>CM070479.1:8775324-9157824 GCA_036324585.1 Champsocephalus esox | reverse complement strand
TGGGGACGATCAGCAGACCAGCGGAGGAGGAGCGGAGGGAGCGAGAGGGGGTGTACTCCTGAAGAAGGTCAGCCAGATAGGGGGGGGGATTAGGTTTTTGAAGTTGATACGGGATTGAACAGGGAGCCAATGGAAATCTTCCATGCTACATGCAAGCAGGGCCGTCCCTGGCCAACATGAGGCCCCACGCAAAGTTCTATGATGAGGCCCTCTCCTCTGTTTCACGAGCATCAACGTGCTAGTGGAGCCTAGTGGAAACCGTGCCGCGCCACACTAATTGCGCCCCACGCAGTCTGCACGATCGGCCTGTAGGGAGGGACGGCCCTGCATGCAAGGCTCGAGGGATGGCAACGAAGATCTGTGCTGTAGATTCACCATTGATATAATCGTTGGATCGTCCTGCTCTCACTCTCAGTGAGTCAGAAGCTGTTGACGTCTTGATGCTGAGAGAAAAGGCACCGTTTAGCATCCGTCTGAGAAGCTCTTGGCTTTCAAGGAACTCCATTGTAACTCAATTTGTTCCATTATTAGACACTCAAAGGAATCGATGTTATATTAAGAGTGTGAAAACCTGCTAAAGCTAAAGGAGGGTCGAAGAAAGAACAGACTTTAACTACATTAACATTATCTTTCTTGAAAACTTAACTAAGCAGTTTGTTGAAGTCATTGATTTTGCTTCCTAAACCCACATGTGACCCAATGTAACAGGGTTTGGGTTTGTTGCAACACACATGGCTGTCCCGGATGTCTCTGAAGTAAAGGCAGTGATTAGATAATGTGATGGATTACCATGACATTTTGTTTGATCTTTTCCTCCCCACAGTAGCAATCCCTGTGAACACCAAACCCTCATCGAGCACCACTACAAGGCTGATATGTGAACTGTCCTTACTGTGTTGACTATCCTTAACTATTGGATGGATTGCAATGAAAACGTATGTTATGGTACCAATGGGCTGAAACTGGATTCCTATAGCAATCCCCTGACTTTCTGATTTGCCCCACCAGCAGCTCAAAGGTTATCGTGTGAAATATCTCAACATTGACTAAATGGATTGGGACATTCATGGTTCCCAGACAATAGGGAAGTTTATGTCTTTATTTTTCACTTTGGAGATTTGGGGGGAGCCTCGCTGCGGGGAAGCAGTGTGTGGACCTGTCAGCGCAACTTACATGATGCCGAATTTAACAAACAAATTTAAATAATTGGTTTGAACGGCATAATAATAAGGACGATCGTCCGTTCTGTGATTCTCCAGAACACACAGATGGCCAGTCCGCCCCTGTGTAGCATGGTATTTCGATGAGAGATCAGCAGATCGCCACTGGGCTTTCAACTAAAGACACAGCCATGCAAAAGCTGCGGCAGGAAAGCATTTCACAAATTAGGTGTACCAGCAGGGACGGACTGGCCATCTGGAGAATCTGGAGAACCACAGAACAGCCGTTCGACAAGGGCCGTTGACGCCTTTTAAAATACATAGTTTAACGTCATCATTTAAGTTGCGACAGAGGGCGACAGCGGCCGCTAATGCAGTTGTGTGGTTCTTATCTGTCAAATATTCACACGCGAAGAAGAAAAAAGACCGGCCATGCGAGGAGAAGGGATTAGACGTCGTGGCAGACAGGGAGAACGAAAAAACATGGATACAAATCAAAGAAAACGAAAACAAAACGGTGGGGCCGATAAGGCAATAGAAAAAAAGGTGAAGTCACTCGCAGGTGAAGCATAATATAAATGTTGCAAATTGACAGACCTTTTTGGCAGCTACAAGCACTATCAGCAGCAGCTAGAACAAGTGCAAGATGATGAAGAGAATGATGAGGGTGCGAGTTCAGATATTGTAAGGAAATATTTGTATGGATTCATGAAAACTGTAAAGGAGTTTAAAAAGGGAATTTGATTTGTGTGAGAAACTGTGGGGATTTTGGGCCTGCTAACATGTGCTTTTGAGGACAATGCAAGAGGGGGAATGTGAGGAGTTTACATACAGTCAACTCAGATCCCTATGATAATGAGGCTGAGCCACTGTGATTAGGAAACTTAAGATGTGAGGTGTGGAGGATATTTGGGCAGCCAATCACAGAGGTCTGGAAGGGAGGATCAGATAACTCCCTTTGTTAGCAAAGATATAAAAGACAGGAACCAAGCTGTTTTGCACCCTCTTTCCTCTCGCTGGCTCACGTGATATCAGGTAAATATGGGATCCCATAGATAAACTGTATTTGATTTGTACTGTATTTGATTGTATATGCATCGTCATATTACCATTAAAGTGGATTATTTTTTAACGGTTACTTGGCAGTATTGAATTCCTTCCTGTAAAATACCCAGCTTGTTGAGGGACGCGGGGAGATTTGGAAAAGCGGACGAGTGGTCCACTAATATCTCCCAACAATATACAGCCAGCCTCCTGCGTTCATGATGAGGGACAGAGTTGAGCTGGTGGAAGAACCAGCTCAACTGGCACATATAAGTGCAGGGCAAGAGGTGGGTGAGGATTATCACTTGAACTCAGTGGCATTTCTCCTGGAGGCCAAGGGAAGCCCGGCTTCCCCTGTTTTTTTG
Organism: Champsocephalus esox; assembly: GCA_036324585.1. Lineage (NCBI taxonomy): Eukaryota > Metazoa > Chordata > Actinopteri > Perciformes > Channichthyidae > Champsocephalus > Champsocephalus esox. Next base: position 9,155,255 of record CM070479.1, on the reverse strand, counting down.
GATTATAGTTCTAATTTTAATAAATAAATAAAAACACTTTGTTTAGTTTCGGTAATTATTCTGCCGGCCCGTCTCTCCCCCATTCTCATTGAGTATTTTACGAAGAGTGAAACAGCGCCCCTCTAGATGTTATGGTGAAACAGTAGATTGCACTCTGTTACGAGAGGAGGCTCGTCGAAATTGGCTTCCCTTGGTGAAAAAAGATTGAGGGATTGACCAATCAGATGAGGCTCACATCATGCCTCACAATCCAATCAAACGCATCAACTTCAGTTCGTACTGTAGCCGCCCTTAAAAAGTAGCAAGCAACTGAAGCAAGTACACTTATGGAGGGTGGAGATTTGGAGTATTTCATCAAAAATAATTTTACTAAACTTCCGCTACAGCAGCAAATAAAATGAGATCTGCTGACAGGCCAATGCCCAAACTGGAGCTGAGGAACAAAGGAGCGAATCGGACGTAAAACTTTAAATCATAAACAGCGGATTTCTAACATTTGACATTTCATGTGGCCGGACTGGGTCAGTTTCCAAGGCTGCATTTTAGTGCTTTCCTCTGTGATGAAACGATCAGCACCACGGAGGAAAGCGGCAGAAAGTCGCCTGGAGTTAAACAGAGCGGGGCTGCGTTGCGCGCATGGCTTCCTTCTGCAGGTAACGGGGAGACGCGCTCTGGCGGCGGTCTCGTTCAGGATCCGAAAAAAACATTTAAATATTGTGCCAGGGGTTGCCGACCGCTGCTGTTGACGTTTAGTCTTGTTAGAACATTTCTTCCATGAAGGCATCCAAAGAATGAGAATCCCTGTAACACAGCGGCTGCATTTCGGCATAGTTAATTGTTGGTGACATTACAAGACAGGCCGACAATGCAGGATGTACACTCATAGTAGAGAGGAAAATCAACAGGGCTTTATGACAGGATAACAATTGCATTAGGCTGAATATAAACACACAGACTCGTAAACTATTCCTGTGCAGCATGTTGGAATAGAGCAGAGATTTATTTTTGCAAAATTGCAAGCACACAATTGAGAACTGCTGACTGTCGCATAACATAAAAAAAGATTAGAATCTGCTGGTTTGTTAAAGTCACATATGTGCAAACTTCCTGCAAAATACCTGCATCTGCACGGTGTGTGAGGGGCTTTAATCTTTCTGCGGACAAGCTGTCGATGAGTGTGACCTTGAAGCGCTCTGACTGAAGGTCACCTGGGATCAAAAGGTCAGGGACGGCAGGGGTTTGTCACTGCTGTCCGATGCTGGGCGTTATTCTCGCTGATTTTCACCTCAGTGGTTTATTCAGCAGTCTTTCAACTCCCACCGGCAACCAGACATCAATAAAGAGGCTGTACCATTGTATATTTGACATCTTGTAGATTCTCATATAACATTTAATTGTGAATGTTATCTTTATTTCCTCCTTTGTTTATAAAAGTAAGATGTTCAGTCTTTAAATCATGCATGCACATACAGCACAATGAAATCTATATAACGCTTTGATGTACAGTCTGCAGAGCATCACAAATAACTTGGATCTTATCAAGTCTTTTCATCACAAAAACTGACGGGTCATTAAAAGGTTGCACATCGAGCAGTGTCGTCACATAGAGCTGACATTAAAACAGACTTTACAGCAAGAGTTTGAAGCAGACATCACCCAACAACCGTAGCTTTGATCGCAGCAGCAGCTAATTTGCGTCCATCAAAAGCCAGGTTCTGTCAAAATGCCCTTTTAGAAAATGCTGCTGCCTAACTTTGTATGAGTGCTCGTGAAATGTAAAAACCCCCCCTCTCATTAATGCTAATGTTTCAGCACTAACAGTCCTGTGCAGTTTACATTTTAGCATATAAAACAAGTTGAGTGAGCAAGAAGAGAAGAGTCTAGTCTAGAGAATTAATTATAAGAACAAGACACAGCTGCAGTAGGTTGGAAAAACACACAGGGAATTAGACGCAGGGGGATCAAATCAGGGCGGGGCTAAACATCACAAAAAAGGAGGATAAACAGACAAAGAAAGGAAGTAACACCGACATGATACGTGGTCTTAGAAAATACAACAGGAAAACAAAAACCGTGACAAAAGTGATATTAAGAATATTTAAGAGAGCTATCAGTCAAATCTTAAAGGGAGGCAATCCTCATGACACGCATTTTTAAATAATTATCATCCGATAAAACAGACCAGTCTTTTCTTTTCTTTTTGTATCCGATGACGTTATCAGTGATTTTAAGCTGATTAATTACCGAAATAACATCAACCCTGTGGGCGGCGCCATTTTGACGGGTCACATGACGTATTTTACCAGAAGTGACGTGAACTATGCGTTTGGTGTCGAGGACAAATTGACCAGAGTTCCTGTTAGAATATTTTTCCGCCGGTCAACATGTCCGTTAAAGTTTAAATCTTCCGGACAAAATGAGAAAAGTGACTATAATCGAACGCTAACGTATATAACGTGTATTGTTTTGTTTGCTAGCAACATTAGCATAGCTGACACTGCTATTAAAGCTAGCTCATAAGGTCAGTAAAATATATGTCGGCCTACTGCTAAAGACACGACATGGAAGTGATACGATGGACTTTTTAACAGTATTTTTTAAGATGTTAATGTTCATAGTGGTCAAAGAAAAAGAATCTGGCAATAAAATACAGTGGCATTTAAAGAAAAAATATATGAATTAATCTGTTAATACATTTGTCTGTGTAAGACGTTTGATATGGGATTGAATAAAGAGGTGTTTCATTGGTCACCCAACAGCAAATAAGCTAACTACACACTGACCGTGGCTGCCCATCTTGCTTTCACAAAGGACTCGGTAACAATGAACTACTATGAGCTTGTGTTGAGTGCCTGAAACATAATTTCAATGTTAACGTGTGAATACGTTTTAGTCATGAATCCGGACAATAAGGGTAACATTGCTTTGTTTTATTCAAAAGTGATGAAGACAAAACCACTTTTCCATGCTTCTTATATGATGTAGTTGTTCAACACTTCACTCCTTGCTCTTTAATTGTGTTTTGGTGGAGCCGGTGGGATCTGGGATCTCTGCTGCCTTTCTGCAGTCACTCAATCCTTCCATGAGCAACCTTTAAATAACACAAACTGGCAAATCAATCACAGAAAATACTATGTTACTATTCAAAATGAGGAGGAACTCAGAGGAATGGGAATGTGCTTTTTTTCCCGGTAATACAATTGGCTACAGTCGATTGACTAAAAATAAACGCTGGGTTTACCTTCCCTATAAGTCCCATGAATCTACGTCTCCTGCTGTTTATGTGAATCAAATTTGAGAGGCATTGTGAAATATACATGATTACATTTCATTTGCATTTTCTCCAGCTGAGAGGAATAGAGAGTCTTTTAGGATTGGTGCCAATTGCTCTTATTTGATTTTGATGCCTACCTAACCGAAGTTGTCACAAGCGAGCTGAGGACCAAAATGCAGAACACGGGAAACCAGGGATAGTCGGTAACCAGCTTTATTGAAGGCAATAGGCTGGTGGGAGACAAAACGGCAGATAGTAGGCAAAGGGCTGGTCGGGGACAGGCGAGGGTTCCAGGAGAAAGCAGGACGGGAGTCGCAGGTACAGACCGGGTCAGGGAGCAGGCGAGGCAGGCTGGTCAGGGACAGGCAGGGTCGAAACCGGGAGAGCAATCTGGAGGGTAATGCGGGAAAGACTGGCATGCTGCAAAGTACGATCTGGCACAGAGGTGAAAGTGAAGTGGGCCTAAATACTAATGGAGCTGATGGGTGCAACAGAGTGAGAGAGAGACAGGGTGTGACTACCAGGTGACTAAGGAAAGTTAATGCAGGAAATAGGTGAGTGAGAAAGCAGACTGTGACAGAAGTGCATATCGTGGATTGTGTATTTATTCATTTAAGTGGTTGTGGTTGGTGACAATATATTCATGTATGCACATAATTTATATGTTCTGGCTCCGATCCTTTTTAAAGCTGTGCTTAGCTGTGGGAAAGGGGGCTATTGAGTAAGCATCATATTCGAATGCAGTGAATTGTCTGTTATACAATTCATAATTTCGCCCACTTTTGCAGATAACATTTGACAAAGATGTTGTGGCTCTCTTCTCTGGCAGTGGCCTGGTATTTTTTATCTAAGGACATGAAGTGTGTAACATTTCAGTACTGTATGGACTTTGTTTTAACATGGCATGTCCATTCATTCTGTTAAAGATGAGGTTTCCTTTATACTTTTAATATTCTATTTTTTTTGTAGAATGGAATTTCAGTGGTGGTTGCGTAGGATTTTTTCCAAGTTTATCATTTAAATACTTCCAATAACTCCAAAATTGACTGTGTATTGAAATGTGTATTTGTTGTTGTTTTTTCTAACCACATATTGTGGTCCAGTCAATATGTTTTGGTCATTTCTGTTGTGAACGAACACCCAAAGGCACACCTGTATTAACCCTCTTATCAGAATTCTCTGAGTTTTTATCAACTTTGGTTCTTAAAACAGACAAAGTAATTATCGTAGGTGACTTTAATATTCATGTTGACGATGATAAAAATAGCCTTACTGTTGCATTTTACTCTATATTAGATTCTGTTGGTTTCTGTCAGAGTGTAAATAAACCAACCCACTGTTATAATCACACTCTCGACCTTGTTCTGACTTATGGTATTGAAATTGAGCAACTATTAGTCGAACCGCATAATCCTGCTTTATCCGACCATTTCTTAGTAACTTTTGAAGTATTGTTACTAGACTACAAAGCATTAGTCAAAAGCTCTTGCAGCAGAAACCTATCCATTAGTGCTATAGCCACATTTAAGGAAGAGATTCCACCAATACTTAACTCGATAGCATGTCTGCATGTAAGGGAGGAAACTTATACAAAATGTACACCACCCCAAATTGATCATGTTGTTGATAGTGCTATAGATGCGCTGCGAATAAAATTAGACTCTGTTGCTCCCTTGAAAAAGAAGAAAATAAAGCAACATAGATTAGCTCCATGGCATAATGCCGAAACCCGCAAAATAAAGCAAAAGTCGAGACAACTTGAAAGGATATGGCGTTCCACTAAACTTGAAGAATCTCGTTTAATTTGGCATATTACTCTCAATGAATATAAGAAAGCACTGCGTAAAGCGAGAGCAGCATACTACTCTTCATTAATAGATGAGAATAAGAATAATGCAAGATTTCTTTTCAGCACTGTAGCCAGGCTGACAGAGAGCCACAGCTCCATTGAGCCTTCTATTCCCATAGCACTCAGTAGTAATGATTTGATGTGCTTTTTTAACGATAACATTGTTACTCTTAGAAACAAAATTAATGACCTCTTGCCTTCGACCAGTATAGTGTTATCAACAGCTCCCGGAATCGTAAGTTCTAATATTACACTAGATAGTAAACTAGAATGCTTTTCAGCCATTAACCTTGAACAATTACATTCAATGATTCTCTCTTCTAAACCATCAACGTGCATGTTAGACCCAATTCCAACTAAGCTGTTGAAGGAAGTTTTTCCATTAATTAGCACTTCTTTATTAAATATTATGAATATGTCTTTATTATCAGGCTATGTTCCACAATCATTCAAAGTAGCAGTGATAAAACCGCTTCTTAAAAAGCACAACCTCGATCCAGAGGTTTTAGCCAACTATAGACCTATTTCTAATCTTCCGTTCCTCTCAAAAATTCTTGAGAAAGCGGTCGCAAAACAGTTGTGTGATTACTTAAAAAACAATGATTAATTTGAAGATTTTCAGTCTGGCTTTAGAACACATCATAGCACAGAGACAGCTCTGGTTAAAGTCACAAATGACATTCTAATAGCCTCAGACAAGGGACTTGTCTCTATTCTTGTTTTGCTCGATCTCAGTGCTGCATTTGATACTATCGACCATGATATCCTATTGCAAAGACTAGAGCACTTGGTTGACATACAGGGAACTGCTTTAGGCTGGTTTAGGTCCTATCTATCTGAACGCTCTCAGTTTGTACGTGTCAACGATGAATCTTCCACGCAAACCAAAGTTAGCCATGGAGTGCCACAGGGCTCAGTGCTCGGACCTATTTTGTTCACATTATATATGCTTCCGTTAGGCAATATTATAAGGAATCATTCTGTAAACTGTCATTGTTATGCGGATGATACTCAACTGTATTTATCAATTTAGCCTGATGAAATTAATCATCTAAATAAAATTCAAGACTGCCTTAAGGACTTAAAAACGTGGATGACCTTAAACTTTTTGATGTTAAACACGACCAAAACTGAAGTTATTGTACTTGGCCCGAAGAATCTACGAAACAAATTATCTAAAGATATACTAACTATGGATGGCATTAATTTGGCCTCCAGTGAGACTGTAAGGAATCTTGGTGTTATATTTGATCAGGATTTATCCTTTAACGCCCACATAAAATCAATTTCAAGGACCGCCTACTTCCATCTACGTAACATTGCAAAAATCAGGCATATCTTGCATCAAAACGATGCAGAGAAACTAGTCCATGCATTTGTTACTTCTAGGCTGGATTATTGTAACTCTTTACTATCAGGGAGTACCAAGAAGTCAGTCAAGTCGCTTCAGCTGATTCAAAATGCTGCGGCTCGTGTACTAACCAGAGTTAGGAAAAGGGACCACATTACTCCTGTTCTGGCTGCCTTACACTGGCTCCCTATAGAACACAGGATAGAATTTAAAATTCTTCTTCTCGCCTACAAAGCCCTTAATGGGCAGGCGCCATCTTACCTTAAAGAACTCATTATACCCTACTGTCCTACTAGGGCATTGCGTTCCAAGAATGCAGGGTTGTTGGTTGTACCTCGAGTCTCTAAAAGTACAATGGGAGCCAGAGCCTTTTCTTATCAAGCTCCACATTTGTGGAATCAGCTTCCAGTTTGTGTTCGGGCGGCAGACACCCTATCCGTTTTTAAGAGTGCGCTTAAGACCTTCCTTTTTGATAAAGCTTATAGTTAGGGCTGATTAGATTCAGCCCCTAGTTTTGCTGATATAGGCTTAGTTTGTCGGGGGACATCTTACTTCTTCCTTCTCTCTGTCTATACCCGTGTCCTCTCATGTTCCGATTAACCCAGCTTCCCCAAATGTCTTTCTTTTTGGGGTCTATATATGCTGGGATCCGGAGTCATGGATGATCCTGCGGTCCTGTGTCCTGGATCGCGAGCGCTGGATCTTGAGTCGTGGCTGTGGTCTTGGATCATTGGTCCTGGATGGATATCCTTGTGGATTCATCTTCCTATTATACACACATGCATTTCCAAACATTTGGACTACCTATGTTGTAAATGTATTATCTTTTCAATTTACATACGGCATCTATTGCACGTCTGTCCGTCCTGGGAGAGGGATCCCTCCTCTGTTGCTCTCCCTGAGGTTTCTCCCATTTTTCCCTTTAAACTGGGTTTTCTTTGGAAGTTTTTCCTTGTACGATGTGAGGGTCTAAGGGACAGAGGGTCTAAGGACAGAGGGTCTAAGGACAGAGGGTCTAAGGACAGAGGGTCTAAGGACAGAGGGTCTAAGGGCAGAGGGTCTAAGGACAGAGGGTCTAAGGACAGAGGGTCTGAGGACAGAGGGTCTAAGGACCGAGGGTCTAAGGACAGAGGGTCTAAGGACAGAGGGTGTCGTATTGTCATACTGATATTCTGTACACACTGTGAAGACCACTGAGACAAATGTAACATTTGTGATATTGGGCTATATAAATAAACATTGATTGATTGATTGATTGTACTCGATCTCCCCCTCACATGGTGTTCGCGGTCAAATTTGACCGGTCCTGTTTTAACTGCTTTTACAAAAAACCATTAATCATCACCACATTTCATTTAACACCCTTTCAAACTATATTGTATCAGACTACTGGTATACATGAACAACTGCAGTAAATATACAAAGAACAGACACTGAACATGTATTGCGTGTGCCAGCTGTGATCCATGTGGGGGGATGGGCACATACGAGCGGGAAATGTATCAAATTGTTCTGTGTGTGTGTGTATGTATGTGTGTGTGTGTGCGTGCGTGCGTGTGTGTGTGTGTGTGCCAGGTGTGATTCACATATAGGGGGATTGGGCACATAAGGGGGACATACACATCTAGAGAGTGTATGTGTGTGTGTGTGTGTGTGGTCTAGCATTACTATACTTGTGGGGACCTAAATCTGTTTACATAGTCACGTGTGGGGACTCACCTCCCTTATGGGGACAAATTGGAGGTCCCCATAAGAGGGAATCATTAATTGTAGGATGAAGACTTGGTTAGGTTTAGGATTAGGGTTGGGCATGTGTTGGTTATGGTTAAGGTTAGGATAAGTCTCCAGGAAATGCATGTAAGTCAATGTAATGTCCCTTGAAGTGATGTATACATGGTATGTGTGTGTGTGTGTGTGTGTGTGTGTGTGTGTGGTGTGTGTGTGTGTGTGTGTGTGTGTGTGTGTGTTGTATCTGATCCGGATGGTTACTAATTCCTTTTCTTTATGGCGCTCATGTTTGATGTGTTACAAAGTTGACTAAATCATCCAAAATGCAATGAAAGTGGTGATCAGCAATTGTATATGTTCAAATGTCTCCTGTGAAGGATCTCATAAAGCCTTGATGCAATCGAATGAAAAACAAAAAAGGTATGACTGATGAAAGTAGTAAATCGTTCAGATTTGACCCAAAGACCACAGGAGGGGTTAATGGAGTGGTCTGACATACTCTGCTGCAAAACAAATTGCCAATTCATGTGTGGTGGCGTTTTAATCCGTGTCTACATTTAATTGCCGCTTCTCTTGTGGTTGTGGGTTTTGACTGCTAGAGAGTAGGTACTTTCCTGGGGAGAAAAAAGTTCCAATTTCTGATTGGCTGGGCGGATTGCAAACCACGGCCCGTAAAACTCTGAAACGTTTTGTGAAGCCGCCTTTGTATTTGCTGGCATTAGCATTGTTAGCATTAGCATTAGCCCCGCGCACCAACGGAGAGAGACTAACTTCTGGCAACACAAAAGAAAACATGGGAGCGGTGGAGATGAGGAGGTGTCGGCGTTCTGGCGATTTACTCGGAAGCCTTCCCCAACTCCGGGGACTTCGGGTGGCAGTATACGCCGTGAAATGGTTTGCGTCCTTCATTTGCGTAATTTTCCCCCAGGGAACTTATTCCGGTGTGAACGCGATCTGCCCTTTAGCTCCATGGGGGAACTAAGTGCTGGGAACTAAGTACGGCAAAGTACTTGGTGTCAAAACGGCTTATGTCTTTTGTTCTGAGACGGACCATCGTACATCAGCTTGAGCATAGACTGACATATGGAGAAGGATCTCTCATAAACCGTTTAATTTATTCAGACACATCCCACATGTATGCATCCAGCTTTCTAATAGTTAGAGTAAAACAGACAAAAGCTGACCTTTCTTCCCGTGACTCAGACAGGCTTTGGAGCGTGGAAGCTCAACACGAATGAGGATTAGCACGAGCGCTGGGACACATGTTCGAGGAGCGACACACCTCTAAACAAACATTTCCACATTTGCATACGACAAACTAATTATTGTCCTTTCTTTACTCATGGGAATAATGTAATTATAATCAATGTTTGGCTGATTCAATCCTGGATACTGGGGTTTTGTGTTATTTTGTCATCAATGTTGAATCTTTTCCAGCTGTTATACTTTGCGTTTCTGCGGTGTGTTTGCTCTAGTTGAGGCTTGAGGTCACAGACACATGAAGAATATACGGGAAAATAAACATTTGCTGTAAAGAATCTCTTAAAACAGTCAACTAAGAAAGCATTTATTTATGTTTTAAAGCTGAGAAAATCCAGATCTCTCAATAAAGTTACAAATTGAGATAATTTATAAATGTTTCGTTTTCTAAATAACAACGTTAACCTCCTTAGGTGCCGTTTTTCTTCTGTAATGCACTGGCCTACTAAATTGAAACTAAAACTATAGCACCTCTTACTTGCCTTTGTATTTTAATATTAGTTGTAAATCCTTTTGAATGTCCTAAAACAGATGGGGGCATGTTGTGATTGGTCAACCGCTTAGAGATGTCCCGCCCCTTAGCCTATCATGTACAATGTGTTTTAGCGCTAGCCAATAGAAGCATGAGGGTTACATGGCGGTGTCATTGTGTTACGGGACTCAACAAAGGAGTGTGGGAGAGAAATAATTTACATTTAAAAAAACGTAAAACACTACAGGAAAGGGAAAAGCCCAGAATTCATAAAAGAGCCTCTTCGATACTCGTGCAGACCCGTTCTTCCTATAGTGTTGAGGAGTGAGAGGACAGCAGGAGCTTCTGGTTGTGTTGGTGTTGTGGCTCCAGATGGCAGGAAGTGAAACTGTTGGTTTAAGAAACGGGAACAATCCGACAGGATGGATTCTCTTATGTAACGTGTTTGTTGTAAAGATGCTGCAGAATTGACTGCCAGTTATTCTGCCTGAAGTCCCTGAGCACCTTATCGAGTGAGGCCTTTCTGCATCAGAACACATGCATCCGAAAAGGTTTCTAACACATGGAGATCTGGAGGTTAGAGTGATAAACATTATGTGTACATGACTTGGCACTCACTTCAAGAAAGCTCAAGAATCCAGTGTACTATACTATATGTGACATGGTTTTCAAATACGACCAAGATCAATATCTGTAGCTTTCTCTCCGATAAGCAGCTCTCCCGCTCCTCAGAGACGCACCTCTTCCTCTCCGCTCCTCAGAAACGCACCTCTTCCTCTCCGCTCATGCATTTTCAACAAAGTTCAAACATACAGGTGTTTTTGGAAGCTTTATTCCATTTTGTTGAAAATATGTGCTGTTTTTATTTGATGTAGGAAGCGAGATTCCCAAGATTTAACGTCTTGTTGAACGGCAACTTTTGTGGCAAATGCACATATTCCTTTTATTAAATTACACTTAACTTAATTATTTGTCTCTTGGTTTGAGTTGGAGAAATACTGTTTTCTCCACTCTTTAAATTGTTTTAAATGCACTGATACCGTGGGGGACTCTGACATGTGTATGACCTTGCAGCTGCCTCTTCTTGTGATAGGAGGCAGGAGGCAGGGCATTTCATGTTGTTGATATTTATGAGGAGACAGACTTGCTGTTTCCTAAATATCTATTGTCTATGAGGCGTGACGGAAGTGCGTGACACTTTCCAGAAGGCGTCGCAGATGATGCTGATACCTTTCCGACACCCGCGGATGATATTAGCGCCATCTCGATTTACGACTTCGTTGTTATCTCCGTGTGTTGGACGATATAAGCCTGATGTTTTTTGCTGCTCCGGTGAGCAACATACCTCGTGTGTGTGAGTTAACCCATATCCTTTGTATGTGATTTAATTCTGCTCCTTCTTGCAAGATAATTGATTCTCAACCTGGTGTCGAGGGATATTTTTTCTAACAGTTTGATTTTATGACCGCAAAGTTCTCGACACAAACTGATGAACGCAAATGCACGACCCAGAGACAAAGTCTTGAATGTAAAACATTTTAAATTTTAATTTCACAGAATCAGGTAATCCCTCTTAACAGAGTAGGCACAGGAAATAAGAAATGGCCTCACAAGGAGGAAAAACTAGGCATGACAAAAAGAGAATTTAAGAAAAACTTAAGGCTACAAAATAAAGAAAATAAATAAAACTTGTCATGAGTGAAAGCGATCCTTTCTGAGCTGAGGCTTGGCACGACAAACTGACACAGGACAGGGGAGAGACAGGACTATTTAAACATGAGGTGAGTGGGGACAGGTGGAAACAATCAGGCAGACGCTGACGATGGCGGGAAAAATAGACAAAATAAAGTAAGTACAAAATAAAACAGGAAATGACAAACAACATAACCAACACATTTGACGAGACACAACACACAGCTTGTGAAAGCAGCGATATTTGGCTGTTGACGCTAACATGGAGGGCATTCACACAGGGGCGGCGGGTGCTTAAAATAATACTTCTGCCAGTGGCGGCTGGTGGAAAATATTTTTGGTGGGGCTGCTGATATAGTGAGTAAAATATGGGAGAAATGACCCCTTAAATTAGGACTTCTGGTGATGTAATGGCGCGTTTCCAGTGCAGCGCGGAGCTCGCTTTAATGCTGCGTTCAGACCGGACGCGATGCGAATATTCGCTTTGCTCTAAATGCTCCTATCTAGTCGCTCGAGTTTCACCGCAGCTGTCAGCTGTGTTTACTCGCATCATTCAAACAAGACGCGCTGGCTCGGGAGCTACAGCTACAACAAGATGAACATATTTGACCGTGATTTAATTATAATACACGTTTCAAAATGATGCCGACATAACAACACACTGATACCGGTTAGTAAAAACCATGAATTAATGCTTTGACAAGTCTGCAGACAGACGGCAGGCGAAAAACCTTTTAGAATGCTTGTTCCCTGAATGGAGCTTGGCTAAGCTAACGCTATCGTCCACACTCATAACGGCCTACAGACATAAATAAACCAGCGACTGTATTCTCCATGACACAGACAGTCTGTGGTTTGTACTTGTTTAACTTTTGTCTAGTTTCTGAACAGATCGTATCTGTCCCCGGTGTTCCGGTTTAACTGGTTCCCCGATCAACTGGTTGACAGATGTGGAGGCGTGGCCTTCGACTGAAATACACATTTCGATCGCTTCTTCTGTCGTTTACATTCATCTTTTGGTATATTTGGCTCGATAGGAACACTTTGATGCACATTCAGTACCAGTGTGTGAGGTTGTGGAGAAAATGGGATCCGCCCAGATTAAACTGTGTTACATCTTCTGTGGCTATCTACCAGCGATCATGTTTCTATGAAAGACACACACATGCATCCCTTATAAAAACGGTATTCTGCAGCACTCATCTAGATCAAATGTGAGTGACTGTTAGCTCGTTTTGCAAAGACAGCAGCAGAAATGTCATTGCTGCATGTGCAGGGATATTTAGACTTTAAAATGCTGATGGGTCATTAATCTTGGTCTCGGCAAACAATATTAGGAATCCTCTATTCAAACTACATAATATTCAGTGTCCATCGACATGAAAATAACAAAAAAGTTCATGCTGGACTCAAACCCGAGTCCCAACAGCAAAAATCACTCCAGCCCTGCGCGTTATGAGTGCGCCACGGATCATGGTTTTGTATGGTAATGTATTGATTGTATTGCATTGTATATTACCATTAAAGTAGATTATTGTGAAACGGTTACTTGTATGCTCTGGACTCCTTCCTGTAATATAACCAGCTTGTTTTAGGGACGCGCGGAGATTTGAAATGCGGACAAGTTCTCCACTAAAATCTCTAACAATAGCCACAGAAGATGTAACACAGTTTAATCTGGGCGGATCCCATTTTCTCTGGGCGAATCACAGTTTACCTGAGAGGGTCACAGTTTACCACAGCTGAACACTTCTCCACGCTGCTTTCAAACTCTGAGTAAACAACGTACGCTTCACTGAGAAGCTGTCTGAAGGGGTATACTGCGAAGCAGGATGTTCGCTTAGCGGCTAAATTCAGGGGAAACTCCGGCTTTCCGGTCATCCGAAGCTGGTTCTCTTTTTAGCAGGCTAGATCTCCATGGTAATATATGATAAGCAGCTAACCTGGTCGGGACCAGGTTAGGTTGCAGGCTAAGAGCTCAACTCAGTGAAAGCACCGCCTGCTGACCAATCAGAGCTCAGTGTGCGGAGTTTAAAGCGATCAAGTCATATTACAGGAGAAAGGAAATACAGAAAAACTGCCGTCGCAGGAAAGACGGCCGGCAAAAATCAGCGACTGTGTGAACGTGAACATTAATAGAATATCACCTCCATCTTCAGAGCAGACTATTATAACATTAGCGTTAAGAAAGCAATTAAATATCGGCCACAACATCAGTCACCGGATCAGAGTACATTAAGTACAGTCCGCGGCATATCACTTCATAATGTATCACATATCTCCTGATCTGAGTCAGCGGAGCCGTATCTGTCCGTGCAACACTCACAGTGTCACAGACTGGAGGCAGAAGTATTATTTAAGCAACACATTAAGTTGACGAAACACTCGAGACAAATGTAATTGAAGTCAGATCGTGTTTTAGCGGTGATATCATAAACCTGTTAATGTACGCATTCAAACACTTGTTCTGTTCCCAGCTGTGTTCACCTTGCAGGTGCAGCTCTGTGGCTTGTATCCTGATCAAGTGTTTTAGTCATGGATGTTTAAAGTTTAACTTCTTCATTTTTGACTAGTATTAAAGTTCACTTTTCATTCAGGAAGTATGACGCTGCGCTGTCAGTGCGCTTCTCCATGTCTGTGATTGGTCGAATGCTCCAGATACCACCCCTCTCATGTGAACGCGCACCTCACTAGATAGGACACGGCTGGCTTGAGCGATCCACTTGATAACCAGCGTCGTAGTACAGTTTAGCGAGAGCGCGTATGTTTTGGATTAGGCCAACCGGCTAACTCAAACATATCCAGGTTAGGTTGAACCAGGTTCGCAGTATAGGCCCTTGGTATCACACTAGGAACGATATTCAGTGATAATTCGGGCAACAATAGCTGGTTTTAAGGATTTATTCGAGCGGATCACAGTTTTAACACAGCTGAACACTTCTCCACGCTGCTTTCAAACTGTGAGTAAACAACGTACGCTTCACTGGGAGGCTGTATGGAGGTGTACACAGGTCTCAGATGGACTTGGTATCACATTAAGAACGATATTCAGTAATAAGTCTGGCAACAATAGCTGGTTTAAATGATTTATTGGAGCTCGCAATGTTTTGAACAGACATGCCCATGTCAACTCGTTTTTCTTTTTGTAGTCCTCGCTGTTCACGTCCGGATATCGCCATCGTAACCACAACCTCACACACTGGTACTGAATGTGCATCAAAGTGTTCCTACCGAGCCAAATATACCAAAAGATTTATGTAAACGACAGAAGAAGCGATCGAAATGTGTATTTCAGTCGAAGGCCACGCCTCCACATCTGCCAACCAGTTGATCGGGGAACCAGTTAAACCGGAACACCGGCTGTTTGAAGAGCAAGCATGTGAAACAAAAGATAGCATTTTTCTGTTTGCATCCAACTAGCCATGTGAGAAGCCTTGTTGATACGTTGTCTTTTTCACGAGCTTGCTGTGATATATACAAATCGGGTTGGTCCGGTCCAAGGTCTTTAAGTATCAATTTATCTCCCAAACTTCTCCTTTCAAAAGGATTGGAGAGTAGCTCTTGGGCGGACCGAGATTCCGGCGACTCCACCTGCACACCATTCTCATCCAAATACTGCGTCACCTTGGTTACTCACGAGTCTAAAAAACAACTCCTCACGTCAACGCACGTACGCAACGTGAGCGCCCATGTGACCAAAAATATTTGACGGCGCTGATTGGCTGAAATTATGTTTTGGCGGCACAGTTTACTATTGAGACTTTTGCAACGTGCTGGTTGCTGCTGTTTCGCTCGGGGGCTCTGCCCCGTAATGATGAACTAATGCCATGGGCAAGGCCAGGCAGGAAACAGGTGACTTATCAGTAACTTTAGACATCGTAACACAATTTTAAACGAGATTGTATTGTAGATTATACATTTTTGTGATACTAATTGTATGATATTTACCTTGTTCATTAAAAATTAAAATATAAAATATATTTTTTTTAAAGTTATTTTTTTTAATTTAATATTATATTTTGTATCTGGCAAGAGGTGGGGCGGCGCCCCAAGCGCCCTATGGGCCGGCCGCCACTGACTTCTGCATACAGTATGTGACAATGAGAAGCTGACTCAGATAAGGAAATGTGATATATTATGATATTATATGAATGATAAAGTGCGACACGTCGGCGTCTTCCCTGCATTCGGCAGTTTAAAAAAAGTTATTTAGCCTTCCCAAACCTGAGCCTCACGCGCCGCCTATGCCATGTAGTAGTACACTAATGCACCACAAAACAAGAGCATCTTCTCCGTTGTTTGAAATAATGTTATGTTGTGCTTTTGTGTGGCTCTATTAATCTCTGAGATGGTTTCTGTCTCGAATTAGGCATGTGAACAACCACCTCAAATTGCTCACTTTTATTGTAGGCTATTCACTCAAATTATTGTTACATCCATTCTCAGTTTAGTTCCACCATAACACCGTTTGCAAAGATACATTTGACCTTGCTTAAACATTGTTTATTTATTTATGAAATAATGCAGAGAGCGAGGCTTTCCCACCAGGTAGTCTCTCTCGTTCTTTGTCTCTTTCTTGACAACATGTGTCAAAGCATCATTTGATAGAGAACGTCGTAGTTCAAGGATCAACCACTTCCGTGTTGCTTTCTTCCCGCCGAGCTGCTAAGCCCGCTCCCTCTGGACCTGAACACGTGTGACGCGCTGCACACGGAGTGATATTGACAGGCATTGTCAACACATACACCTTTCACATTGTGCAAAGGGCATCAAGCTTTTCTCCGCCTGTGGGTCAGCATCAGAAGTGGGTCATGCTCCGGTAGCACCGAACGCTCAGCGCCATAACACCGGCACCTATCTGAGTTCTGATAAGAGAGGGCAGTATTTCACATGGTGTGAAATATCTACCTCCGTCAACGACTGGCATCAAAATGCAACTTAACAACAAAGTTATCGTAGACCTGTATCAATACTAACTAACACTTGGGCTGTTTTGAATGGTGATAATTGTGTCTGCTCTCTTGTGTCGAAGCCATCCTGTGAGCAATCGTTATATGAGAACCTTTTTTTGAGATGTATTTTAAGCCGGCCACATAATATTACAGACTGAACTGACATTAAATTGTAATGTTTCAACCAAGCAGTCACTAGAACCATCCTTAAATCTACATGAATATTTATTTAGGACGTGTCAAGTTATTTTTCCACTGAGCACCATTTGCAGCAGTGAAAAGCAAAATGCTCTGGTTCTACTTATGCACCTCATGGTGGACGTGGCTGTCCCTTCATTTACAGCTGCCCTGTCTCAATTAGCATACTTCTGTAACTACATGTGCTGCTTTTAAACGCCTCCCATTGCAAAGTATGTCAAAACAGCCCAAAAGTTAAGGTTAAGTAAAAACTATGGACTCATTTCAACAACCGCATTTTTACTAACGTATATGATGAGCCATAATTGCGGGTGTTTTTGTTCAACCGTACTGCAGAGATACAGTTATGTGGATTTGTTTCACTATTTCATCTACTTAACACTAAACCAGTGTCAATATTCGTTATATTATTTGAATTGAGAAGTGTGTAATGATTTGACACCGCGGAAACAATAACGTTGCTAGCTACCTGCGATTTTGAGGCATCACAACACGGCTAAAACTCACACACTGCGCAGGTGTTCACGGTGAACAAAGGAGAGTATTCAAATCGAGAAACAGTAGGAATTCGGCCCGTATTACAGAATACATTAATGACAATAATATTTCACTCACAAGAGGATAAGTGGGAGTTTCTACGACAACTCATATATATCATTAAAGGTGGGGTAGGTACGTTTTAGAAACCGGCTCGAGATCGCTAGAATTTGAAAATACACAACCGGAGTAAATCTGCCACTTCCTCAGAGCCCCTCCTCCAACACACACGAACGCGCACATGACCAATGAGGGCACGAGATAAGTGTGTGCCCCGATGGAAGGCTGACAGGCAGGTAGGCCGTCCAGTTACTTTAGCCGGCTCAGATGATTGGTTGTACTTTTTACAGTATTACGGCTTCTCCAGATGACATTCTTTTATGGATTTTTTGTCAAAGCACTTCAGATATTCATTGCTATCTGGATGTTAAGAGCATTCCATGGAATATAACACAAAGTGTATCTCGAGCCGGTTTCTGAAACTTACCTACCCCACCTTTAACAGAGAATTGCTGAATGCTTTTATCATGAATTAACATTCTTGAGAAAAGATGCAAATTGTGTAATGGCCGACTTCACGCATTATTGGTGGCAGGAATTTTTAAACCACTGTTTATGCACCTTTAAACCGGCGGGCCGCAGGAGACCAGGGGTTCCTGTCTGTCTCAGTAATGGTTATTGACTGCAGCTCAGCCTCACATGCCCCTCTGCACGTTGGGTAGTGGATATTCCACTGTATTCAACCTGATTGTGATCTATTGGAGCTGCCATCTCCCATTACCACAAAGGCACTCATAAAAATGGGTGTCCCTGCGCAAGAGATTTCACAGCATGAGGAGATGCACTATTCCCAACAATGTTGTTATCTGGGATCTGTGGATTTGGATATTCATCAATCAATCAATCAATCAATCAATCAATCATGTTTATTTATATAGCCCAATATCACAAATGTTACATTTGTCTCAGTGGTCTTCACAGTGTGTACAGAATATCAGTATGACAATACGACACCCTCTGCCCTCAGACCCTCTGTCCTTAGACCCTCTGCCCTCAGACCCTCTGCCCTCAGACCCTCTGCCCTTAGACCCTCTGCCCTCAGACCCTCTGCCCTCAGACCCTCTGTCCTTAGACCCTCTGCCCTCAGACCCTCTGCCCTCAGACCCTCTGCCCTTAGACCCTCTGCCCTCAGACCCTCTGTCCTTAGACCCTCTGTCCTTAGACCCTCTGTCCTTAGACCCTCACATCGTACAAGGAAACACTTCTGAAGAAAACCCAATTTAAAGGGAACATGGGAGAAACCTCAGGGAGAGCAGCAGAGGAGGGATCCCTCTCCCAGGACAGACAGATGTGCAATAGATGCCGTGTGGAAATTGAAAAGATGATACATTTGCAACATATTCTTATCCGAAGCGACTTGGACTTTTTTCCTGTCAGGTATAACACCTTATAAATGATCTTAGATCGTCTTATAGGTGCCACTTTAAAACAAACAAGCTCATTCTCTCGTGGTTCTTTACATGTGACAGTCCAAATACAACAATGTGCTTTTACCAACATGTAAGACACAATCCTCACAATATAGTGCATCAAATATGAAATATCTTGAGATAAAGCACACTGTACAGATGTATGCCCGTCTTGGGGAACATTTATTTGGGAGGCTGTACAATGTCAGGAGACAGGACCCAAAACTGAAATCTTTTTTATGTTCGAGCAGCTCCCAAATGATGCTCCAGTAATTCATCTCTCACAACCACTAAACCAAATTAATTTCTTACAACATCAAACAAAGAAAACAGAATAAAAGATCTCAAAGGACTGTGCTTATTAATTAGATGTGGATTTAACTCCCTGTATTTCCTAATGAAGGACACTTACAGCGTCCACACGGCGGCGGGCGTTGCAGCTTGCCGATGAGCTTGTCTGAAACTCAACCAACGACCAATCAAATGATTCTCCCGCCCGGAGACACAAGCACGCGGTTTGATTGGCTCGAGCTTGTACTGGCATATGATTTGATTGGCTGACGCTTCAAAAGTTCAACATTGCTCAACTTTTGAAGCGAGCAACGCGACGCTCCCACAATGCAGTTCGGCAAAGCGTGACGTCACCCCATTCAAAGTTAATGTGCCACCGTGTGGACGGGCCGTTACTGCATATATTTCATATAATGTTAAAACTTCCAAGGTCCAATTGTAGTCGGAGAAGAATTCAAAAAGGATAATGAGTTTTTCTGATATGTCGCGGTTTCCCTATAGCATGATTTGGTCACACTACTCGCATCCTGATTGAAGAGCTGTGCGAGCTTTCAATTAAATTACATTCTAATTAGCATTATGCCATTCAGTGATATAATAATTTCATTTAGAGCTGAGAGCATAATCCACCCAAGGACAGCCTCAGCTGTAAACATGGCGAGTGTTTGTTTGTGTTGTTCTAACCAACAGGATTTAAGCACTTTGCATGAGATCCGGTCTTTCCGGCGGCACACACTTACAAGCGATGAGTGGTAAATGTGAGAAGCTTCAGTAATGGATTTGTTGTTTCACATTGATCACTGGCAATGTTTGCGTTCCTCTCTTCAGTGGACATGAATCACAGGAGGAAACCATGATGTTACCTTCTAGCTTCACTCTGTGCTGCTCTGGAATCAAAGAATAAGAACATATGTTAAAGATAAATTAAAACACCAGCAAGCTTCCACAGAGTTAATAAAGCAAGCATCTAGAAGATCTGAAGGATGTGGCTTGACCTGCTGGGAGGAAGACGTTTCTGCAAAAATGAGTGGGATGATTTGTATGTGTATTTACCTAGTGGGGGTAAGATTTAAAGAGTCCTCTCCTGCTGATGTGCAGGTGTATATCAGTATGTAGTGTCTCTACTTTAAAGAGTCCTCTCCTGCTTATGTTCAGGTGTATATCAGTATGTAGTGTCTCTACTTTAAAGAGTCCTCTCCTGCTGATGTTCAGGTGCATATCACTCGCGAGCTTCCCCCAGACCAGTAAACCAAACGAAAATATCTTCCCTCCGTAGTATTTTGATCATTTGCTCTGCTAATCAATCAGATCGATGGATTCCAGAGATGACTCCGTAACAGTCCGTGGGCACCACTCAACAGCCAATCAGAATGAGAATATGTTTCACATGTGACGTTTTCAAATTGCAAGTGATTGAGTGAAGGTTGTTTAGGAGAAAAAGTTTGAGAAGAAAAAGTTTGAGAGTGGCGCTCGGGAAAGGAAATTGTTGAGGGAAAAGGAGTTTCAGGGACAAGCAGCTATTACAAAAAATGCAGAAGCCTACAGGTTATTTTAAACCTGTAGGCCAGGATGAGGAGGAAGGACAGATGAGTTCTGTACCGAGCGGCCGCGGGGCCTCGGAGCCAAGTAGGCCGTCTGGTTCTGATAGCGATGAAGTAGCGGGAGAGGAAAAACAGACAGGAGGGACATTATCTGTTGGAGGAGATGGAGAGGACGACGAGGACTTGCTACGTGGAGGGGAGCCAATGGCAACCGGACAAATACATGAGGGAGGCCCGATAGGTCACTCATCTGGAGGAGAGGATCAGGCGCGCGTGGAGAAGTGCGATCACAGAGCCTGCCGAGGCTATACATGACTTTGATTTGTTTTTTATAATAGGGGCCTACAAAACCGACCGTGGGCTGTCAGCAGGCCCGCCTTAACCTGCCAGGACCAGGCCCAGGGCCTGATGGCAGGTTAAGGCGGGCCTGCTGACAGCCCGTCAGTATCATGCAGCTCGCGTATCAGTAATGAGTGACCCGACAGTAAAACTAAACATATCTATAACTAGTTTAGGTAGTTTGAGAGGTCATTAAAATAGCTACGAGTGATATTCTAACCTGAAGTGTGTGTTTTGTTCCGCTCACCGCTGCATGTGATCATGCAGAGCTGCGTGTCGACTCGTCAGCAGCAGCTGATCTCTCTCTCCCTGTCAGATTAGACTCGCGTTTATGTCCATATCGATCAGATCCAGCTAGTTCTAGCTAATGATATGACTACCTGCTTATTAGGGCTGCACGATATTGAAAAAAACTGACATTGCGGTTTTTTGTTCCCCTGCGATATATATTGCGTTTTTTTTAACCTGTTAAGCCCCAAGGTCCCGGCGGGTACTTTACTTTTTTTTTCACGACACTGTGTCTCAGGGCATCTTAATATTTAAGAACCTATTAATGTGTTATACCAGATTAACGGGAATAATCTCAGCTAACTGACGATACAAACCATTTTTACCAAAACAAAACACAAGTCTCATAAGAAGCATCTAAATGACCCCTGAGCGTAAAATGCTAACGCACTTTGGCACAGAACTCAAGATGAAAAGTACCCGTATTACTCATCGTAGCTGCACATACAAGATATCCGATTAAAGCTGAGACTCCACAGATTATATAGGTATAGTATCATCACTGAGTGATCCGGACTCGCGACAGGGGAAGCAAACACAGACATCACAACACGTACCTTTTACGAAGCTTCTAGGGAGATCGTCTCACCGTAGCTGTCAATCTGATCAAAAGACGTGTTCAATGGCATTAAAACGAGAAAAAACGCGGCTGAATCGGTGAATCCATAGGTTTTTAACGTCTCTGTCTATAATCACACTACAGTTACTAACATTGCCCCGACGCGCGTTACTTCGTTACTTTCTAAAATCAGTCATAATCAAACTCAACAAACACCTGCAAAGAACACATGCTAATGTGAAGCTAGCGCACATAGCTGTTGTTTATTTATATCACACGTAGTCTGTTCTTCTTCTCTGTTTTCCGGTTGTTGCCTGTTTTGAATGACGAATACACACTACCGCCGCCTGCTGGTAAGGAGAGTTATTGCCACTCACGCATGCGCAGTTCATACGTGCTCGGCTGAAGTCTTTGCGGTGTGCTCCAGTGCAACACATGGCCAACACGCAGGAGAACACGCAGCATATACAGATAGCAGGAGACAGAGGACAGCCACGGTCAGATAGGAAAACATTCAGGATCTGGATCAGTCTCTTATGCGACAATGGAAACTGAACTAAACGGAACATTTGAAACTTTAGCAGTCTGCGTGATCTGCCTGCAGGGAGGGGCGGGCCGGCCCTGCGAGTAAAGTAACGAGTAAAGTAACGAATTAGTGTAGTGTAATATATTACTTTTTTTAAAGTAATATGTAATATGTAATATATTACTTTTTTGTAGTAACGACCCCATCTCTGTCTGTATACAACAATTATTCATAATAATCCATAATTCCATTTTGTATGTAAAAATCGCAGAGCAAAAGTTAGCTGCTAATGGTAGCCACCAGAGTGGCTGCTGCTTCCGGTCTTAGCTATGCGGCAGTCTAACAAACCCACATTACCAAATAAGGAGTGAGAGTGACCCGTGGCTACCATTAGCAGCTAACTTTTTGTGCTCCGATTTTTACATAAAAATGGAATTATGGATTATAAACAATTGCTTCAAAGCCACAGATAGCCTACATTACCAACCTATGGATTCACCGATTCAGCCGCGTTTTTTCTCGTTTTGATGCCATTGAACACGTCTTTTGATCAGATTGACAGCTGCGGTGAGACGATCTACCGTAAAAGGTACGTGTTGTGATGTCTGTGTTTGCTTCCCCTGTCGCGAGATCGGATCGCTTAGATACTATAGGCTACTTAAATAATCTGTGGAGTCTCAGCTTCAATCGGATATATACTATCTACTATGTGCAGTTTCGATAAGTAATAAGGGTATCTTTATTTTTGAATTCTGTGCTAAAGTGCGTTAGCATTTTTTTAAAAAAAATGAATAAAACCGCACGTCCCTGCGGTGTGAATATCGCGCATGCGCATATCGCGGTTATCGCCATGACACGGTATATCGTTCAGCCCTACTGCTTATCAAAAGACACCTAAACAATAAGTGTCGCTATGCAACCGGGTGAGGCCGCAACGTCTAGCGAAGCATTATGCATTTGTTTACATGCCCACCGGAACCCCGAGGCATTACCAACAGAGTATTGACTTTATCCTAAATCTAAGACATTCATCTGTTAGTGTTTATCCTGGACATGCATATATGCTGTGTCTGTTTCATTGAGTTTTAAGCTCCAGAAACTCGCCTCAAACTTTTCCGTACCGCTGATTCCTTTAATTTCCAACCTTCCTCTTGATTACTTGCTCCCACGTTGACGAGCCCAGAGGCAGGAAGTATCAGGAAAACTCAATGCTGCTGAGTTGCACCAACATTGCACCATCTATCTCTCAGCATGTCAAAACTTAGAAGTTCCTCAGGCTGTCTCCTACTTTCAATCTTCCTCTTACTTTCATGGTTGAAGTGCATTTAATCATAGATACAAACACTGCAGTAGATGTCTGCTGGTTTCACCTGATTATTCTGTGGAAGAGCATGCCTGCACGTAGCATTTAATTTTCTGTGAGCTGTGAGCGTCTCAGAAGAGCACA
The DNA here is from genome assembly GCA_036324585.1 of Champsocephalus esox. NCBI lineage: Eukaryota > Metazoa > Chordata > Actinopteri > Perciformes > Channichthyidae > Champsocephalus > Champsocephalus esox. The sequence goes on along the minus strand of CM070479.1, from coordinate 9,131,482 downwards.
ATGAGTGAAATTCAATGAGTTTGAAATGGTAATGAAAGTGTCAGACGATGAATTATATTTATTTGCCAAATGAGCCGTGTGAGTGCTGGTTCAGAGAGAAGGGTCTGTAGCTTCGACCCTCTATGTGTGGTGGCCAATTCAACTAAATTACATTATATAACATTAGGCTGACGATTTTTACCAACATTTATTTTATTAATGCATTCAACCATGAAGATACAAATGCAAAAAAACAAGAATCCTGCAGAGGCATTAGTGCTGCATACAGAATTATACCTGTATTTGAATGTAATTACTATAATTGTATCATGTATTTATTTTATTTATGGTTTTCAGTTATGACAGCACTTACAATATTACAATTATAATAATACATTATATTATATATATGCTTCTGCTTATTAATTATAACCTTTTTGAGTATTTTTTGGAGAAGAGAATAACTGCTGCCAAAACGCTTTTGGAAAATACCGATTTATTATTTACCCCCTTTGGTAATAAAGATGTTTCAATTTTAATCCCGTTTTTTAAAATGAATTTAAAAGGGTTGGAGGTTGTTTTTCTTCTGCCAGATACTCCTGCATGTAAGGTATCTCTGCTGGCCATTGAGCTGTGGCCCTGTATAAATAGAAACTGATCTGAGAGCTGATCTGAGAGCAGTGGAGCTCTGCAGGCCCTGTGGCAGGTACTGCGCTGACATGATATGGCGAGGATGTGTTATAATGTGTTATATTTGAGCATGTCTGATTGTGCTGGATCTGTCGTCACCTGCTCTGCCCGAGTCTGTCCGGAGGCCCAGAGCAGGTCACCGTCACACAGATTCACACTGAGAGCCGGGGACTTTGGTAACTATTACTGAACAGGGGGGGAAACGGGTTATATTTACTCTTGTTAGATTAGATTTACTATTCAAGATTGAAGATATTGTAGATAGCTACAGTGTAGTAATGTCAATGAAAATCTTAGGTCGCAGGCTCCTCCAACAGTGCAGCACAATAACACAGAAAACAGAGCAAGTTAAAGGTGGGGTAGGTAAGTTTCAGAAACCGGCTCGAGATACACTTTTTGTTATATTCCATGGAATGCTCTTAACATCCCGATAGCAATGAATATCTGAAGTGCTTTGACAACAAATACATACAAAAATGTCATCTGTAGAAGCCGTAATACTGTAAAAAGTACAACCAATCCGTTTAGCCGGCCTACCTGCCTGTCAGCCTTCCATCGGGGCACAAACTTATCTCGTGCCCTCATTGGTCATGTGCGCGTTCGTGTGTGTTGGAGGAGGGGCTCTGTCAGGAAGTGGCAGATTTACTCCGGTTGTGTATTTTCAAATTCTAGCGATCTTGAGCCGGTTTCTCAAATGTACCTACCCCACCTTTAATACAAATAAAATAGAATAGAAATTGTGCAATATTATTATTCATCCTAAATTGGGATTTCCGTTGTCACAACAGCATGTTTGCAGGCAACACACACAAGTATAATATAATATATAACGTAAACGTATAGATACACTATAAAGTTTAAACAATAGAACAATAGAGTATCTAAACAATATGCAATATCAAAATATACAGTAAATTCACTCCAATAATAGACCAGTCTACTTCCTAAACAAATATATATAACTTTAGGGTACTATAACCTTTACAAAAGTAGTTGCAGTGTTATAAAGGCGTGCCACGTTTTGGTTACTGGATCAAAGTTGTTGTTTTGTGTACCTGTAGAAAGTTGACGAGGAACGTGTTTATCTGGGATAAATAAACTATTGGTTGTTGTTCTCCAAACTGTTTTGCAACTCTGGAATTAGTGAAGCTTTTTCTTAAATAACAAGGATTTAAAGAATCCGTGTTTGTCAAGGAGAAACATACAGGAGTAGAGACTACAAATCAAGCACTTAATGATGATAAAAGCAGCTGAATATGGAACCGATGATAATATTTTATTTGTCTTAAAGGATGTATTCGCTTTTGATCTGTTAATAAACCTTCGACTGTTACATCTGGATTGTATGTTCATTTAGAAAAGAGAAGCGGATCTCTGTCTCTTGTGTTGTCTTCTGCCGTTTGTGTTATAGTGAACGGCACAATGCTTTGTTTGGAAAGGTAAAAATACATATTGATTTTGTAAATATAGATTATGCACAAGATGGCTGTTGGGTTTTTTCTTTCATGAAAACCAGAATATGCTTTGCAATACCAATTTCTCATGGACCAAATATTTGACATAACACAGAAATAAATATCTAATCAATGCTTATGTATTGCAATTCCTGACTGGGTACATCACATAACATACAGTACCTAATAATAGCTATACATTATGCCCTTTGTTTTGCGCCTTATTCATTTGGCCTTATTCCAAACAGCATGTTGGTGCTGGGAATGGGGGCAAAGCAGCAGCTGTTGTTCATCGGATAATCCCCCACACCTGAAACAAAGTCACATACATAAATACAGGTGGAAATGCCTAATGAGCTGATTATTACCAACTGATCTTAAGCTAAGATGCAATCAAAATGTACCTCCTTCAAATAATGTTTGAGCTTAGTTGCAGTGATTATTTTAGCATTTTCCTTTTGTGAGTTTATCTTTATGGTTTATTGCACTTATAGGAAGTCACTTTGCGATCTTAATGTTATGTTACGCCCAGGCCTAGGGGAACCTGGCCCTCTCCCCACTCCCAAGAAATGGTCGATGACACAGGAAATCAGCTTTTTGAGATTTAATTAACTCAAAAGGAGGTGAGACAATCCCAACATAACAAACAAAAAATCGTCTTTATAGAGTTTTCCTTAAACTTGCCAAAATACCAAAATAGAGTACAGGCTGCTTACCTAACTCCTACCAGTAAACAGGAGAAAAAAGGCGTGTCCTCAAAACAGGTTAAATTTGCTTAAATGTACAAGGTACACAAATGTACAACAGGGTCCGGTAAACGGTAAACGGTAACTTTAGCAACACACAGCAACAGCCCAGATCTTCTACACAGAGTAGGAGAGGTCGATGAGAGAGAGAGGGAGAGGAACTGCATGGCTGCAGCTTAAATGCTCCTGTTTCCTCAGGCGGACCAATCAGCCTGTCGAAGGCAGCCAATCAGCAAACGGGCACCACCTGCTCACTCACACACACACACAGCCACACAGACTCTCACAGGAGGAGGGAAACAATAATGTGTGCGGATATAAAATATCCGCACACACATGACATAACGACCCAGGGTCGTAACAGTTATGTACTGTGAGGTACAAACTGTATGCATGTTTATTTAAATGTTTCATAATAATTATGTATTATAAAGTAAGGATTTACTTCCCGTCCACGTAGTCAGGGTTTCGTTTACATGGGTATTTCCTTCCTAGGAGAACCCTTTATTTAAATATAAATATCTACAGACCTTTACTATCAATAAAAAGGAGCGTAAAAAAGCTAGCCGTCGTTAATCTCCTACACTGATTGCCTGGGCTCATCACAGCACTGTGAAGAAGAATGTTTGAATTCATCCCAGGTATCACCAGCTGTCATGAAGAAAGACAATTAACAATGCTTTGAACATGATCCTATATACCGGCTCTCATTCTCCCCCTCGTCAAATTCCCTTGCACGTAATCATTAATTAATGAAACAGGCCTGCCAGCGGCTTCCATTTATTTTTGTTTCCTCGCCAACACTGTTCACTTTCACTGACACTAAACTAGACATGAATGGTATTCAAAGACCCAGAATATCTTTCATGGACATCTGAAACACTCCCAACCTTTGTGAGGAAGCAGGTGATCAGATATGCGGTAAGACATTAGATTTAGTTTGATTTCCATGCCAATGCCTCTGGTGGGAATTCAGCCTATATACAGTACATCTGTTTCTTTCTTTCATTTTTATATACTACCGCTGTTAAGTCCATATGCGTAGCATTACAGGAACAGTGTTTAGCATTAAGGTTGATTAATTAGCAGAAATATACGGTGGCCGACAGATTCAAAAGTGCTATGTCTGCCTAAAACATGTGTGTGGAATGTGCTGGGGTTTCAAAAAGTATGTAAATATAAAAACACAAATGTGCCAAAACAGCTTGACAACACATGAACATCATTTAGAAAAAAACATTAACCAACTTGAGGAAACATGCGTTGACTTAAAGTGCTCGTAATAAATTATTATTAATTAGATATTCAAAGACCCAGAATATCTTTCTGGGACATCTGAAATACTCCCAACCTTTTTGAGGAAGCAGGTGATCATATATGCGGTAAGATTTTGTTTGCTTTCCATGCCAATGCATCTGGTTCAGCCTATATACATCAAACATACGTTTGATTCATACTCTACTCTACACTATTGAGTCCATATCTTGTAGCCAGTGTAGCATTAAAGGACCAGTGTGTAGTATTAGGGTTTATCAATTAGCAAAAAGGTGGCCGACAGGTGCAAAAGTGCTACATTTGCCGAAAACACTGATCAGATATGCTGTAAGCATACTTGCCAACCCTCCCGATTTTCGCGAGAGACTCTTGATTTCACTGCCCTCTCCCGGTTTCCTCCCGGGGTCATATTTCTCACGATTTCTGACAAAATCAGATTTACTCAGGACTGTTTCGAATCGGACTTTAATACAGCTACACCATTGTTTGGTTTCCATGGTAGCACGTCTCTAGTAGCGCTCGCAACTGAAAGTCTGAGAGGGTGAGGAAGATAGTCACAGAAAACAGAACAACAATCGACAACTCGACCCTCTGCTCACACCTTTCCTGTAAAATACAGGTCCAGCCCACACATATGCTCCATGGTGGTGCTGCAGGCCGCAAGGCAGTGCACTTACAACTACAATAAGCATGTTAATGTTAATCTAATACAGCTCCGGCGGTCCACTAGCAGCCCCCCTCCCCCCGCGGTGGTTTTGGAAATGCTCCCAGCTTCTGAGGTCTCAAGGTTGGCCAGTATGGCTGTAAGATATTAGATTTAGTTTGCTTTCTTTTCCAATGCATGTTGTGGGAATACAGCTCCTATGTTTGTGATTCACGCTTGTTATGTGTACATATTAGGGCTGTCAGTCGATTAAAATAGTTAATCGCGATTAATCGCAAATTAATCACACATTTTTGATCTGTTCTAAATGTACCTTAAAGGAATATTTTTCAAGTTTTTAATACTCTTATCAACATATGAGTGGACAAATATGCTTTATGCTAATGTTTATTATCATTTGAACAATGACACATATTCTCATGAATATTAAACACAACAACCTCTGAACATTACAAATATTTGCCTCAATTCAACCTGGAACCTCTCATACAATAATGTGTGTGTGTGTGTGTGTGTGTGTGTGTGTGTGTGTGTGTGTGTGTGTGTGTGTGTGTGTGTGTGTGTGTGTGTGTGTGTGTGTGTGTGTGTGTGTGTGTGTGTGTGTGTGTGTGTGTGTGTGTGTGTGTGTGTGTGTGTGTGTGTGTGTGTGTGTGTGTGTGTGTGTGTGTGTGTGTGTATATGCTCGAACGGGAGCTGCCTGGACGCTGCAATCATGTTGCACTATCCGTGCTGCTGAGTGTACTGACTGCTCCTACAATGTGCCGCTGTCTGGCTTCCTGCATCAAGTCAAGTGCTCGGCGCAGTTGTGGTGAAATGTCGTTCCTCTGTTTTCATTTAAACAGCTCCTTATATCCGTTAGCGCAGCTAGCTAGCACCAGATGCTAACAACAACAATGCACGTAAGGTCTCTCTCTCGCTCGCTCGGACCACACATACACACACACCCTCCCGGTCCTCCCGATGGCCATTCGGTGCCTGCCGGTGAGCGTGGAAGTGTGGTCTTCCACAAGCAGGCGGCAGGAGCGGGGCTGTCAGCATCAGCTTGTAGATGGTATTTTAAACTCGATGCGCTCTGAAACTACGGGGCGGCCGAGGAAAAAAAATACACATGCGTTAATCGCGTTAAAATAATTAGTGCCGTTAATTTTTGTTTGCGTTAACGCGTTATTAACGCATTAACTTGACAGCCCTAGTACATATATATACCACCCACTATTGAGTCCATATGCTTTAGCCCAGTGACCATCAACTGGCGGCCCGTGGGCCACATCCGGCTTGCCCGACATTCTCATCCGGCGTGCATGGCGAGGGTGATTGTGGCGTTGGCGGAGTGGTTAGTGTGTTCGTTTTTACGTCTCGTGAGTAATGTGCAGTACCGGAGTCCAACAGAGAGGCAGCAGCTGCGGGACAGTAGCCTGCGTACTACGTAGCCTTCCTTGCCCTGAAGAAGAAGTGATCCTTCGTTAGCGTGAAGAGTCTGCTTAATGAGTTTATGCGTTCCGCAACAGTAACCCCGCTGCGAGGCTCCGGCGAAAATTCTGGGCCATATATAATAAACGCTGGCCCCCGAAAGTGTCTCTTGGAATGATTTTGGCCCTTGGACAAATGTAGTCCCTGCGTGTAGCCAGGGTAGCATTAAAGGACCAGTGTGTAGTATTGAGGTTGATTAATTAGGAGAAATGTACAGTGGCTAACAAGTGCTACATCTGCCTAAAACACTTGTGTGATATGTGCTGCAGTTTCAAAAACGATGTAAATATAAAAACAAAGACAACTTGACAACACATGCACATATTTTAGAAAACATTCACCAACTTGAGGAAACATGCGCAACGTTTACTTATGCATAAATTATGCATTCAAGGTATTACCAATCTTAAGCTTATTTAGCATTAATTTAAGCTTGTTTGAATTCATTAAGACATTTTTCTTACTAGGCCAAGGTTGGAAAATACATCACAGTTACACACTTTCTTTACTGGTGTGTGTAGACACTGTATATAAACAGCACATCCTTTTGTCTGCCATGATTTTCATTTACCTGAAACTAAAAAGAGTAATTGATTGATGTATATTATTCATAAACATCAAAAAACCAACCCTCTGCACTTCCAGTCTGACACAGAAAGGCTCTTTTCCTGCATAAAAAGTGGACGTGTTATGTAATTTCTTGGCATATACATCTGTTTAGAAGTAAAGTACAAAGGCGATGTCTTTTAAAACGAAGCGCTGTTTGATCATAATGAGATGTCGGTGTCAAGTCGTGACAGTTGCATTGTGTTTTGTTTTTACCTTTTTGTTATATTATTTCAGATAATGTTGACTGCTTTTTATTCTGCTCTGCCCTACGTCATAATTCAATACAGTGATTAAAGATACACAGCCAGACAGACCCCAAGAAAGAAATTAAATGTAAAGTATTTCAGGTTTTAGACCGCATCCTAACACTGAGACTGAACGGTACTTTATGGGAAATAAACACATTTACGCTCCACTTTTTATCTGTTTAACTTTTAGTTTAAGATCAAGTTCATCACAGCGTTCTCATAAATGGACAAGGTGGTCTTTGAAGCTTTCAACTCTTTCAAATGTTCTGTTTTTAATTGAGTGTGACTAATTTCTACCTTTTTAATGGGGAAGTATGGAGTGCCCCAGGGGTCTATACTAGGACCTTTTATTTTTCTAGCTGTCTTTTTTTCCTTCCTAATCATATATTTTCAGTATTACAGTAGTAAGAACATCCAATATTGCTTGTCTTCTTTAAGAACGATTGATCAATGTAGGTCCTCAAGAAAGATACAAGGGGCCAAAATGGGTTTCCTGTGAAGTTCACCTCTGCTAGCCGGATAATCGGTAGAAGATGGATGTGTTGATGATCAATGTAGTGTTGAGTGTAAAGGAAACTGAAACATATGTGTTTATCTTCTTGTGCATGGACACATGTAATGGTCTCCTGAAAGGCATACATCAAAAAACAATCTTACATTGTACAGACGAGGCAGACCAATTAAAAACACAACATAACTAAGCACATCTCTTTTGATATTATTATACAGGCTGAAATTGTGTTGTATTATTTCAGTATCTCTGGATTTCTTTCTGAATACTACAGCTATTCTTTTTTAAGTATACATATATTTGTATTCCTGTGTATCTGATCTTCCATTTGTGTCATTTTGCTGATTCCCACATTACTCTGTTATTGTAATTGTCAAGTGGTGTAATGTAACCCATGTTTTGAATATAAGTATGATGGAAATACACAAGACTTAAAGTAAAAGTGCAAGTAGACAGATAAGTAAAATGTCCACAGCGAAATGACAGTAAGGAGGCTTGTGTTACACAGACTTAGCTGACAAATATAAAAGGAGCTGCTGAAACCAAACACTCGCTGGAGGCCAAGAAAACAAAGCCACTCTTTTCAAATGAACAAAATCAACACTGACACGAATACATGCTTTTCACACTTTGCTGAGTCTGTGCTCCGTTGCCAGGGCTTGTAATAGATTTAAAGGAAAATAAATTTGACTCCTAGTTTGAGCACTTTAAAAAATGAAACAGACGTGTGTTTACCTGACCCCAATATGTTATACAATACTAAGGTGACGATACTGATGGGTAAGACCTTAACAAATTGGAAATGTAAGTGAAACGTGGATTATTTACCTATTAAATGATTATATTCTTGTTTTGTACCATCATCGTGAGTGACACTGAGATGTTAAAGGTCATACTCTGTTGAAAAATAAGTTTTGAGCATCTTGCAGGTTTTTTATTTGCAGTATTTTGTTGATGCAACGCTAGTTGTGCATGTTTCGAGATGTTTCTTCATTTGCATGTGTTTTGGCACATTTGTGTTTTTATTTTAGCTTTGTTTCTGAAACTGCGGTGCGTTTCTCCCCTAATAGAAGTGATTGCAGAGCGTCGGCCACCGTAGAGTTTGATTCAGATATTGGCTCAATGACCAAGATCTCTATAATCCCATCAAATAAAACCTTCATGAATATTATGGCTTTAATAAAATGAATTGAGGTCTACTGATTAAAATGTTTTTTCCAAAGTAACAACACAAAGGTCCCCTAGTTACCACCTGAGTTGGCATGGAAACTGCACTATGCATGACCAGCCAACAAAACAAAGTACATTAATTAGGTAGAAATGTATGTGTATTTATTCCCAGCAGTTTCTTGTATAAACACACAACAATGCATTTTTGCATAATATCACGCCATACATTTTTTTAAATCCGCCTTAATTAGCTCCATCCCCCCTGTTGCTCTGGATTTAAAGATTAGGGAAAGAACAGAACATATATCCTCAGCCTTTTAAAAAATGGAACATGTGTTATTAACTCCACTGAGTGAAAGATGTTTTATGTGTTGCACACATGGACACTAAAGGGACTCTCAGACGTGCATACGTTTAAAACAAAATCCTTTTACCATTTTCGTTGTGAAATACACAAACACACCACTGCAACATGGCTGATGCTCTCGGCTAGGTCTAAAAAATTGAGTCGGCATAAACACTACAGGCATAAGCTATCTAATAATAGCAGGTGACACATCACACGAAACACTCAACATGTATCCGGTGAACCGATTATAAAACGTTGACATAACTCTTATATCTGTATTACTGCTGTTAATTTGGATATACAATCTACATCCTTGTCACTGTTTGTATATAACTGCTCATCACGTTAGCTTACCAACATCCCTGTAACGTGGCTGCATAATAGAGTGGTGCAGTGACAAGTCCCTAAAACCCGGAAGTGAGAACCACGTCCGGTTCCCTCGTCTCAGAGCCAATGGGATTTCTCCGTAGGATTTGGGAAAATAGCTCGAAATAAGGTCTGTGGTTGACACACATGTAAGAGACAGATCACGTTTTGTTCTACGACATCAAATCCATTAGCAGTGACGCCAATGGTGATTTTTGAAGAGTGTACGCGTCTGAAGAAAGATGGTTGTTACCAAGTGGCTGAATAGGACTACAGAAGTTGTCGAGGCCGTTGTACGTCATTACACCGAACACGTAAACACAAGTTTGTTTGCCCTGTTCTGCTTGAAAGCAAGTACCTGCCTCCGGCAGACTGTTAAAACAAACGCTTCAACTTTTTTTGAGGCCGTATTTTTTTAATATCGATCTTAAGTTGACGTGGCGTTGAAGTCGTGCGACCCTGCTGTCGTTCCTTTATAGCATAACGTTGGCATTTTGCTTCTGGCGACTAGATTTATGATTTCGATAATTATAAAAGTAGGGTAGACACGTGGAGATTATCCGGCTGAACAAAACGTGCATTTATCAAACAGGTTCGTTTTCCACTGACCTTATTTCCAGCTATATTCCCAAATCCTATGGAGAAATCCCGTTGCTTTTTTGTCGAGGGAACCCATGCAGTTTACTTCCTGGTAAATACGTCATCCCTGTCCACTAAGTCTAATAAGTGATGCCTTTACCTCTTCTGCGTTTCACCCGTAGGACCTCTGAGCTGCCCTCAGCTTTTCTAACTATAATTTGACCTCCTAAATAAAAGTAATAAAGTTGGAATTGCACATGAACATATATCGGGAAATGACAGGTTGAGTCAACATCATATAAAGTGCTTTTGCAAGATAATACAGCTTTGTGTCCATTACTAGTCCCGATACTATGGGTTACAGGAATGCAACCATAATGAACATGGCTTCCATCATCTCGTATATCAATTAAAATGTCAATAACAAGCCCTCAGCGTTTATTTATTTCAAGAATTGGCTGCATCTGCACTGTTTGAAGGACAAAAGCAAAGTTTCACGTCAGCAAAAAGCTAAACCACGATGACTTATTTAAAAAAGATGTGGTGTATATAACACAAAATAACCCTCCATCATTGTCTCTTCACTTTTCTTTACAAATACAATACACAAGCACACTCCTTTTTGCCATTCTCCTCCCCTGAGTTTTTGATGGCATTGTTTGCTACTATGATTATTCGGCGAGACATTGTTATACGCCTCTCTGGATTTCTGAATCACCGGCGTACTTCACATCTCATCGTCTCTGTACTTTATCATCTGTATAAACAGGTGACAATAAAACCTGAAATCCAGACAGAAATAACTGTATATTCGATCACAACATGAACCATCTCACATTCATTGTTTCACATTCAGCTTATTTACAACTTCAGGTTTTAGCGCAGGGTGCAATGTGAAAGTCAGGTTTGTGACATCACCTCGGAAACAGAGCCAATTTTATTTCCTGCAATGACAACACATGCTTGAGTGGTCAGCGGAGCTCATTTGCATATTAATTATCAGACGGATGCTCCGGTCTCTCTGCTGTACGTACAGAGCAGCCAGTTGCTCTACGAAGTCCAACTGGAGATGTGTTCACCGAAGCGCATCCTCACAAACACTTTTCTTTATCTGGAGGAATTAGGTGTCGGCACATCTTGTCTTCGTGGTCATTTTTTAAACAACTTTAGTTTGTAACACTATATTGATTTACTTTAACTATATAGCTCTAGATGGCGGTGTTAAAGGTCACCTATTATGCAAAACCCACTTCTTCATGTCTCTTCTACATCAACATGTGTCCCCTCTTCTTCGTGTCTCTTCGACATCAACATGTGTCCCCTCTTCTTTATGTCTCTTCTACATCAACATGTGTCCCCTCTTCTTCATGTCTCTTCTACATCAACATGTGTCCCCGCTTCTTCGTGTCTCTTCTTCATCAACATGTGTCCCCTCTTCTTCATGTCTCTTCTACATCAACATGTGTCCCCTCTTCTTCATGTCTCTACTACATCAACATGTGTCCCCTCTTCTTCATGTCTCTTCTACATCAACATGTGTCCCCTCTTCTTTATGTCTCTTCTACATCAACATGTGTCCCCTCTTCTTCATGTCTCTTCTACATCAACATGTGTCCCCTCTTCTTCATGTCTCTTCTACATCAACATGTGTCCCCTCTTCTTCATGTCTCTTCTACATCAACATGTGTCCCCTCTTCTTCATGTCTCTTCTACATCAACATGTGTCTCCTCTTCTTCATGTCTCTTCTACATCAACATGTGTCCCCTCTTCTTCGTGTCTCTTCTACATCAACATGTGTCCCCTCTTCTTCATGTCTCTTCTACATCAACATGTGTCCCCTCTTCCTCATGTCTCTTCTACATCAACATGTGTCCCCTCTTCTGTATGTCTCTTCTACATCAACATGTGTCCCCTCTTCTTCATGTCTCTTCTACATCAACATGTGTCCCCTCTTCCTCGTGTCTCTTCTACATCAACATGTGTCCCCTCTTCTTCGTGTCTCTTCTACATCAACATGTGTCCCCTCTTCTTTGTGTCTCTTCTACATCAACATGTGTCCCCTCTTCTTCACGTCTCTTCTACATCAACAGATGTCCCCTCTTCTTCATGTCTCTTCTACATCAACAGGTGTCCCCTCTTCTTCATGTCTCTTCTACATCAACATGTGTCCCCTCTTCTCCATGTCTCTTCCACATCAACATGTGTCCCCTCTTCTTCATGTCTCTTCTACATCAACATGAAGAAGAGGGGACACCTGTTGATGTAGAAGAGACATGAAGAAGAGGGGACACATGTTGATGTAGAAGAGACATGAAGAAGTGGATTTTGCCTGATAGGTCCCCTTTACAGGTATTGTATTTTATATAAATAGCTTTATTTTTCTATGATTTTATTGCATTTTCTTAATTTAACCTAATATGTGTTCATGTGTACAACAGAAATATAAAAAACAAAAACACAGGGAGAAGTCAGGAGTCGCGCTCCGGTCTGACTAGAAGGCCAGGGAGAAGAAGTGTGTTTTAAGAGTAGATTTAAAAACCCCCAGGGTCTGGGCCGGCCTCACGTGGGGGGGCAGAGCGTTCCAGAGCCTGGGGCCAGCTGCTGCGAAGGCTCGGTGCCCTCGGGTTTTGAGCCTGGTCTTAGGCACTGCCAGCAGCAGCTGGTCGGCAGACCTTAAGGCTCTGGCTTGGGTGTAGCGCTGGAGGAGTTCGTCTCTATAGGCCGGAGCCAGCTCATTTAGGGCTTTGAAAACTAATAAAAGGATTTAAAAATCAATTCTGAACCGAACTGGAAGCCAGTGCAGTGAGGCCAGGATTGGGGTGATGTGGTCACGCTTTTTGTGGCCAGTGCGTATAAAATACAATGATTACCTCAAATAGAGTACAGGTCCAAGTTTGCACAGTAAATACAGGAAGTGTACTGGCTTTCTGTCGACCATGCCAGTGCCATGTAATATTAATGCAGAGAAACTAGAAACTCTGAAGACTCACAGGTTCAACTGATTGGATTCAAAGTCATTTAAACTACATCTTTCTTTAAAACCAAGACAACATATGTAAAAGTATCCGTAGTCGGTGGTGTTTATTATTCTAAATTCAAGTGTCGTGTGTCGAAGCTCAACAGGGGATCGTATGATGTGACGAAGAGAAAGAAAGCCACTCTAAATAACTAATCAGCTCTATTTCCACCTGTAGCAACATGCGGACACACACTCAGGCTCTGTCTCCCTCGCTCCTCCTTTATCTGGCCTTCCCTCCTCTTATCTTTCCTTGTCTTCTTCTGATTTCCTCCAGACCTTGTGTCCCGGGTGTCTGAGTGTGGCGCGTCATGCTGTGGATGAAGTGGAAGATGGGGGTGGACTCGCTCAGAGGACGCAGGCGGAGGCTGCCCTGCTCCCTCTGGTTCCTCCTGCTGTTCGCTGCTGGAGGTCTGTTGCTCTTCATCCACCAGAGGGATCTGTCAGAGATGGTGCAGCAGCAATACCCAGGTTAGTCCACCCCCCCCCCAAACCCGCATATACTTCGACGCTGTTGAGAGTGAGGAGTATACACCTGCCACAAATACACAAAGCACTGTTAGTGGTTTGTCAGAGGGTGTTGACCATGCCTGAAATGAAGACTGCTCAATCACAGCTCGGTTGTTGAGGAATAAATAGTCAATAATAAACAGAGATAGTGATTGCTACAACATTAACCTAAATACATCAACGTTGGTCATTCGTGTTTTGACCACTTTACTATACGAATGATTTCCCATTTGTTAACTTTGCATTGACTTTAGCATTACTAAGCATAACATTTGAATGTTCTCAATGCATGCAAACATCAGAATGCGCCGTGAAGATGGCTGCATTGTCTTTTGTCGTATTTTTTCAGTGTTTATTTCACTATTTATTTTCTGTTTTATTGAGTTGCTCCGTTGGAGGAGGAGCCTGTGACCTAAGATCGTCATCGTCATAACTACACTGTAGCTATGCACGTATGCCCAATACAAGCCTTGCACCTTGATTACCTTTGATTAGGGCTGCACGATTTGGGGACATAATGTAATTGCGATTTTTCTGACAGATATTGCGATTCGATTTGCGATATTTGTTTTTAAGCGACCCAACGGAAGTTCATTGTAAAATGCGGCCATAACTCCGGCTAGGAAGGTCGCATCAACGTGCTCCCGTCTCTAGCACCCCCGCAGCCCAAGCTACGAGTGAAAGAACTAAACTTACATGAAGCTTCCGTTGGGTTGCTTTAAAGTCGAACTTCAGTTTCAGATTCTCCCTGTGATAGAAACACGTGATGGAGCGTCACTAACCTGACTCAGCATCTAAAGCTCCATTGGAAGCCGTTTGGAAAGGGCCGGCACTTTCAAAAGCACTAAGGTGATTGGATCAATCTGTCTGTCACCTTCTATCATGGGCCGCTTCTGATTGGTTAACAATGGCTGGTACATGTGGAGCACAGCACTTCTGATTGGTGTGGACGACTGACGCACAAGAAGATTGTTAAAATCTCAGGTTTTGCGATTTGATAATTGCATCATTTCAAATCGCGATTTCGATTTAAAATCAATGAATCGTTCAGTCCTACCTCTGATCAGAGGAAGCTTTATGATGGTCTGAGCTGTGTTATGATATAGTGTTGTACTGTGTAACAGATCACCGCTGGTTGTGTGCTTGCTGTATTGTCGCTGCTGAATAAATAACTAACAAAGCTACCTGACACTCACTGTTTAAGGACTGGCTGTTGGTGTGATATGAGTATAGCCATGTGGTGAAACAGCTGTGTTTTGATCAAGAGGACGAAGATTAGATTAGGTTACTCAAAGGGCAACGTTTTAAGACACAATCCAAGAAACGGCCAAACCAGACCCTTTTATTTGAGTTTGAAACCTGACGCATGGATCTGCTGCTTATCGTTAATTATATTCTGAATGGGACTCTGGTGTGGGAGATGAACATCGTGCTGTATTATATATACATATCATATATAATATGACTTCATACTAGAAGTTAAGACCATAAACTCATCAGGGAAATGTTTACTCAAATCAACAAATCAAGCACAAACTGAAGTAACTTTCTCATCGAGATCCCAACATTCTGAGTCCCTGCTGCTGGATATTCGAGAACTGGCAGAGCCAACGGTAAACTCCCGGAGAAAAATGACTTTGTTCTACTGGTTGAGCCTTGTACCAACCCCCCTTTGTATATTAGTATTTAGTAATGTTGCAAAAAGTACAATACAGGTTCCATAGCCCTAACCATACAGTACACAGCAAAAGCACAGCCAGTCGTGGTTTTGGTCAGTTTCCACAGAGATGGAGAGAGGTCTACCTTCAATATCCAAAAGAGTCAAACAGGGTCCACTTAAAGGCAAGGCACGTTTATTTATATAGCGCCTTTCAGCACCAGGCAATTTAAATGAAAGACATTCAGACAAAGGCATTTGAAAACAGTAAAAGAAACATTAAAAGAAAAATGAAAAATGAAAGACATTAAGAAAAATGCATTTAAAATCAGTCATTAAAAAGAAAAGCTAATCAAATAAGCATTAAAAGATAAAAGTTACAGTGCAGTCTAAGATATATTTCAATTATTTCGGTTCTTGATTTTTAATTTATTCTCAAAACCTCCCTTTGGAAATCCGAACATTTCCGTCCCGATTGTTAATTTAGACTGATTGTTTTCACCATCCACAATCGGACCCTCAGGAGGGTGTACTCGCCCCCTACTCTGCTTTGCGTTCCATAACAAAGTCTTTAAGTGTTACCTGAACCCTATGTTTCACCCGTCGGTGCTGTGATACTTGTTCCTCAGTACAACTCACCCAACAACTGATCGTAAACCCTGGCTACGACGGATATCCCAAATATCCTACTTTGGAGCAGTCCCTCATAAACGTCATGGAGAAATTAATTACGTTTAAATTTAAAACATCAAAAGAAAAATACATGGATAAAAGTTACAGTGCCGTCTAAGATGGGAATAGTTCAATTAAAAGCAGCGACAAAAAGAAACGTCTTCAGTCTGGATTTAAAAGTAGTCAGAGTTGCAGCGGACCTGCAGGTTAAAGGAACCCTCTCTGGGTCGTCCTCAGGCGAGCCCTCCACCGTCGCTTCCAGTCGTCCTGGTTCTCCAAACATCTGGCCAGTTCATTGGTGCTTTGTGCTCCTGCGTCGTTCGTGAGTACGTCCACGTATGTTTGTGCGGGACGTCCTCGTGACCGATGCCCGCGTGTTGGTTCCCACAGCACCAATTTGCCGGCTGGCAGCTCTTGATGCCTTTGGCAAAGTCCTGTAGTCTCATTCTGCTGGCTGCAGCCCGCTGTGCGTCTGCTTGGCTCTCAGCATTAAGGAGATTTGGGTTTAAGCAGCCGTGATGGGAGAGCGTCCTGAGCGCGTAAGCTGCTTCACGTCTCAGAAACAAGACATCAGCTGCTTGCTTAGGTGCCTCTTTGGCTTGGACGACACTCTAGATGAGAGCAGGATTAGTTTGTTGTTGTTGTTGTTGTTGGACCAGCTCATGCAATGGGCTTCGACTCAAATATATTGACACACATCGTCGGTGGTGATATTTCATCTCATATTGATGACCCTCTCACATCATCAGGGTGATTCGATGTTGTCTTTTTTTAAATCTATAACGAGAGTAACGTTGTTCGTGTTGCCACTGCTGTAAATAATCAATGCGCTTGTGGTCCCGTGCGGCTCTCCGGGGATAACACCTGACACTAAAGTCAACCGAGGTGCCACGATGTGCTGTGTTTCAACAGCATCGTGAGTCGTTTTAAATATCGGAGCGGTGTTACAGCGCACAGCGAATAGAGCCACTCAGCTTGAGGCGAATCCCTCTGACCCTGATTGTCAGCAGCTTTCAGGCAGCGTGTGAGGTGAAGACAAAGAGCCATTCACAATGAAACACACACATCACGTACAAATCAACAACCTGTGTTTGATGTTCGTGACAGGCAAAAACACACACAGGAGATATCTTGGTCGAAACATTTTAGAATTAGAACAGATTGAGGCGAATAGTTTCATCTTTCCCTTCGTCGTGTGTGAGCGGGACGGATGTGCGCGATTAGGTGTGGCTTCCATTTGCGTCACTTAAAATGGCTAACATTTTAATTTAGCCCATCACTGGATGCATTCAATATTCATCTACTTTTTTTAAATGTATTATGGAATCATTGTTTTCTCTTTGATAATGGGTTATGGGTCTTTTTTGTATATTTTCAGAATTAAGTTAAGTTATTTTTATAGCGCCTTTCATGATACCCAAGGTCGCTTTACAAGGAAGGACAGCAGGTTAAACAAAAACAAAAGGCAGTCAGACGAACACTGCATTTTGCTGTTGGACGCATTTTTAATGTCGTCTCTAAACAAACCGTCACATTCACTTGACAGAGTATTTCTGGTGTATTCTACCTACAACCTTACATAGAAGCTATATATGTGTTTATGATAATGTTTAACTCCCCAAAGAAACAGTTTAGATTATTTTAGTATTATTTCTCTAAAAGTGTGTCCCTCATTTTACACTCCGACATGTTTTTAGAATTGTTATTTGATCTAAAATAAATCAATATTTTGTATTCAGACGCAGCTGCACTTCTGCTTATTGTCCTCCTTCAGTTCGTCACCCTGGAGCATAATCATATAGCGCCTCGTAACGTGAACACAAACTGCATTGTATTGCCCACATCTCTCTTTTGGCACTTGACATTAATTTACTGACGGTTATTAACGAGTGCTTTGACATTTAACACGCACGCTTTAGAACAGCTGTCTGCAGGAACCGTCTCACCTTTTGACAACAGTTTCACTCTGACAGGAAATCAGACATCTGACCTCAGATCAGCCCGCAATTTCAACTGATCTAAGTCATGTCTGCTGCTTTATTATTTGCATAGAGAGCAGAGTCCTTTACCACGTTGTGAATGTAGAAGTCATTGTATCAGATATTAGCAAGTGGTGTGTTTTGAACAGCTGATGGGAAAATGCACGTCTCATTTCATGTCCATTTAACATCGAGCAAGATCAATAAACGGTCAATATTGTGTCTTAGTCATCGTCAAACCTTCGCTATATAATACAAATACTGTTTCTTTGTAACGCTTGTTCTCACTCACGGCCCGTCTACACTACAGCGTCGACAGCGTCGAAAACTCCAATCTGCCCATTCACTTTCAATGGGGTGACGTCACGTAGCCTCGCTTTTTCGCCGAACTGAATTGTGGGTAGCAGAGCGGTCCGTCTCAGGCGTCTCAGGCGACAGAAGTTGAACAATGTTCAACTTCTGACGCCGGAGTAGCCAGCGCCAGCCAATCAAATCCCGTTTCCCAAAATCTGACAGCTGAAGCCGTAGCCAATCAAACCGCGTCTAAGCTGGGAGAGATATCCCGCCGTTCATTTCTATATTTCAAAAAAAGTCGGAGGAGAAACTAACTATCGCCGTAGCAAATCACCCGGTTTTGTATGACCAGACCCTCTTCACCTACCGGGATACAAACCGGAGGAACCAGGCATGGAGGGAGGTGGCAGAGACAGTGGGGGAAACTGGTAGGTTTTCGCCTGGTTGGGGAGTTTATATATATATTGCTCGCATAAAATCCCCGGGGTTTTTTGCTTTGTATGTCGGGGGAGGAAGATTCATGTGATTGGTTGTTGGTCGTGTTGCTTGAATAAAATCCCCAAGCTCCAGACACGCCCAGCTCCAAGCTTTTTTTGAAGCTGTAGTGTGGACGCTCCGTTAGCGCCTTAAGAATCTTAAAGGTCCCATGTCATGCTTTTCCGGTTATCACCCGTCCTCTTGTTGTTATGAAGGTTTTTCTGCATGTGAACGGTCTGCAGAGTAAAAACCCTCAAAGTGCACCCTGTAGCGAGTACAACTCTAACACAGAGAAGACCTGTGTGCTGCCCCAGAACGCCTCGTTGGAGGTTTCTCTTTTCTTCCTGGTACCAAGTGCCACTGGTAGCACACACTCAGCCTTATCTTTTCTCGGCCGCAGCTGCGTGGATCTCCACTCACAGCACTCACGTGTGCTCAGACTGAGTTCAGGCTGAGTTCCGCGCAGAAGATTTCTAAATATTGAAGTTGAAAGCATCAATCTGGTGCACTTTGAGAGCAACATGAGAGATCTATGGATACCTCTCTCAACGTCCATTTGAAACAGAACTGTAAACAGATTTACTTTTTCTTTATGGATATTTTGCAAATCACTCCCCTTTTAAACGTTATTCTTGTTTACTGTCATATAGTATTTCATACCTGTTTTTCATTTATTCTCTTATTTTTTTATAACTATAATGATCATATAAATGTGTGCCTCGGAAATAATTGTTAACATTAATGCTGACCCAAACGTTTGAGACCCACTGAGATAACACTGAGAGTCCTTCAGCTCACTGAGCCTCTCAGTGTGACGGGAGAGGACTCTCCTCCACTTTGTTGTTGAAAAAACTCCTTATATCCGTTAGCGTAGCTCGCTAGCACCAGAAGCTAACAACAACGATCTCCGGTACCGGTGCGCTCTCTCTCTCGCGCACGCACACACACAAAATGGCTCGTTCCACACACACAGAGCCGAGCTTTAATGAAACACAGAGACCCAGACGTAATAGTACTGTACTGTATCATATTATTTTCGAATCAATCATTTTTCAAAATCTTTAAAAAGAAAAATGTACGTCCCCCACTTGGAGAACCACTGCTCTAGGAACTAACATGCATACAGATTCAAACACCGCTGGCCATCGGGAGCAACTCAGGGTTAAGTATCTCGCCCAAGGATACATTGACATGTTGACCGCATGGGCTGGGATCGAACCCACAACCTTCTGGTCGAAAGACGACCGCACCCCCTCACAGCCACATTCGCCCAACAAACAAACAAACGCTATTGTAACACATACTGACTGATGTTCTGCTGTAACGGTGGTGGACTCATCAGAACAGAGTGGGCGAGCTGACCAATCAGAGCACAGTGGGCTCACAGGGAGCGGAGCTCCAACAAGCCGTTTAGGACAGAGAGTGAATACACACACTATACAGAGATGCTGTGAGAAACCAATGTGAGTTTGGAACATTGAACAATGTAAATATATTCTAGTAGACCTCAACAATGGAATTATGATCAGTAGAAACGGCCATGGGACCTTTAAGGTATGAAATATAAGATGAATGTTAAACTTAGAAAATGCCTTCACGTCTTTGTATTTAGTTATTTGTTGTGGGTTCAATTGTTGTTTGTTCTCTTTCTCTTTTTCGTACATACCGTCTTATTGCAGCCAACACGTCATTATTATACTGCAGATATTAAATAGCTCATACATTAATAATAGAAAATAATAAAATATGTACATTGGTAAATGATTCAAAGCTGCTTTGTTAAAATGTGCAATTACTAAAAAAACTATACTAGGTAATCGACTTAAGGTAATTACTGTATAGCACTGGAAGCTAAACGTGTCAGCTGTTAATAAGTCACAGCAGAAGTCTTTGTGTAATCATGGATAAAACATGTGTTCGTGGAATAAATTCATCAACAGCGGAAAATAAAAGCGATGGCTGCTTTCCGTGACAATTCCTCTCTTCTGATCCATTTCCCAGCGTGTGTGTGTCTTATGATAAGTTTTCTGCATGAGCACATCCTTGTATCTCCTCTGTTATATCGCTACTTGAATATTGAAGTACACATTCTACTTGACTAAATCATGCATGAGACTGTGTGCAGTACGCAGTCTCCAGCCCCCTCGCTGGAGCACAATGAGCAAGCAGTATCTCTGCCTGAAGCTATGGTGCTCCACAGAAGCTCATATCTAATACAGCTGAGTTATAATACATTGGGTGTCAGCTTTTATCCCCACCTCTTAATTTGGCTTGCAGTGTGCTGGAGAGCTTTGTATCCCATGGTTTGGATGGCTTGCACAATAGGAGCTGAGAAAACTGCAGTTTAACCGTCCACGGTCGCCCCGCTGATCTCTCCCAGGTAATTGTTTAAGGACAATTGGAGAACCAGCAGCCGGCGTCTCGGGGAGAAGGCCACTGCAGAGGCAGCGGCTCAGACACATTGTCTGCACACATGTTCACCTCCGGGCATTTTACAGATGAGTGTGGCAGTTAGTGCTGTGGAGAGAGGAGGTCGGCATGTGTGTCACCTCACACACTTTAATATATGGAGGAGGAAGGAGGAAGGAGGAAGGAGGAGGAAGGAGGAAGGAGGAAAGAGGAAAGAGGAGGAAGGAGGAAGGAAGAAGGAGGGGGAGGAAGGAGGAGGAGGAGGAGGGGGAGGAAGGAGGAAGGAGGAGGAAGGAGGAAGGAAGAAGGAGAAGGAAGGAAGAAGGAGGAGGAGGAGGAGGAAGGAGGAGGAAAGAGGAGGAGGGAGGAAGAGGAGGAAGGACGAGGAGGAAGGAGGAAGGAGGAGGAAGGAAGGAGGAAGGAGCAGGAAGGAAGGAGGAGGAAGGAGGAAGGACGAGGAGGAGGAGGAGGAGGAGGAGGAGGAGGAGGAGGAGGAGGAGGAGGAGGAGGAAGTTGCACCATCGCATCATGGTACCTGTGTTGAGGAAGCATGTGTCTGGATCTCATTGCAATAACAACATGTCATTCGTTAAGTGCTTTTCACAAAGGTAGCCCACGTTTCCCAAAGAGCCGTCGAGCATCGCTGCTGTCGCTCTGCGGCTGTCGCTCTGCGGCTCACACAACGCCTACTTTCTTTAATTGTATCTTTTATTTGACTTGTTTTGGTTTTATATGAGCCCATTGGCCGTCCTGAAGGTAACATTAGGAACCAATACGGGAACACACACACTGACACCGAGGGAACGTTCGGCTGTGTGTGAACTGTCATTTTCGCATTGTTATTTAAATATCATGCAATTTTAACACACACACACACACACACACACACACACACACATCACTTCAGGGGACCTTACATTGACTTACATGCATTTCCTGGAGACGTATCCTTACCCTAACCAAGTCTTCACCCTAAAATTAATGATCCCCCTCATGAGGACCTCCAATTTGTCCCCATAAGGGAGGCGAGTCCCCACACGTGACTAAACAGATGTAGGTCCCCACAAGTATAGTAATGCTAGTCCACACACACACACACACACACTGTTGGGGAAACCAAGCTGTCTTACTTCACACTGTAAGAATTGTAACTACTGTATGGAAAAGCTACTGAGAAGACATTAGTTTTCAAATTGTCTTTTCTTTCCTTTTTTGGCCCAAAGTGTTCATATAGTTTCAGAAGAACACACCTTTTAACTTGAAGCACGCATGCCAGTATGAAAGTAGTTGAACCATCAGCAAGCAACTGCAAAGTGTTGTAAACTGTTTGTATTATTACAAAACGGTGAACACAATTTATTTTTAGAAACATGTTTTCTGCATCTCAGAATCCTTTAGTTAATTAATAGCACAGCTTTGACAGAAGCAGCTTGGTGAATCACGTCAGTGTAAAGGTATAGCCCAATCCGTCGAATGCAAAGGTAGTGTGGGTAGATCGCGTGGCATTGAAAAAGAGAAGAACAAAAGCCTATCATCCATCCTTACTACGCTTGATTGACGGACAGGTAAGCCAGTCGGAGTTGTATTGTTTGTGCCATACGGGTTCACGCCGTTATGAGGGGGCCTCACCTCCTCATCTGAAGCAAAAATGCGGCGCCATTAGTGTAAGCGCGCCACTGGGGTCAGGGGCGGCCCTCGATCATTTGGGCTTGGTCATTTTGCTCCCAAGCTGAAAAAGTGTGAGCACCCTGGTATAGCACCAGGGGCGGTTCTAGGGGGGGCATGGGGGGGGGCAGTGCTCCCTAACACTGACCTCTGACCCCCCTGTGGCCCCCCTAACAATTACACTAAATGTATATCTTCTGGTACTCGGTTTGCCAAAAACCGCAGGATTTTGTTGTTGTAATGTGAGATTGTGCAGAAACCCTTATGTAAAGTGGAGATGTAAACTGTTCATCGCCTTTATTTATATATAAATATGGTGTGAGTGCAAACATTGCACTATAACTTAAGCTGAAGCTAACAGTAATAACTATAAGATCTATCTGAAATAAATAAGTGTACTGAAACAAATACCAATAACTGGATTGCATTGTTTTCTTATGCGCAATTACTTCATACTGTCTAGTTCTCTTTTTCGTCCGGCATTTATTGCGCCCCCCCTCAGAAAATAACTGGCCCCCCCAGTCAAATTGGTCTAGAACCGCCACTGTTGAATTGGCTCTCTAATTAAATATGCCAAATTAAAGAAATATGTTTGTTATTTTCACTTCATTGTTGCTGTAGCCTCCAGCTGCAGCTGCAGAGTGTGAAACACAGCTGTACATTACATTAAGGAAAGTGCTGTGTGGGTGTGAAAAACTAATTTAATAATGTTGTGAACAAGTCCAAGCAAAAAGTGATATTCAGTTGCTGATGGTGGACGATTCAAAAACAGATGTGATAGGATAAGATGATTTTTGTATTGAACTGATCATTAGACAAATAGGTGCTAATTGTCCTTTCTATCCTGGTTTGTTTTTGTAACCAAAGAACAACTTATTATTTAAAAAGAGTGTTTACACTTTTTATAATTCATTTCTCATCGGCTCATTTTGTTTCCAGTCCTCAACTTTATTGAATGTTTTCGCTCTCATTGTGCCATTATCCGATAACAGCAAGCCTTTTTTCAGCTTCAAAGCAAACCCACCCACACACTCTTTCGGTAAACGGTATCTCATTGCTAAAGTGCCAGATATTCTTCTCTCAAAGACAAAAGAGAGGAAATGTTGGACTTCACCAGATAGCCATGAAATTAAACTACAATTGAATGCAGCTTTGTATCTGCTTCATGAGCAATTGTTATTAAAGACCCCGTGAAGTGTGTGCCTGTGCATGATCTGTTATGCTAATACATATAGTAATGACCAAAATTGTCCATTGAAACCCATATCAAAAGATGTTGGAATAGCAACTAATTTGATGAGTTTTGAATTTGCTGCCGTGAAATCCGCAGTTGACCTCCGCCTTCGTGGGCGTGGCTTGCGATCTACTGCGTGACGTCACGAGATGGTCGCCTCTGAAGTGTTTACATTCATCACAGGGTTAGGGTTAGGGTTAGGGTTAGGGTTAGTATTGTTTCTCTGTTTCAAAGTCGAATTTATCAAAGTTTTTGAGCGAGTATTTTACTGGAAAGTGTGTCGGAGTCGACTGGAAGTGATTGCCAATCGAGAAAACCTGACAATGGAGGCGACAGGGAAGAAAAAGGGAGGAAAAACACACGGGAAGCGATGCATTGCCGCTGGCTGTAGTAATGTCAAGTCTGCCGAAGTGGCGATGTTTCTGTTCCCAAAAGATGAAGGTGAGTCTGGCTGGTGTCATTGTTTCGTAGATTTGTTGATTGTTCATGACAAATAAAGGCCACTGGTCGATTCGAGAGAAAGAGAGACTGAGAGAGTTACAGAGTTGTTGTTAGCATCTAGTGCTAGCTCGGAGCTAACGGAGATGAGCTGTTTCAAGAGGGAGAGTCCTCTCCTGTTGGACTGAGAGAGATAATGTCAGCTCAGGGAGGTAAAGCACTCTGAGTGATTAGATTGTAAACTGTAGCCTAAGTTATCTCAGTTGGTTTGGTCATCTATGTAAACAAATATTTCCATCAATGTTAGTTGTACAAAATAGGTTAAGAAATCCTTCCAATGTTTTTTGATTATTGAAATATACGTTTGATATGAGTGTTGAGAGCTGTATCCATACATCTCTTAATGTTGCCCTCAAAGTGCACCAGATTGATGCCTTTAACTTCAATTTAAAGAAAAACATCTTCCCGGGTGAGGGTGTTAAGTCATCACAAATAAAACAGGTTCACATGGATAGGATACTAGATAAGTGTGCACACTCATGATGTACATTACACATTTTTCTTGGATTTGTTAACACTATAGTCCCTAATATATTTGTAGAAAGGCAGGAAATGGAATTAAATCGAGAAAAACTGTCAAAATCAATCATTTCTCTCACACTTGTATCACTTTCCAAAGTCTCTGCCATGTTTACAATCACAACTGGGCCCATCTTGTGACGTCACCGCCGCTATCGTCTGCAACTTCCGGTAGGCTCAGACGGCCGTTATTATTAAAAAATATTTTTTAATTTTTCATAATGAATTAATCAATAATTAAAATTATTTTAGCCATGAACAGGCACAATGATATGTAAGGAATGAAACTGCCATTTAATTTTGGCGCAAAAAAATGCACTTCACTGGCACTTTAAGGTTGTATGTAACTTTGAGCAGATTGACTTCATGCATCCTCACTATTCACTCGCGAGAGATGGACACTCGAGCCCTGGACTCGGACTCGAGTGCCGATTTTCGGGACTCGTGACTCGACTCGGACTCGCGACTCGACTCGGACTCGCGCACTGATTGACGCGACTCGGACTTGGACTCGTGAATTCTCGCGTACGCTGACTTGGACTCGGACTCGTGAATTCCCCCCCCCACGATGACTCGGACTCGACTTGTAGATTGACGCTCTGACTCGGACTCGAACACATTTTCTCTGGAGTCTGATGTCCTCTATCCTGTATGGCGAGTTCACGTACTGGGCCCCGCTATTCCAGTCTAGAGATGTCTACAACACCCCGCATCGTGATGTATGCTTTCACACATTCTGCTTCCACATTGGAAAAGAGCAAAATGCTCGTTATGTGGAAACAATATAGAAGAGAAGGCTCCGTAACACATTCCTCTCAGGATCGAGTTCAGACATATAGGCTGTCTTGAACACTATCATCAGAGTAACGTGATCTAATCAATAAATAAAGATTCAGCCGATAACGAAAGCACATACTTGACATGCAGAATGACATCATTTTGCATGCTAAGTAGCCATGTGCTTTCTGGGGCTAAACTTTATCAGTAAACTGATTTAACCGGTAAAAGTTCCTTCAAAATAAGAGTCCCGATCTTATTAATATCAAAATAAAAGTGCAAAACGAAAACTTTACCATAGCAAAATATTGGCATACAAATATAATCACTTCTCTAAAAGGTAACTCATTTTAAATATAGTTTATTTATATATAATAATAATATTAATATTTGTAATACGCTTTATTTTTGTATAGCACCTATTACAAGAATTGTAGCCAAACTCGCTTCACAGTAGTTCAATAGACAGATTAGTATAACATGACAGTAAAGCAATGTAGAGGAGCAGCTACATTTCAACACCTATATCCACGAAGATTAATACACGAAGACTTGTGACTCGGACTTGACTTGGACTCTTCTTAGGTGACTCGGACTCGAAGGTAATGATGACTCGGACTCGACTTGGACACTCCTTGGGTGACTTGGACTTGGACTCGGACTCGAACACAGGTAATGATGACTTGGACTCGACTACGACTCTCCCTTGGTGATTCGGACTTGGACTCGGATTCGAAGAGCGGTGACTCGAGAATGACTTGGACTCGTGAATTGGTGACTTGACTACAACACTGTCACTAGCTGCCTCGATATAAGCATCATTTTGTTATTGAAGAGTGGCACGGTAAAAACAAACTCCTGAACTGACTGCATGACTAAAGTATACAGAATAAACTACTACCCTTCGATTGCCATTTAACACTTAATCCCATAATATAAGTCCATCACTTGCACTCCTCCTGGGAAGAAGTAAAAGCTCCATATTGAGTGATACAGTATTTAGGCAGCTTGCCACACAGTAAGCTGGCAGCTGGAAGCATAGTGTCCGATACATCACTGCAGAATAACTGGAATCAACTGGTGGAGACTGGCAGACAAAACATTGCAGGAGAGGTTAGCAGTTAGGAGATAATGGGCAGAGGAGGGAAAGCAAGATAAACCATATCTTCAAAAGCACGCAGCCTTGTTTATGTTGGCCGCCATCATGCCAAGTGTATCCTGAAACACGACACTATTCCAAATATACAGTTAATACAAAATAGAAATGAATGGTCTGGATTGTCCACTGTTGGCTTCCCCTCTAACTCCACGTCCCTCTGTCTTTGTCCACAGCTTGTTTCACGCTCCAAGGTAACATTTGATCTCTCCGTCAGAGGTCCGATAATCCCTTAAGCCTTGTCTGTTTGCAAAGTCCAATTTAGCTGCCTCTTAATGTAATTAAATTGTGCCGCGCCATATTTGAATGCAAATCCTCCGCTGCTGGATGTTTGTGGATTTATTAAAAAAAAATGATCCTGCTTTTCCATTCTTTCATCCGCAAAGCTCCTTTAACAAAGCCTGCTTCTGTTGTGCTGGCACTTTCCCCCTTTCATTCCTCCCAGAGCAGCAACATCACTGGAAAGCAGTTCTTGGAAACACTCCACCACAGTCATTTTTAACCAACTTTAGGTACAATTGGCTTCCTAAAAACATGGGGGGCTATTTAGTCTTTTGGGCTACCTTAATTACAATGTTACAGCAGTGCAATCCTGCTCAGTGTTGGCACCCGGCAGGGGACTTCTCGTCATATCCGTGGTTCCACATTCAACTGTGCAGGCCTCTTGGGTTCCCTGAAAACATGAACAATATAAAACAGACTATCCTCCTGCATCAGGTGCCCGCATCACCGCCTCTTCCAGACTTTTGCCGTATCAATTGGATACAAAATGAAGCCGCTCACAGGCAACTGCAAGGTCATGTGGTTTTCCATTAACATTAATGCCCGGGGTGATGCCACAGGAGCCCTGCAACATCATCTGGTTTCCCTGCCATCTGATCTGACTCGCCGTTCTCCTTCCATATGCCAATCTATACAAATAGATTTTGTTTTTCTACATTCCTGCTCCAGCAGAGGTCAAACACCAAGGAATAGCTTTGAGGAATAGGGAAGAAAGAACACGTTTGACATCAATTGTTGAATGAAAGTTGAAAATACTGCAGGAAATTGGAACTATTGTTATATTTTTGAAGGCTTCCCTGCAGGGTCCAATCACAATGAGCTTTCAAGTCCAATTCTTCAAAACAGCTGATCTTGTTCGATCCAGAAAACCATGAGATTTAAAGCGCAGATCCAGAAGCAGCCTGAGAGGCAGAGCATTGATTGAAACGTAAAGAAAAACATGCTCCGGTCATTCTTTTCGACTTGTTTTCAGCCGGTGACGAAGCATTCGGGCGTTAAAACCTCCTCTGAGCAGCAGAACATGGCTGCTGGTGGTGGTGGGGGGTTTCGGGTTGACCTTTTCTATAATGCCCCGCTGAGTGACATTAAAAAAAACTCCAAAGGAAATGAAACGGAACAGGGCCGGAGCATCAGGTGGATCCAGCAGTGAGGCTGATTTTTCAAAAGTGTCTTTGAAGACGGCAATCACAGATTCTGCCTCTGTTCTGCGTCAGTCTGTCTCACGCTATGTCACCGCGAGAAGCACCGCTGAGGCTCGACGCGACCTTTCCGTCGCTGGGAACACAAAAGGGGGTTCATCTTTAGTAAGACAGCTTCAGATAAACAAAGACAGTTGGGAAATCGTAGATATCAGGACAAAGACCCGAGTTCACAGTGGCATTCATGCTCCGGATTCCAATTTTCTGCACATATCTGATTGTTTTCGCTGACTGACCGTATCCATTTAGGATGGAGCCCATATCCAACAGCAATAGAAACTAAAAGTGATTTCAAAAAGACATCAGTAAAGATTTGTACTTCCTGCAGGCTCAAACACCATCCGAGACATCGTGACAAAGCATGTATCGTGACCACGTTTCTCTGTAATTACTACACACAGGCTGATTCAACTCAACTGGTCTTCTTGCTCACTATGACATTGTCTTGGCTGTCGGTGTCCACAGTCGCTCTGATATCAGTCCTGGATTTTTAGGCAACAAGAGGATTTTCGTTCCCATGAGAAACCCAATTAGCCAAGGCTGGCGCTGATATCAGAAAGTGGCCAATAACATGCAACATGACTGACGCATAGGGAGCCAAACCTGACATCTTTGCTTTGTTTCCAACACACTGAGGGGGCGAATAAAACATTTAGTCCATTTAGGTTTGCTTTCTGTGCCTTATAGCTGGTCCGTTTCAAAGAGTCAGAATCAATGAATCAAGACTTGTATTATAACTCGAAGAATGAAATACATTACATACTGATAAAAGCATCACATGGCTCACATAGCTGGAGCCTAATTCGGTTTTTGCTTATCTTAAGCTTCACTCTTAAATATGCATGTGATCAATTTTGTAATCTGGTTTAGCATGATTGGAGTTGAATCGTGTCATACAGCTAAAGATAATAAAAAAGGGCTTAATTTAATCTCGTGTCCATACATTACATTACATGTCACTTGTTAGACGCTTTTATCCAAAGCGACTTACATACTCAACACTGTGGGCAATCCCCACAGGAGCTATTTGGGGTGAAGCGTCTCAGGGACACAACGACATAATGACTGCAGTGGGGTTTGAACCTGTGACCCCCTGATCCCAAAATGACCGCACAACCCACTGTACCACACGCCTCCTCAGATACTGTGTCGTACCTCTACCCATATGACTAGGGAAACAGAGATTGATGGATTCATAATACAGGTAATATCTTACCTGTCTAGTATTATGCTGGTATAGTGAAATAAATGTTTGTCCAGAAGTGACGACTTGATGAATTCAATCTCAATTTGGCTAAATCTGAAAAAAGACTTTCAACTTCTGGGCTTGGGCTTTATCACGAGTGACGTGTGACGTATCTTTGACTTCAGCCTTTTGAATTGAAATACTTAATACCTTGAAGCCGAAGTCAAAAGATTTAAATGTATGTTATAAAAGACAAATTCATTTTCTTACTTGTGATTTTTTTTATGAATTTGACACAAATTCAATATTAAATTCCCCAGAACGGCTTTGTTTGAACCAATCAAATATAATTAAATCAAGTAGGAGAGAACTATAATTAAGGTTACATTGGGTGTTTACACAAGTTGGTAAAAAATTGTACGACAGACAATTTAGTTCAGAGAAGAAGTGCATTGTTATATTTCACACAGGCTCCGCCCTCTACTGGACTCTATGGGTACTACTCTCTATCATGCTGTGCGTGCTTTCACCTCCTGAGTTTACGTAAACGTAGCCGGCCAATCGGGGCGAGCCTACCTGAATGCGTGCGCAGGCCCACAGTATATAAAGGCGGCTACACCTATTATACATCCATGGGCTACATCCGCCGCCCACTATCCTTTTTTCTCTTCAGACGAGCTGACAACCGAAAAGTTAAACAAACGAAGATTAGAAGAAACTAAAAATGGACTCACCACATTACTGGAAGCTCGGCCATGCCCCTGCCCTGGTTTGATCGCGGGCGCCGGTCTCCACCACCTCTGCTTAGAGTGTTTGGGGGACCAGGATATGGCCGAGGCGGTGCCATTCACGTTCGCCATTCCAGCTGGGCGGATGGCTCAGTTTGCCGTTGTCGGGCACTTCCGGCTCCGGTCCACCGCCCTAGGTGATGATCATGGCGGCGGAGCGCAGCTGCTCCCAGCGGGCAGCAGGCTGGGCAGGGAGCTGAAAACAGCTCTGCCACGCTGACAAGGCGACTGCAAATAAACACTGGTGTGTTGGGCATCTCGCTCATTGCTGGAGATGCCCCCACCTCACCAGATCAGGCTGCGGCCACACGAGGACGAAAACGGCTAAACGCATAGGATTAACGCAAACACAATCGCAAACAAGCTTCCGTCCACACGCAATAGTTATCCGGATAGTGTCTGTCCACACGAGACCGCTCCGTCTAGCTCCAACCGCTGGAGAAGCTGCAGTACATATGCAGGAGCCTGTAGGTGGCGCTGTAACTTCCTCCACAAAAGCAGCGAAGAAGCATGGTTGTCATGGTTGCCCTTCTGTTTATTCTCCGCAGTGGGGGCCGAGGGAACCGGGCAGAGTTTTTCGCCAGTCAACGTGTATTAAAGTTTAAATCTTCCGGACAAAATGATAAAAGTGCCGGTCAAAGGTCTTCTTTGTTATTTATTGAGCTTTAAAACAAATAAATAACGACTCTATATATTATAATAATAAAATACACGGAGCCTCTCTTTTTCCTCCCTCTCTTCGGACAGCGTCAGTGTCTGTCTCATGCAGCAGCTGATCCAGTAATCAGTGACCCGGCCGACAGTAAAAATAAACATATTTATAACTAGTTTAGGGAGTTTGAGAGGTAATTAAAATAGCTAAGGGTGATGATCTGACTTGAAGTGTGTGTTTTGCTGCAGCGGGAGGAGCTGCAGGTGAGCAGAGCTGCGTGTCTCCGTCCTGTCAGATTAGACTTCACTCGCGTTTAGGTCCATATCGAGAGAAAGATAAATAATCTGAATTCAGGGTGCAGTTTACTTTGGGTGAGCAGCAGAGGTGGGGAGAGGCGGGGCTATTGCCTCATCATTATTGCTGTAGATGTTGCACAAACCACTGTAGCATGGTCAATAGCGTCCGGAGCACGATAGCAACTCTGCGATCCGCCATTGTTGTTGTTGTTGGTGGCGAAACACTTCAGCAATGTCGTGGGGTAAGCGGAGGTGAGCAGAAGAGGTGGGGAGAGGCGGGGCTATTGCGCAATCACTATCAGTGATCTGAAAATGTTCAGATAGGACGTACACACGGAGCCGTTGGACCCCCCAGAGAGTGGCGTATGCCGTTCTATCCACCTTGGGACCCGTTATCGTTTCCTCAGTCGTTTAGTGCTGTATTCGGTCGTCCTCGTGTGGCCGAACGGTCTATATGACACTAAACAGTAACGCTGCCGTTGTCTGCCGTGTGATATCCCGGTGAGGGATCACGCCGCATGGCACTTTCCAAAAGGACCGTGTTGTTGATCTCCCGGGCCGGGAGCCCCCGTGTTTACGGAAGGGCTCTTTGAATCGATCTCCTTGGTTACGTGGGTGAGGAGTAGTCGCAGCGTGGCTGCTTCTTGCTCATCCCCAGAGGAAATAACACTGTCCCACACTCCCCGCCCCCTCTGTAAAGTCAAGTAGCCAGCAGGTGGGCGCGTGCACGTGAGTGGAATAAACCGAAGTGCTGTCAAAACACTGTGCGGGTTCAAGAGAGAGTGATGTGTGTGTGAGAAACGCATCCAGTGAAAACGATTGCATTTATCCCAGACTAAGAGTCATCTCTCTCCACATCTCCATATTTCACCATAATGTCCGTTTCAAAATAAGAGACGGCATTAGGACAGGGCCGCGGTGCGTTCAAGGACCTCAGTAGAAAATCGCCTTTTTTCTGTGTCAGCCCCCATGCCAAAAACTCCCTTCTTATGGAAAGGTTTGGCAGCGGAGTAGGCCACCAGAGAATACTACAGCTTCTTAGCTTTGGCTCACAGCTGCTGGCATGTCCCCTGAACACAGTTTTGTGGGGAATGGAAGCCCCACAAAAGCTGGGTACTGACAGAGTAGAGGGGCAGGATACTGAGACTGGGTTACTCACTCAAGCTTTGCAGCGTCCCTCCTCCATTCAGGGGCAATAGAGAGTCAAATCTATCATCCTGGGAGGAGATAGGTTTCCTTTCAACAGGAAGTCGAAAAGAGGCCCTGTTGCATGAACGGTGGGTTACGTATTGTAACCCTCGTCTAGAGTGATGTGTGTGTGAAAAATGCATTTAGTAAAAACTATGGCATTTATCCCAGAGTAAGAGTCTTCTCTCTCCACAATTCCACATTTTCCCATAATGTCTCGTTGAGATCGGCAAAGCCGTTTTCATACGATGTTAATTGGACACCCATTAGGAGGCGCGGCCCCCGTGAGAGTGGCCGCGGTGCGTTCAGGGACCTCCGCAGAAGAACAGTGGGTTACGTAGTGTAACTCTAGGTCTAGAGTGATATGTGTGTGTAAAATGCATTCAGTAAAAACGAGTGCATTTATCCCAGAGTGAGAGTCATCGCTCTCCACATTCCACATTTCCCCATAATGTCCGTTTCAAAGAGACGGCATTATGATGATAGTTGGTGATCTACTCCTTAACCTGCCAGCTATCTGACAGAAAGACACGTTATCTGTTAACTTCATCTGACAGCTGCTCTGAAATAAGTGAGTTCACATCAAACATAATGTTCCTTTCAGAAAGCTCCTCTTCAACTCTGCAAACACATCAGACGAGAGAAAAAAACGTGTCTTAAGTATTCCCAACCAAAAGGAAGTGTGCAAGTTGTAGCTTTGTGACTATCTTCCGGTTGAGATGCACCATAAAGGAAGAGAGATACAGAGTGGGAGTGGGAGGAGAAAGGAAGGTTATATAACCAGATCTCATCTCACTTGTTCCTTCAAAAGCAAAGCAGTTATAACATACGCCAATGTTCAAGGTCGTCACCGCTCAGAATGCAGATTACACAAGATGGGATATTTGTATTATTTTGTTATTATTCCATTTAAAGGTGGGGTGGGTAAGTTTCAGAAACCGGCTCGAGATACACTTTTTGTTATATTCCATGGAATGCTCTTAACATCCAGATAGCAATGAATATCTGAAGTGCTTTGACAACAAATCCATAAAAAAATGTCATCTGTAGAAGCCGTAAAACTGTAAAAAGTACAACCAATCGGATTGGATGGCCTACCTGCCTGTCTGAGAGAGAGAGAGAGAGAGAGAGAGAGAGAGAGAGAGAGAGAGAGAGAGGTTTCCACAACAAGCTGGAGGAGACTCCTCCCCTGTCAGACTGAGGGCTCAGGTGAGCTAAGGAGTGTTTAGAATGGTTTTGTCACAAATTATTCAAAAGATTATTTCCGCGGCACACCTTCATATGATCATTATAGTTATACAAACAACAAGAGAATAAATGAAAAACAGGTATGAAATACTATATGGCAGTAAAACAATACAGTTTAAAAGGGGAGTGATTTGTATAATATCCATAAAGAAAAAGAAAATCTGTTTACAGTTGTGTTTCCTCTGGGTGCTGAGAGAGGTATCCATAGATCTCTTCATGTTGCTCTCAAAGTGCACCAGATTGATTCTTTCAACTTCAATATTTAAAAAAAAATCTTCCCGGGGGAGCATGCCCCGGACCCCCCTAGAGGAGGTGAGGACCTAGAGGAGGTGAGGACCCCCCCTAGAGGAGGTGAGGTCCACCCCCCACTCATAAAAAATAGCACTTTACCCCTGCCTATATGCTGTGAGCTGATTATGGAGCCTTCATTGTCAGTAATTCAGATGCAATTAGCCTCTAAAAGGCGTCGAATTGGAAGCACTGTCTGAGCCGTCTTTTTCACTCAATTCTGCAATAGCTAGATCTCGCCTTTCACCTAGGCCGAGGTCGGAGATCTTGGGCTTAAAAAGGTTGGTGACCACTGGCTTAGATAAACTTGTACAATATCTGCTCATCATTACAGTTATTCCACAGATCCACACGTTGTGTTGAGATGCACTGAAGTTTTGAATTTGTTCGTATGGATGTTTTTTTATTTAAATGCAGTTTTCCTCTCAACATAACAAAGCATAACAAAACTTTGAATTTAATATTATTTTTAAGTAGTTAAAATATCTATAAATATGACTGTAAGTGAATCCCTCAGACATTACAATGAGACACCCAAGGCTTAATTAGGCTGTGTAAGCTGCTTCTACGCCATGCTTTTCTCCTTGAAGAGGACAAATGATGCTTATTTTCAGGTTCTTATTTGTATTTCCTGCCTCTACTGGGACATGTCTCCGTGCTTTAATGTTACAATGCAATGCAATACAATACAGCTTTATTTACAAAGCACTTTAAACCTCCGGACCCAAGTGCTGTACAGTAAAATAAACAAAACATACAAAAACTCACACAGCACAGCTCAGACACCATAAAACAAAGTACAAGTAACAATTTAAAAGCAACACTCAATACACCAAAGAGAAGAGGTTCAAAAAGGTCTGTATTTTCCTCATACTGCCTGGGCTGCAGCACCTCTTTTCACCCTTTGTCTGAAACCAGAGCCCAGTCTGCTCTGATTGGTTATCTTGCCGGCTCTGTTGTGATTGGTCAACCCTTTATATATGCCCCGCCCCGTAGCCTATCACGTACAAAATGTCAGAGCACGAGCTCACTTTGTACCGGAAGCAAACAGGAATCCAGGGAGTGTGTGGGAAAGGGAACACAGGGATTGTAGCCTCAGCAGACCATTTACATGCACTAAAAACGATAGAACAATAGAGGAAAGGGAAATCACCAAAAAGCATAATAGGGCCTCTCTAAAACACGGTAATGAGTTTTATCAGAGCCCATCTTCACCTTTTGAATGTGTCTCCATTGTTTTGTTCTCTGATGAACAGCTTCCACATTTCTGCTGTGGAATATTTGAAGATTACAAACTCTTAATCAAATGTGATTCTTTGAATAGACTTCTGTCGAAGAGTGTGGACAAAAAGGCAGCTTTACAACGAGCTGCCACCTCGAGGTCGAGATGAAACATTCGATATTTCATGTTTTCTTTGAGAAGCCTTGACGTGCGGGACCTTCGGTTTGTTCTAAAACATCTCGTCTCCCCTCTCCTCTGTGTACTTTGATACGCAGTAGCATGCGGTGTGAAGTTCAGCTATATGTAAAGCTTTCCTTATCACTACACACCTGAGGTAAACACATGGTAATCCATATTCCTTATACGATAGGGTGTGTTAGCACTGGAAATAGCTTTCACTGGAAAATGACTTCATGTTAAGCTTCTGAAAATAAGATGATTACTCCAATAATCATATCGCCACAGTAATCAGATGCTCTTAACTTTTACACATCTTTGCAATCTGCCTATCTGCCTTCTGACGATAATGCAGTTCAGTTATTCTGTTAATTTAGCGGCAACTTCACAATCAACTATACGTCATGATTAACTTGAGTTGTTTTCCTATAGCCTCACATACATGCTTTCACTTCAGTCATTTTACAGCACAGTCCATCTTTCCTTCCGAGCTCTGTCTAAAAGCTCTGTCGTGTTTTAGCTAATGGCTTTCAGCGACCCAATGAGAGGCCAGAGGTAACAGGATGTAACAACCTCTTCCTGTACGGTTACATACATGCTTTCACTTCAGATTCCAGGCATTGTACAGCACAGTATAGCATGAGAAGTTCAGCTAAGGTGAAGCTTTCCGTATCAGCTCCAATATTGTATAAGAACCATGCCATTCCCCTTCCCTTATTATGGTCACGGATATTATTCTGAGAAGGGTTTCCACGTCATTGTTCCCAAAGGACAAGTCCGGCCTCGGGAGCTGTAATCCGTCCCTGCAGTCTGAAGCCGGCGTAGCCATTATCAAATCAGACTTGAACCCATCCTCTGTCTGCCGGAGAGACATGTTGAATGGATATCATTGTGCACCGCGGAGGCTCCCATCGCTGTAATCCCTCTACAAAGTGCAGGCACTCTGAGAGGAAGATGAAAGAGTGAGAGGAGAGAGTGGCCTATTCACCGCGTGTGTCACAGCAGAGGGCACGTTCAGGGTAGTTGGAAGAATCAGTGACTTCTCGGCCCTACGCGAACCCGAACAGAACAAAAGATTAAGCCCTCCTGCTATCGAGAGCGATAACAAGCTGTCAACTTCTAAAATGTAATCTGCTGACTCCGGGAGGAAGTGCTGGTGTCGGAGGAGTGGGCCGCCAACCGATGCTTATCTCCTAAATGACGTGCCGTTGATGGAGAGAGCCGTGAACCAGCTGGCAGGTACACAAAAGCCACCTCAGTTTGCCACCAAACAAAAGGGTCCGCAGCAGCAAAGGAAATCCATACCGAGACAATTTCTGACATATTTATACAAACATATATCCCCTCTAGACCCCCTCTCATCCTCTGATGCGAGCCACAAAGGAAAGGTGATGGGAATGATACATTACTTGAATAGAAGCCA
Source organism: Champsocephalus esox (assembly GCA_036324585.1). Classification (NCBI taxonomy): domain Eukaryota; kingdom Metazoa; phylum Chordata; class Actinopteri; order Perciformes; family Channichthyidae; genus Champsocephalus; species Champsocephalus esox. The sequence continues at coordinate 9,094,559 of CM070479.1, read as the reverse complement.
ATAGATCGAGGATAATGAGGCATTGCCGCTGACGAGTGATGGGCGGCTCCCGTCTGTCACCTTGTCTCCTGAGCCTGTCCTCTTTGCACAGATTGTTGAATTTTAAAAGACATATTGCTTCCAGCGCCGAGTCCTAATGCACACTTCAGTGGTCAGTGAGGCTTCGACATGGGAGCTGTCACCAAACTGCAGCGAGTAAATCAATACACCCGTGCATTATGCTCTTTTTACAAGAGGATTTACTGTAATTGCCCGCTCCTACTGTATCTCTGTCCAACATCATATTTTTCTGTCTTTCTCCTATATATATATATCTCTTATATATATAGACCGTACTTTTCGGACTATAAGCCGCAACTTTTTCCCCCATTTTCTTTGTACCACTAACGGCCACTAGGGAACCTCCTACATCTATGGATTGTACAGGTACAATTAACCACCTTTAACTCTATGGGCTCTAGGACCGGTCCGCGCCCGCCACCTTTAAGCGGCGGGCTCCAGCAGGAAAAGCTGGACGCCGGAAAAGAGCGAGACAGGTAGCGCGCCAGTAAAAGTGGAACCGAGAGACAGAACGAGAGCAAGACAGACGAACAGTTTAGCTGCTGCGGCGTATATGCAGGTGCGCTTTATAGTCCGAAAAGTACGGTATATATCTAACTCCAATTGCTTTTAAATTGCGCAACATAGCTGCCAGATGGCTATTAAAACACACACAGCCGTATTTGACCATATTAGCAGTTATTATTGACAAGCTGTGTTTTTTTAACATGTGCTTTGGGGTCTGTGATAGAGTAACAAATCTAATCTAATGTTCTGGTCTGTACAAAAAGACACTCAGTAGTTATGGCAGAAAAAGGAGATTAGTCACACAGGAGCTATTTCAGTCTGTGTACAATTTGATTTCAAACCAGAGCCACGGGGTGTTCCCTCATGGACTTGGAGCTATTGATCCTGAAACACCAGTCATATGATATGAAATAAATACTCTTGGTTGTTTTCAGCACAGCCAAAGTAAGAGAGGAATGACTTTGACCTGAGGCTATTTTGGTCATCCCGGTGTCTCTCGTGGTTTGATGCTGCCTGGAGCCAAGAGGTTCTGACTGCTAATGGTCAAATAACAGGAATAAAGCTGACGTTTCCATCAGCACTTGGATATACAGGAAGTATAACGTGTGTATCATAGTGTCTCTTTATCAAGGACATACTTAAAGTACACTGGAAAAAATGCTGCTTAAAAACATATTAAACAATAATGAAGACAAGGTGTTTTCACTTTCAATAAGTACAACATCTGCCAATAGAACCAGTGAATGTTTGCTTGAAATAAGACGGGGTATTTCGATGAATCAGATGTTGTCTTTCGCTGGGAGAACTCATTTTGAACTATATTTCCCCAGCATCAGGCGATGTCGTGTTGAATATAAGCCGCACATACTCCAAAGTGTTCTGTTTTCTGATGTCAGTCGTTGATTTTCCGATAAATATGTAAAACAAATATGTGTTTCACTTGATTTACGACTGAAAATAAGATGTTTTGACTTAACAAGATGATGTATTGTCTACACACAAGCCCCGATATCTCACTGCGGTGTTACTTCTGCAGTCATTGTGTCTTCTCTCAGGTGTAGAGACATGTTATGACTAGATATTAGACACATATACTTGGCGAGATGTTGAGTTTGTGTAGTGTATGCGATTGAGCTAACTGCTAACAACAACAAAGACAATGCTAGATTACTAATACTAAGATTGATGACCATCTTCATCATCAATGTATTAGGAAATCATGCCAATTAGCACTGGACACAAAGTATAGCTGGTTATGGGTAAGTGCAATTAATGTTATACGTTTGCAGGTATGTGGTCAAAACCAAAATATTGGACAAATTACATTTCCTGACCTCATGAGGAGGCATATCACATATCTGGTGGTCACACACACATCCACTAAATACCATGAAAGTCTGTGGCAATTTCACGACAGTCCATCCAGTCGTTTTGAATAATAAGGAAAACATGAACCTCGTGTGCCGGTGGAGAAGTCAGCACAAGTCTTCCACTGGAGAACATGAATGTATTATTATAAGGTAATGAATCCACTGATATATTAATGTTGGCTAAGCACATTAATATACTTCCCATAGCATCACTCTCTGTCCCCGCTGCACAAAATGGATTGGCAGAAGAGCGTTCATGTTCAAAGCCCCAACAGACTGGAATACTCTACCTGCTGCCGTTAGATCTCTGTCTTCATTGGGTTTATTTAAACATGCATTGCTATCTCACGTTCAACTGATCTCTTGTTATAACTGATATTGATGAAACTGATTTGCTCGACTGTCTCAAATTGTAATGATTGTATGCATTGCTTTTTTTCTTTTTTTCGTATCTATTTGACAGGGACGGTGCATATTAATTGACATTTCTGTAAATGCGCCAGAGTTAGCCGACAGGCTATTGTTCGTCTGTAGTCCCTGGACAGATGTTAAAAGTCATCCTAAAAACAAAAATTCACTTCAAATAACAGGTAAATACTATCAGTAATACAACATTCAACAGAGATACTTATATTATGATAAAAGCATATAAAAACATAAAAACGTAACTAAAATACAAGCATATATAAAAACATAAAAATTAAACAAAGATACAAGCATATACATAAAAACTAAACTACAATACAAATTCACAAAGCAGACAGAAACAGGTCAAGGCATATAAACAGAGCGTTGTCATGTACAGATTGTGTCAGTGTTGACAGAGCTGACTTTCCACTAACCATGTTTTTAAATTAGATTTAAATAAACTGTTGAATTTCACTGAACAGACTGTGTGGTTTGTCTTGTGGGTCAGGTTTTGCTTTTTGTTTATGTGTGTCTGGAAGTTGTCAAGGGGTTTAACCCAATGAATACAAATGTCTATATATCATAAAGCGATACATAATTAACATTGTGAGGAAGCGCACACACTCCCTCACTAACATGTTGGTCTTAACTATTTGTTTGTTAAGAAAGGTAGTACATGTTTTTTCTGAGTTGCCTTTATTTCAGTTAAAGTTATAAAAACAGTTTAAATAGACAAACTAATAAAATGCATCTAAATTCGTTTGTCAGTCTGTAAAACACACAGGCACCAAGTAATCACCATTTCCTTTGTTCAGACCTGGAGGCCATCGTGTCCCAGTGCTCAAAGGGGGAGCACGCCTCCAAAGTACTCCTTATATGTGCCATATGAGTAGGCGGAGTCTTGGACGCGATTGGTCAGGAAATGTGTGAATTTATGAGTGTCAATTAAGTTAAAAACTATCCGTTTTAAGCAGACCTTGTTGTTGTTTAAGATATCATATTTATAGCGATGCAATAATGAGTTTACTTAAGCCTTTAGGGTTTTATTAAAGGTAGACAACAGTGTTTAATTTTGTATTTAAGCCTTCACTCTGCTTTTAGAACCATGACCTGATTGGCCAGGTTGGAGTGGGAAGGCGGGCCGTCTCCTATAAATGTGGTTGGGAAGAGAGGGGAAGGGCATTCGATTGTGTTCCTTGCTGGTGAACGCAGCACCAGGCATGCAGTTTGTGTTTCTGTGGAATAATGTGGAAGGCTAAGAATAAAACGCCTGTTTATTTTTGCAAGAAAACCCTCTCTCCACGTATCGTTCTTTCACCTGCACCTCACTTCGTAACAAACATGTTTTGGTCTAGTGTGATTTCCCGTATTGAGGATATTTTTAATCAGGAAATTATACAACCTTCGTTCATATTTTGACATCTCTTGTCTTGAGGTGTACTCTGGATCACTCAAACAGTGATATTGGTCGGAAAGCATCAGAAACTATGAGCTTGGCCGGAAGAAAAAAGAAAGTCAATCTCCTGCCTTGTGGTCTGGTAATGAGTTTGTCTGAGCCAGTGGCTGCTGGAAGTGAAACCAGAGGGACAAGACAGGAAATGTTGTCGACCGAAGATACTGTTATTCGGCTTGTTCGATTATTTTTTACATTCATGTATCCTGGGGTTGTATTGATGGTACACAGATGCCTTTGTTCAGCAACACGCTGCTTCCCCTTTCGGCACACTGAGGAGGGACGGATTCTGTCACGATCTGTCCGTGTTGGGTTTTGTCTTTTTCTGTCTTTGGTTTCATGTTTTATTTTGAAGAGTCTTCACCCCCTGTCCCCCTGTCTTGCTGTCTGTCTGTTTTCCCTCCTACCTGGTGCCCCTGTGTTTTCTCCTCCCTCCTTGCCTGTGTCTTGTTCGTGTGATTACCGTACTTTTCGGACTATAAGCCGCGACTTTTTTTCCCATTTTTTGTGTACAGCTGACGGCCACTAGGGAACCTCCTACGTCTATGGATTTTACAGGTAACATGAACCACCTTTAACGCTATGGGCTCTATGACCGGTCCGCGCCCGCCACCTCTAAGCGGCAATATGGTCTAGCTGCGGCCGCGGCCAGTACACGGCGGTACACGATGGTACACAACACGCCCACCTGACACGACACTACGGTGGCTGAGAGGCACCACCGTTAAAAGCGAATTGACGAGATTTACATCATACAGCCCATGTAGTATAAACATTGATTTTAATTTCTTACAGTAGGAGAGGTTTTGGGGTTTAGGAGGGAGGAAGGAAGATTAGGATTAGGTAAACAGGTAGGGAGTGGTTAGGGTTAGGATGGGGGGAAGGGAAGAGTTAGATTGAAGGGAGGGAAGAGAACTGCTACCCGGGAACGTTCATACTGGGTAGTTTATTTAGTTTAAAAAAAATTATCCAACGAGTTAGAGACCACAAAGGAAGTGTAGTACCGCCGTTTGGCCACAAGACTCCGGCGCACTCCTGGGGGCTTGGTTCAACCTCCACTGTCCGCGGCCGCAGCTAGACCCTTCTCAGCCACCGTAGTGTCGTGTACCGCCGTGTACTGGCCGCAGCTAGACCCTTCTCCTAAGCGGCGGGCTCCAGCAGGAAAAGCTGGAGGCCGGAAAAGAGTGAGACAGGTAGCCCGTCAAAGTAAAAGTGGAACCGAGAGACAGAACGAGAGCAAGACAGACGGACAGTTTAGCTGCTGCGGCTTATATGCAGTCCGAAAAGTACGGTAGTCTTGTGTGTATTTAAGTTCTGGTGTTTCTGTCTGTTTCTGTTTATTCGTTGGGTCCTGCCTGCTTCACTCGCCCGAACAGATTCTGTCAATAATCGGGTTTGAAAACAAAACAAAAAGTAGGCAACGCTCTTGCCTCCTTTACTAACGCTCTGTTGACTTTTGTGTTCTGGGCAGATCTCAGCGGGGTGGTGTGGTTCCGCTAAACAAATCGGGTGTTAATGGAAAAATAGCAAATTAAAAATAGTCGATGGATAAAGAATAGGTCGAAACAAGCACATGTCAGCACGTCCTTAACCTTGGGGTGTTATATTGTTATGTTTAAGATGGAGCACGCGTTGTTATGCCTCATGCATGAATAACCTGATATATAGTTGAAGGAATCCACGGAGGCCACGCTGCAACTCCAGTAGCACATTATACAGGATGTGTTGTGCATTCATACGAGGTGAGAACATGTGAAGCCATATAGGGTGCTGGAAATATGTTTCTCTGGAAAATGACTTCATGTTAAGCTTCTAAAAATAAGATGATTACTCCAATAATCATATCGCCACAGTAATCAGATGCTCTTAACTTGTACATGCAATCGGTGGCATCCGTCTCGTATCTGCCTTCTGACGATAATGCAGTTATTCTGTTAATTTAGCGGCAACTTCACGATCAACTATACGTCACATACAGGGCGACTGCGGCTGTGAGGGGGTGCGGTCCAAATAAGGAGGAACATTGCCCATTTCGAGGGTAAAATGTGAGATGTGTGGCATACAATGAAGCGGACAGTAAAAAGGGACATTAACCTCGTGGAAAAGGACACATTTTGCGAGGATTTTGAGGATGGTAGCAGGCTAGTTGAGATGGCGGAGGAGGGAGCTTTGTGCTTCAACTTTGAACGGAAAAGTTAAGGCACACTACCTTTAAGATAGTGCTATGAAATATTGAATGTGTGTATTATGAGCAATGCTTTATGTAGTTGTGATGAGATGTTAAATGTCTATTTTTGATAATAAAAGATAAAAAATAAAAATAAAAAGGGGGGGGATCCCAGCCCATGCAGTCAACATGTCGATGTATCCTTGGGCAAGAACCCTGAGTTGCTCCCGATGGCCAACGGTGTGTGAATGTTAGGTCCTGGAGCAGGGGTGTCAAACTCAATTTCGTCGCGGGCCACATTCGCATAAAGGTTGCACTCAAAGGGCCGGTTGTGACTATACGAATATATAATATATATATATATATATATATATATATATATAAAATAATGTATGATTATTTTATTATTGCCTCTAAATTGGATTATTATCGGATAGGATAATAACTTAGTAATTAACTACGTCTGAAAGCAGAAGTCAAATGATTGCAAGTCTCTTCAGTGCGCATGTCACAAAACGAGATGCATTGTGGGACATGTAGTTTATGGGCAACCTGCTTCTGTAAAGTGGCATGTAACCGTACAATAAGCGTATTATATTCTTTGCAAGCTCTTGCGGGGCCACAGAAAATGAAGTCGCGGGCCGGATTTGGCCCCCGGGCCTTGAGTTTGACACCCCTGTCCTAGAGTAAGGAACACTGCTCTGTATGAATGGGGGTGATTGACATGTAGCATGTGAAGCGCTTTGAGGCGCCTTAAAGACTGGATAAATATATAAGTACAGTCCATTTACATTATGATTAGCTTGAGTTGTTTCCTATAGCCTCACACACAAGCTTCCACTTCAGATGCCAGTTATTTTACATCTTTCCTTCGTAGCTCTGTCTAAAAGCTCTGTCATGTTTTAGCTAATGGCTTTCAAGGAGAGGCTATTAATGTCAGTTCTGAGGAAGTAACAGGATGTAACCAACTATATTACTTCTGCCAGACGATGACCACCCACACGAATGCGTTTTCCTCCTTCGACAGCCTCTGGAAGTATACACTTGACACATAAATGAACCTCCGTGCCTCTCTCAATACTTGAGTATATTGTCTCTGACGTTTTTGAGGAAAAGCTAAATAGAGACATTTTCCCGGTGGTTTCTTCTTCTTTTTCTTTGCCATAAATGCTCAGGCTTTGAAACCAGCCTTCGGTGGAAATTGAAAAGCTTTCAGTTCGTTCGCAGCACTATTTCCCTGAGTCAGAAGCATTTCCACTCATTGTGTTTTATTGCATTAGACTGAGCCCATAACAGGTACAGGCCATTAAATTACATCAAGACAAATTGAGCTATTCACTACCCATTTCCAATTTCCTCTGAAGTTGGCACGAAAGGGAATTAGACATAGATCCGCTTATATTTCTTTCCCCAGATATCACTGGAGGTCTGCGAGGCGTCTTCCTCCGCCATAAAGCGCAGAGCAGCTTGTTTTATGAGAACTGGCTTTCTGCGGCCAAAGGATGGAGGAGGAGGAGGAGGAGGAGGAGGAGGAGGAGGAGGAGGAGGAGGAGGAGGAGGAGGAGGAGGAGGAGGAGGAGGAGGAGGAGGAGGAGGAGGAGGAGGAGGAGGAGTTCTTCCATTTCCAGTTCTTCCATTTCCATTTTCCATTTCCAGTGGAGTAAGAAGTACTCAGAAGTAGTACAACTAAATTGTATAAATATTCCCACATTGAACAATCCTTCTTAAAGGTCACCTATTATGCAAAACCCTCTTCTCCATGTCTCTTCTTCATCAACATGTGTCCCCTCTTCTTCACGTCTCTTCTACATCAACATGTGTCCCCTCTTCTTCATGTCTCTTCTACATCAACATGTGTCCCCTCTTCTTCATGTCTCTTCTACATCAACATGTGTCCCCTCTTCTTCATGTCTCTTCTTCATCAACACGTGTCCCCTCTTCTCCATGTCTCTTCTTCATCAACACGTGTCCCCTCTTCTTCATGTCTCTTCTACATCAACATGTGTCCCCTCTTCTTCATGTCTATTCTACATCAACACGTGTCCCCTCTTCTTCATGTCTCTTCTTCATCAACACGTGTCCCCTCTTCTTCATGTCTCTTCTTCATCAACACGTGTCCCCTCTTCTTCATGTCTCTTCTACATCAACATGTGTCCCCTCTTCTTCATGTCTCTTCTACATCAACATGTGTCCCCTCTTCCTCATGTCTCTTCTACATCAACATGTGTCCCCTCTTCTTCATGTCTCTTCTACATCAACATGTGTCCCCTCTTCTTCATGTCTCTTCTACATCAACATGTGTCCCCTTTTAAGAACATTGTTGGTACGGTAAAGAAAGGTACCTCACAATTGTACTATATGTACATTGTTACTTTCCACCCCTGTACAAATGCTGTTACATATGAGGGCGGGGGGGTTTGTCCACCTCCACTGAAATGTATTCACTCTCCAGCCTGTTTACTGTGAGTCTCATTGTGTCTTCAGACAGTCCAGGAACAGAAAATAGTCCCCCATCTCTCACGCCTCCGCGTATTGATTCTGAATCAGACTATATTTCATGACTGAACACTTCCATGTTTCTGTTTCTTGTCATCATTGTGGGGGCGTTTATGTGCGGAGAGGATTCCGGAGGATCCGTACACCATGGTAGGAGCGCTGCTAAGAAATAAGCCCACTTCAATGGAGGGATTTGCTAAACCCACTCAGAGGTAGGAGGGAGTCTTTCAAAGCCGCCCTGTGTGCTGCTCTGTGCCACACAGTGACGGGCAGCCTGGAAACCAACATCACAAATGTTCCACCAAAGACCTGAAGCCTGCTGTGCCTCTTTTTGGTAATTGCTGAAAAGAAACAGAAGAATAAAAGCTAAAAGCCTCTTGACGAAATCTCCTCTGTTCTCAGCAATATTACATTTAGCTAAGTGACTTTCAAAGTACTTCTACAGCGTCCGACATCGCCTATAAAACACTATTTTGGTTTCAGTCTTTTTACGTGATATTTCGATATGTTGACCGAAGGGGATAGAGGTTGAACGACCGCGTTTCCCGCTGAGCCACAACTTCCAATAAAGACCTAACACTAGTTGTCGATCGATCAAAAACGTTAATTGTCTCAAGATGTGATTAAGATTAAAAAACGAACTTTTCCCATAATTTGGTTTGAGATCAAACAAATGCACGTGTGGTGTTTCATGACAAAACTGGCAAGAACAATAAGATTTAAGTTTTTCACTTCAATAAATATGAACATGATTTCTGAATTATTGACGTTAAGCCCAAATTCTTACTTTGATTCCTCTCTGCATAATGTGCGCTAAAAAGGCCATGTGCTCGTATGGTAGTATTCATATCGATGAACCCTCTGCATGATGTGCGCTACACATATGTTGTAGAATTAGGTGTTCATCTAGTAGTGGTGAAGGATACAAATAAGGCAAAAGTAACTGTGAATATAAGATATAGTAAATTCTGTAATGGAAACGCTAGAAATATTAAGCTGTCTGAGTGGAAAAATAACGTGTTAAAGTTTACTGTTGAGATGCCTCTGCAGTTTGGCCGGCTGCATCCTGTTATCTTCAAGGACGAGAACACCCTGGTACGGTGTGTGGGGGCACTGATCTTCACCAGGCGCAACTGTCTTGTGAGAAAACCAGTTAAAACAGGTAATTAAAAGGGAGTATGACCCTGGCCTGACCTTAGCTAAAAACTGGGTGTTGCTGGGCAGAAAAGGCAGACTGCAGCACCAAGAGCACCAAAGGTGGGGGCTTCACAGCAAATACTATAAGAACAAGATATATTCAGAATTCGAGGCTCACTTCAACTGGGATTTCACACTGACAAGCCTGTCACGGTGGGAAATCAAGAAGGAGTCCAAAGCGCTTTGTGGTATAGTACGGATTGATATATTTTTGTTGAACTGTGTAATAAAGTGCTTATTTGAAGAAACAATTAATTGGAGTGCAAAGTCTAGTTTTGTATAGCAAACAGAGAATAGTGTCTAGGACACAATTCCTTTTCCCTCAGCAGTAAGAAAGGTCATCGGCAGATCCGGACGGCTACCCCGCTCTGGCCATATCCAAACGATCGGCGCGGAGGACGGACCTGGTCCGATAAACTCCAACAGTGGGTACAAGGAGGTAGCATGCACCCCCTGAAATATACTTCTAATCAGCTTTTCTAGATTGGAAACATTGTGTAGAAAACGATTATTAAAAAGTTGACAAATTGTCCCATATTTTTTTTAATGAGTGCGCCTATTCCCCTAAACATCGAGTTTTACACCTTTCACTATCTCTCAGCCATTATCGCGGACAACTGAACAAACAAGGTGTCCAGATCCATGTGTTGAGGGTCAAGGAACACAATACAACTATTCTTAAAGTAACCACATGTGTCTGTGGCATGCTATTATGCTAATTGGTGCCGCCATTACAACAAAATAGCATTTTAGTCTCGTACCAAGAAGGGCGTATTTTGCACCGACACAGAAATATACCTATAATCAGTGTTTCCAAAATGGAAAAGGCATGTAGAAAATGATGAGCTGTGAAATGTAATTGTTATGCAAATTAGTGCCACCATTAGAAAAAACGCAATTTTCACACTTTTCTCTATCAGCCAATATTGCAGATAAATGAACGAATTTGAATAAATAATACATATTTTTGAAAGCTAACCTCACCTTTTAATTGCCAAATAATAACATACACTCTTACCAGCAGTCAAAACAATGCCATTTACTGCTTTTTATATAGAAATAAAATGTATATTATGCATAATTGAGTTCGGCATTTTGGCCCGGCCCTCCAAAATATTTTCAGTTGCTCATTTGGCCCTCTGGGAAAAATAATTGCCCACCCCTGGTCTAGACCATAGATCCATGTGTTGATGGTCAACGATCCCAATACAACTATTCCCAACGTGATCACATGTATCTGTGGCAGGCTAATACAGCGCAAGGCAGTTTTTGCTCTTGCTTATGTCCAGCAAACTATTCAACCCACAATGCTTCTCTCCACATTGTGACGTGTGTTTCATTTTTTCAGTCAGCAGTTTCTAGCCAATAGATCATTTTCTTAACGTGAGACTGTGGACATTAGGGATTCAGCGACGGATCGATGTAGGCTTTATCCTGACAGAAACGTGCCCGCTCCGTCTGTCCTATCATGCTACGACTGACCCTTAAATGGCAACTCTATCAATTCAGTGTCAATCCTCCTCCCAGCAGACGCAGAGGGAAGTGAGGCAGCATTAATTATGAGCCTTCAAGCTCAGGGGGACAGTTAATCTTTGTCATTTTGCTACTGGAGACATTTGGATCTGCCACTAAGATTGGAGCCAGGTCACAGCTCTTGACCCTTAACTCGGAATAAGAAATTCTGCTCACACGTTTGGAAGAAACCTATCGTGGTTTTGATTTCCACTCTCATCCCCTCAGGCTGTTTTGATAGGCCGACGTGCTGCAGTGACCTCTTTCTGACTGAGAGGTTTCAGAGTTAGAAACAAAAAGACGTTTTATCTTAATAGTTCGGGCTCACAGAGACTGAGCTGGGTTTTAATCTAGAAAGTTTGATATACGACTACGATTTAAAACCAATGTTCTCATACCGTAATGTGTTTTTATTTCAAGTTTATTATAAGGGCTGGAATGTTACTAAGAAATGTACATAAGAAAAGTTTTGAGGGACTTTTGTCCTCACTCGGTGCATGGTATTTATGGTATACTCCAATACATTTGAGGAGAACATGTGTACTTTTTTACTCCACTACAATAATTGTACAGCTTTAGTTTCTAGCTACTTTGCAGATTTAGATTATTAATATAACATATTACTCAAATAATACATACATGATCGATTATTTTAGGTTAAGCTACACATTAGCATAGCATCAATTAAAAATAAATGTCGCCTAAACACATGAATGGATCAATAATTGTATATAAATCATTCTTAAATGATCCACTCTGCACAATTAGTACTTTTACTGTTAAGTATATTGATACCGGCTACTTAACATGCACACAGGACTTGGAGTATTTGTACACTGTCATATTGCTATTTTTACTTTACTAAAAGATCTGAGTAGTTTCCCCACCTCTGCTTATTAAGCATCATGATATAAACAACTGTCCTATCAATCTATTTATTGATATTTAAGTATTGGTATTTCGCTTTGTGAATATCATGCAAGATATAACCTTTTCCCATTTCCCAGCTAGTAAATCGTCAGCTAATGTCGAATGAATCAGGTATCTCGCTCTTCCACGGTAGCACAGAGGCTAGCAGGCCCATCACAGCCCAGGTGTAAAGAGATGATTGATTGGTACAGGCGAGCGAGGCAACAAAGCAGCATAGAGAAGCAGGGAGGACTCAGAGAGGGAGCCTTCTGACAGAATTGGGGCATCGCCTCGATCATACCTTCTCAGTGCCCTTTGTGTGTGTTTAATATCTTCGGAACAAGACAGGTTGGGCTGCAATAAAAACAATGACGATAATAAATACAAGCTGTTTTTCTTGCTTCTCACTACGGATGTAAAGTCCAGCTATTCCTCCCGGGTGCACACATACATTGTCTCGGCGGTGACAGCGGGCCACAAACTCCTGCGCTAAGCTGCACTGCAGTATGCAGGGTCACGAGCACAGGTGCAGGGAACACAGCGCAGAGATTTCAGAGCTGCTTAAGCTGTTAATTCCCTAAATGCCTTCACACGGGTTATATTCAAATACATGCCCTGTTTGCCTTTCATCTGCTCCCAGCCACATGCTCAATCTTTTGCTCTGACAACGTGCTGCACCTCCACAATGTTCAATAGCACTCTCGGGAGAATATGCCACCTAGAAGACAGGCAGAGAGAAGAGGGTAGCTCTCGCGCTGCTATAAAGATTAATGAGGCTGCTGTTGTCGGTGTCAGTTTAAGGCCATCTCTGCGAGGAGACGAGCGGAGGATGTTTGAGGGAGAGAGACCTGCCGTGCGGCGCTTTTTATCTTGCAAACAGGAAGATGTGTTGGGGAGGAAGGCAGATCCGTGTGTGTGTGTGTGTGTGTGTGTGTGTGTGTGTGTGTGTGTGGTGGCACTGTGCGGGACTGAAACAAGGGGGGGGACTGTGTAAAGTTCAAAGGCATCATCAGCTTTATTTGGACGGCAGAGCGACTGGGTTCAGGGAAAGATCCAGCAGCTGCTCCATCTGGACACCGAGCTTCTGCCACGACCGTTTCATCAGTGACGCCATGGGAGGAGAGAAGTGATCTCAACACCCCGCTGACAAATGTGCATGACACATGGATGGTCGTGTGGAGGAGAGAGAGACATAACGTCATTCTTGCAATAGTTTCAGTGATGCATTGGACACTTCATGTATTTATTTGACATATTGGTTCCCTTCTAACTGATTAAATCTTGGTGCCATATCCTGCTGATGTTCAGGTGAATATCAGTGTCTCTACTTTAAAGAGTCCTCTCCTGCTGATGTTCAGGTGTATATCAGTATGTAGTGTCTCTACTTTAAAGAGTCCTCTCCTGCTGATGTTCAGGTGAATATCAGTATGTAGTGTCTCTACCTTAAAGAGTCCTCTCCTGCTGATGTTCAGGTGTATATCAGTATGTAGCGTCTCTACTTTAAAGAGTCCTCTCCTGCTGATGTTCAGGTGTATATCAGTATGTAGTGTCTCTACTTTAAAGAGTCCTCTCCTGCAGATGTTCAGGTGTATATCAGTATGTAGTGTCTCTACTTTAAAGAGTCCTCTCCTGCTGATGTTCAGGTGTATATCAGTATGTAGTGTCTCTACTTTAAAGAGTCCTCTCCTGCAGATGTTCAGGTGTATATCAGTATGTAGTGTCTCTACTTTAAAGAGTCCTCTCCTGCTGATGTTCAGGTGTATATCAGTATGTAGTGTCTCTACTTTAAAGAGTGCTCTCCTGCTGATGTTCAGGTGTGTATCAGTATGGAGTGTCTACTTTAAAGAGTCCTCTCCTGCTGATGTTCAGGTGTATATCAGTATGTGGTGTCTCTACTTTAAAGAGTCCTCTCCTGCTGATGTTCAGGTGTATATCAGTATGTAGTGTCTCTACTTTAAAGAGTCCTCTCCTGCTGATGTTCAGGTGTATATCAGTATGTGGTGTCTCTACTTTAAAGAGTCCTCTCCTGCTGATGTTCAGGTGTATATCAGTATGTAGTGTCTCTACTTTAAAGAGTCCTCTCCTGCTGATGTTCAGGTGTATATCAGTATGTAGTGTCTCTACTCTGCTCTGATTAGCTGGCCGGCTCTGTTGTCATAGTTCAACGGCTTAGAGATATCCCGCCCCTTAGCCTATCACGTACAATGTGTTGGAGCGCCGGCCAATAGGAACACAAGTTTTACATAGTGATGTCAGAGAGAAACTACCTCTCGAGAGAACACAGGGATGTTAGCCTTTGCAGACCATTAGCATGCACTAAAACCTAGAACACACTGCAGGAGAGAGAAAGCCCCAAAGGGAATATCGGGACTCTTTAATTGAGCTCGTATATTGTGTACCTGCACATTCAAATATATCACTCATGAGGCTGCATCTACATCATCAGTGTTGCCTTTCAAGATTAAAAGTAAAAACCTGATGGATTCCTTTTCCCTATTATTTATTATTTAGAGTCTCCACCGCGTGTTTCCACATACTGGGCCAGGGGTTTGAACGTTTGCCAAAAACAACCTGTTTGATATTCAGTTTCTGGATCAAATCACAAACAACATGTCCGTGTAAAAACCTTCTTATATCAAATGTGTTTCATCATTTGCTTGCAGGCACAAAAAAAAATGTAAATGTAAAATGTTTAAATGATTCACATGGTGAACTTACACATTAGTTATCACCTAGACTCTTATGGCACTACTTCTATTCTATTTTATTGCATTTACTTCCACTGTTGTATCTGTGTTATTGTGTTGGACCTAAGATTGTCATTGACATAACTACACGTGTCCGAATGACATTCAAAGCCTTCGTGTTACCTTAGAGCAGGGGTGTCAAACTCAGGGCCCGGGGGCCAAATCCGGCCCGCGACTTCATTTTATGCGGCCCCAGAAGAGCTTGCAAAGAACGGTTACAGGCTGATTTACAGAAGCACACAAACTACATGTCCCACAATGCATCTCTCATTCGACTTTTTTCTCAGAATTAGACTTTTATTTCAAGATTTCACTTTTTTTCTTTTGAAATAATTTTGTGACATGCTCACTGACGAGACTTGCAATTATTTCCCCTAGACTTCTGCTTTCAGACGTAGTTAATTATGAAGTTATTACCCTGTCCGATAATAATCCAATGCAGAGGCAATAACATTATTTTATATATATATATATAACATATTTATATATGCATTTTTATATAGTCTTGAAGTTACAACCGGCCCTTTAAGTGCAACCATAATGATGATGTGGCCCGTGGTGAAATTGCGTTGACACCCCTGCCTTAGAAGGTGAATGAGTTTAGTGCTGCAAACTGGTGTTCCTACGGTGTCTCCGAGAAGAGGAACAGTCTTGTCTTAAATCCCGACTCCTTCTTTAAACCCCAGCCTCTAATTGGATGCGTGGCCTTTGTGTAGAATATCCACCTTTATCAGAAACAGTACGAGCGTGGGTGAGGAAGCTTCGCATTGATTTCCTTTTCCTGTGTTGTCAGCAGCGAGGTGTTAATGCTTTTGTTCTGACTCGCGATTGACGGAGCCGTACCTTTGGGAGGGGACGGGTGTGTTCACACCTTGTTATTCATAGATCTGCTCGATGGTCTTTTTTTAGAAGGAGGCTGAGAATATTCTTCATTGCTACACTAAGATGTAAGCTCACACATTTTATGATTATCCAGATCGTACGGTTCAGTGCGTTAGAATAAGTAGCTGCACGACGGTATTATAGATTCCCCTCATTTGTATTCTCTAATATTGGGAAAAGAAGCTATGAATAGAAAGCAGGTGCTTTTCCTGGACAGCAATACTTTCTCAAAGACGAGGTTTGATCTGGTGTGGAGGGCCAATCAACACATCGGATTGCCATGTTACATTTGAACAGCTGAGTGCGGCGGCTTTCGTATTACACTCTATTTAATTGGGAGGCAGTGCCATCCATTTATAGAGATAATGACTATTAGATACGCAGGTTTGGGAATGAACGGGATTATCAGGATACAACAACATGTATTCCCTTACAGGTATAAACAAAGACGTTACTGTTCTATTTCTAAACATGTGGGGATTACCAGCAGGATTACAATGTTACCAACAAACTAAAAAGGGCATTAGATGTTATCTCTTCTCTGTAAGCTGCACTGTTCTGTCGGCTAATAGGTCAAGTGTGAATAATACGCCTACTGCCTGAATGGTTCACTTTCTTTGGTTCATTTGACCTTTTTTAATTCAGCAGGTGAACCTAATTAAATAGTGTGTGTGAGCTTAACCGTGTGTGTTTAACTAAAACGGAGCTCAGATTTGGTTTCTGCTTATTTAGAGCGTAGTGCGTGCTCACGTGTTTCACTGATGGTGTTAGACTACTGGCTGAATACGCCGAATGAAAGACATCCTGTCAATTAAATATCTGAGCAGAGGACACATGTCTGATACTAAATGTCCTGGGTTCTTCTTGTCTTACACTTCAGTAAAACATCTTATTCACATCAGAATCAGAATACCTTGTTCTTCTCTGTAATGCTGTTTTATTTCTATTTTGAGATGTTTACATTTTAGAATTGTTCATTTGTACTTATGTGCAATGCCTTGTTTTTTATGCTGATGCAACGCAAACATTTCCCAATTTGGGATCAACAAATGACGTTACGTACCGGCCTTCGGGTCGTCAGAGGAGGGGCGCTAGTAGCTGTCTTTTATTGGTGTTTTATCGTTTGTTTTATCCTATTACCTGCTGCGGTGTTATGCCTTTTATGCTACATGTTTTGTACTTTGAATTGTGTCCTGTGTACTAAAGCACTTTGTACATCCGTGTTGAGAAGGGTGCTATAAATAAAGCTTTACTTACTTCCTTCCTTACATCCAATCTTATCTGTATTCATCCCACAGAGGGGAAACGTACCTTTGTCACAGCAAGTAAAGAGATGTCTTCATTCCCTTAGTATCTATTTGCATTGCATTTGATATTGAGATGATCAGAAAATACTGAAAAAGATTAGGTTACTGATTACATTTCAATCAGGAGAGACGTTGATGTATGACATACATATTTATTACTGGGACACGTCGTGTGAATATAATAATGATTGCCAGAATTGAGACAGGTAAATGGCATGGTGGTTGGCGATGAGGCCCCAGGTTGCTGGAGAATCATTCAGGAGGGGGAAGAACCGCTCCGATGAAACCCCCCGTGGTCTAGACACTGGTGGTGGTGATAAGTGGGCGGGGCCGGTCTGAAGGGAGAAGGATTAGCTTGGCCCTGTAGGAGACGGGAGGCGAGAGGGGTGGAGGAGGGTTGCGTGTTGTCACCTGGAATGACAGCTGACAAGAGGGAAGAGCAGATATAAAGGGATTAGCGGGTGCACCGATAGGCTTGTGAGAATGGAGAGAGGAGTGATTGGTTAGCTGGGGAGTGACGCCCCCGATCACTGAATGCGGGAGGAGGGTACAGAAGTGAATATGAATGAAGAGCTTGGTCTTCCTGCTTGAACTTGCGCTGAGCTTCATGTTTAGGTAACTCGGTGTTGTGACAGAATACATTATACTTACTTAAAGGTGGGGTAGGTAAGTTTGAGAAACCGGCTCGAGATCGCTAGAATTTGAAAATACACAACCGGAGAAAATCTGCCACTTCCTCACAGAGCCCCTCCTCCAACACACACGAACGCGCACATGACCTAGCTGCGTTCACACTGCGGTACTTTTCCCACAAAGGTTCATGCGAACTTAGTTAATGATCGCGTTCACACCAAAAAGAGCCGGTACTAAAAGTAGTTCATGCGAACCTTTTTACCCGCTCGAAAGTCCCTGCTAGAGAGCAGGGACTTTGGAGCAGCTCTTTTTTGAGAAAAGAGCTATATTCCTGATTGGCTGGGCGGATTGCAAACCACGCCCCGTAACACTCCCAAAAAGTGTTGTGAAGCCGCCATTTTATTATCCTCGCATTAGCATTATTAGCATTAGCATTAGCCCAGCGCAGAAACGCAGAGAGACTAACTTATGGCAACACAAAATAAAACATGGGAGAGGTGGAGATGAGGAGGTGTCGGCGTTCTGGCGATTTACTCGGAAGGCTTCAGTAGAAGCTGCTGGGACTCCCAGCAGCTTCTACTGAAGCCTTCCCCAACTCCGGGGACTTCCGGCCGGGGACTTTGGGCGGCAGTATACGCCCTGAAGTGGGTTGCGGCCTGCCAGTAAACCCAAAGCAGAAGAAGAAGAAGTGACGTCAGCGGCTTCATTTGCCTAATTCACCCCCAGGGACTTTTTCTGGTGTGAACGCGATCTGTACTTAGTTCATGAGAACTAAAGAGTTCTCATGAACCTTTGTGGGAAAAGTACCGCAGTGTGAATGCGGCTAATGAGGGCACAAGAGAAGTTTGTGCCCCGATGGAAGGCTGACGGGCAGGTAGGCCATTGTAGGCACGTAGGCGTAGTACTTTTTACAGTATTACGGCTTCTACAGATGACATTTTTTTATGGATTTTTTGTCAAAGCACTTCAGATATTCATTGCTATCGGGATGTTGAGAGCATTCCATGGAATATAACAACAAGTGTATCTCGAGCCGGTTTCTGAAACTTACCTACCCCACCTTTACTTAAAGTAACCCACTCAACTCTGTAAGATATGCAAAGAGGTCTATTTCTGGCTTCGCTAATAACATAATAATAATAAGTGTAAATACTGTCAGATGTATATAGGCTATATATTTTATACTATGAATAACACTTTACGTCTTGTTTTGCACTTCTGTTGAAATTGCTCACTGCATTTCGTTGACTTAGTACTCGCACTCTGTGCAATGAAAACACATCTAATCCAAACATTGTGAAGCAATGGATTCATTATCTGTTAATATCTCCAGAATGAATGATATTTCAGAGATTTATTTTTGCTTGAAACTACATCATACATTACGTGAAAGTACAAAAGGAATACACATGACAAACCCCTGGTGGGGCGCCGTCAAGTCACTTGATGAATTCATCAAAGCAAAATGCATAACATGTGTCCTCTCCTCACCTGAACAATGCAGCGCTTTGAGTTTCCGAGCCGTACTTCATCCTATTCATCACTGTCCGCCGCGAGACAGAGTTATCTGAGCACAGGATTCATCTCTCCGCTCTTCCCTGTTTCAGCCAGACGCCGAAAACCTGAATACCTGAACAAAAAAATCTTTCATTTTGCAGAGCGATGATGTCTTTGATAAGTGTGTGCAGCAGCGCCGGCTGATAACACAACACAACAACGTTTCCTTTTCCACCGACAAGCCCTTTGCTAAATGACCACTTGATTAGTGATACGAATCATCATGCAGCGACTCAGGATGTGGTGATTTAATTGAACACTCAATAGCGGCTCGTAAGTTAATAACCTGCCTTTGATATAGCTTAAACTAACAGTTATATATGTGCGGGTTATTAGATTGTGATTTCAGCTGAAATTGTGTTTATGAATAATGTATCAAGGTAACGAATATGTAATATAGTACAAATGTAAACAAACTTAAAAGTCCCTAAATGAATTAAGGGTATTACAGATGTCACACAAGAAGATGTCACGCTTACTAGATCTCATATTGTAACCGCTATTCTTATTATATTGTCATCGCTCTTGCCATGTTTGCATCCCGACATATATTTGTTATATACCCACGAGTCTCTACATTACATACAGGCCACCTTTATGCTAATCCTTGCCGTATTTTACATGCAGTGCCGTTTTCATCTACTTTAAAAACGTTGTTGGCAAGCCGCTGTGCCTTAAACAACATTTGAATTGCATATGTTGGATATGCACGATATAGATTCAATGAGCCCAATCCTATCAATGTGTGATGACGTTAATCGACATTGTAGCCATTGCTTTGTAGGTATACAGCATATTTTTACCCAACTGTTTAAAATGACCTTTGGTGACCTCTCGAATAATCAGAGCCTCATGAAACTTAATACCCTCAAAGTGAAGACCGAGGGCGGCCAGAGGATGTCTGGCAGTCCCGTATATGTTGACAATCAGAGGGTTTTGTAGCAGAACAGAATTAGAGCAATATTATCTGAATCGTTTTGATCCCAAAAATATCAAATGTGGCGACAAATCTTTGTAACAACTGTCCAAAACATTGCTGCATGAACTAATAAGATATGAAAGGACATGGAGATTACTTCTATCATAATGTTACAGGCCCTTATGAAACTTACTGTATATTAATTATCGTTTAATGACATATTATTGTTTTGATATATTAACAAGTGATGAGCTCATATTTATCTTCAGATTACCAGCCTTTAGATCAGTGTTTCTCAAACTTTTTCATACCAAGGACCACTTAACCAATAAAAAAACACTCGCGGACATTTCATTTCATTTCAAACCTTTATTTAACCAGATTGGTCCCATTGAGATCATAGATCTCTTTTTCAAGGGAGACCTGCAAAAGCAGGACCACCTAACTCCAAAAATATTCAAAGACACATCGTTTTTCTAGAACAGATTACAAATCGCCTGAAAATGGTACAAACAGGCGGCAACATGATTGATGAAGATGTTGCACTGGGCTTTATCATGCAATCGAAAGTGAAACTTGAGCTTGCTCCATTGCGGAGATATTCCCGCGAGAGTGCGGAAAACTTTTATTTATTTATTTATTTCAAATGTGAAATTGTATCAATATACTCACGGACCACTAGGGGGCGCTCACGGACCACCAGTGGTCCGCGGACCACACTTTGAGAAGCAATGCTTTAGATGATACACCTGTAATATGTGATATTACATTTAGACTTTGTATCTGCCCATGAACATCTCTCCTAACCTTAACACTCTGAAAGGAGGCAGACAGAGTGACATGTTAATACAAAAAGCCACATTTATATCCACATCCCGTGATTCACTTGCAAACTAAATACCCACAGTCCTTTACATTGACATGTGCACACACATGACCCTTACATAACCCTCCTCTCTTATACAGTGTTTCTTCCTGGCACCATTATGTCTTGGCAACAAACACACACACGGCCATCCAAGTGACTGAAATGCAAGTCCTCCTGTTTATACCGGGATCAAGTC
Source organism: Champsocephalus esox (assembly GCA_036324585.1). Classification (NCBI taxonomy): domain Eukaryota; kingdom Metazoa; phylum Chordata; class Actinopteri; order Perciformes; family Channichthyidae; genus Champsocephalus; species Champsocephalus esox. The sequence continues at coordinate 9,073,371 of CM070479.1, read as the reverse complement.
CTGCCAACTTTCCCTGGGTTCTTACGTGTTACTCTCTTGCCAAAAACAACAAGTATTGTCTCAATCTGTGCAGGTCACAGAGAGATGTAGGGCAGTGGGGGAGCTTCAAGGCAAATTCATTTATATAGCACTTTTCAACACAAGGCAATTCAAAGTGCTTTACAAAAATGAAAAACATGAAGAGCATAAAACACATTAGAAACATTAAAAGGCAAAGATAATAAAACATGAATAACGGCGGTACATGAAGTTACAGTGCAGTGTAAGATGTGAATAGTTCAATGAAAAGCAGCGGCAATAAGATAACAACCTGTCCTTCACTGAAAACATCGCTGCTACAACCCGCTGCTGCAGATAGACGCTTTACAACATCAGGAGGATGCTGACCCAGAAAGCCACGCAGCTTCTGGTCCAGGCTCTCGTCATCTCACGCCTAGACTACTGCAACTCCCTCCTGGCTGGTCTACCTGCATGTGCCATCCGACCTCTGCAGCTCATCCAGAATGCAGCGGCTCGTCTGGTCTTCAACCTTCCTAAATGTTCCCACACCACTCCGCTCCTCCGCTCCCTCCACTGGCTTCCAGTAACTGCTAGAATCCACTTCAAGACAATGGTACTTGCCTACCATGCAGGGGCGGATCTACGGGGGGGGGGCAAGGGGGGCAGCTGCCCCCCCCCACTGTAGAGCATTGCCCCCCCAGCGGCCCCCCTAACTTTTGTTTCCTTAAAACTGTACTAAAATAAACCTACACTATTTCCACAAGCTTCTCAAGCAACAAAACAAGCATTACATTAGTTACAATTCAATCATTTTAAATATAATTTTAGGCCCGTTAAAAACGCAGCTACGGCCCTGCATTAAACTGCGGAGCGGCGTTCACACAGACCGCGGCTCACAGAGCTGCAGAGAGGGAGCGAGCTGTCCCAGCACCTATGGATCAGCTTCCCCTGGGAGCATTTCCCTTTCCACTAGTTTTGTTTTTACTAAGGACGAGAGCTTGAAACTAAATATTAATAAAACGCTGCCGTTTGAATCGATAGCGTTTAAGAGATGGGCGCTGTTTGGGGCGTTACGTTACAAAATACTACGCAGACAGCGTTAGCTGGGAGATCGATCACTTTGCTAAACTACGCGGTAGCCTACTATTAAATCCACGTAAACTACACATCACAGCCATGAGGCAGATCAATGAAACCAGGATACATCCTTTACCGTAAACACTGGATCCAAACACAGCTGTCTGTGTGCGCTTGATCAATACTTTCTGATGACATATTTATGATATGCTACATATTAGCTAGGCTACATGGCCCTAACGTGTACAGTTATACAAGCATTTGTACCAGTGCTTTTCACAAGTAGACTCTTGCAGGCCAGAGTATAGGAGTGACTCAACAACAACAAAAAGACATATGAGAAGTGATCAGGATGAACAGAGAGGGGAAAAGAGAGATGAAGAGACCAGGAGGGTCAGAGCAGGAGGAAGAGGAGGAGATGAAGAGAGCAGGAGGAAGAGGAGGAGATGAAGACATTAGTGGAGAAGAATAAATGTATGTGAGGAATAAAGATGAAGTATCAGAAAGAGGGCCAGAGGCAGGGATCAGGAGGCAGAGGAGACTCCAGCTGCTCCACATGGTATGTTTTATTCTCCTTACATGTTCCATCACAGCAGCTCAATCTAGCAGCTCTTAGTATTGACACATATTGATTGAAATGTGTTGCTGCACAGGTCACCTGTAGCTCTCTGAAGAGATGGGTGATGCCATGTGTGTACTTAATTATAATGAAGTACTTACAGTAAGCAGAATTAGAGTACTCTCTGAATCGGGTGCCTTTTGGGTCTTTATATCTTTGACAAATTAAACCAAAATGTTTGGTCATAACATCTGGGAGTGGACTACTTACATGTTCCCACCTCAGGCACAACATATAAATAATTACTAGGAATTTACAAATTTAGCAGGGTTGAAGTTTTTGACAAAAAGTAGGCATGAGACCTTGTTTAGCTAAGATATGGCACCACATGGAAGTCAAGGACATTACAAAATTGTAATATTTTGCAAAACTATTGTTTATTTTGAAATAAACAATTACTTACTTTTATTAATTCATACAACATAGTTGAAATGTTGAGCTTGTCAATCTTAATCTGAAAATACAAAACCTGAAATATAGGTAAGAGAAGAAACTGACACTTCTGTGATGTAATTCCCTCGATGCAGATCACACATGGACTGATCCATTATTTCAATAGCAGGGTAAATGGTATGGCGTGACGGGGTTGAAACAAACTGAGGGTCAATATTGCAATTTCATAGATAATTCAAGTGTTTTTTCAGAATTTATTTTTGATCAGTTAAAGTTGACAAGCATATGATTATATTAGCAGCAACATTTTGGGATAATTGGCCATTTTGATTTGTTTAATATAAAATGAATATGTAATAATTAGGGCTGTCAAGTTAACGCGTTAATAACGCGATTAACGCATGTGTATTTTTATTCCTCGGCCGCCCCGTAGTCTCAGAACGCGTCGAGTTTAAAATACCATCTACAAGCTGATGCTGACAGCCCCGCTCCTGCCGCCCGCTTGTGGCAGACCACACTTCCACGCTCACTGGCAGGCACCGACTGGCCATCGGGAGGACCGGGAGGGTGTGTGTATGTGTGGCCCGAGCGAGCAAGAGAGAGACCTTACGTGCATTGTTGTTGTTAGCATCGGGTGCTAGCTAGCTGCGCTAAAGGATATAAGGAGCTGTTTAAATGAAAACAGAGGAGCGACATTTCGCCACAACTGCGCCGAGCACTTGACTTGATGCAGGAAGCAGACAGCGGGACATTGGAGGAGAAGTCAGCACACTCATGATTGCAGCGTCCAGGCAGCTACCGTTCGAGCTTGCACTCGAGTTGCACATAGCTTCAACGATCCAACACGCACACACACGCACACGCACACGCACACACGCGCGCGCGCAGCGCACACACACACACACACACACACACACACACACCATTTGTATTGTATGAGAGGTTCCAGGTTGAATTGAGGCGAATATGTGTAATGTTCAGAGGTTGTTGTGTTTAATATTCATGAGAATATTTGTTATTGTTCAAATGATAATAAACATGAGCATAAAGCATATTTGTCCACTCATATGTTGATAAGAGTATTACAAACTTGAAAAATATTCCTCTAAGGTACATTTAGAACAGATCAAAAATGTGCGATTAATTTGCGATTAATCGTGATTAACTATTTTAATCGACTGACAGCCCTAGTAATAATGCTTAGTGAGGACATGCAAATATGTCTGTCTAATACTAAGACAATACATTTTTTAAAAACAAAATATATATTTAATTTTACATTGTAATGCAAAACAACCTGTTCCATTAATGCATTCAAATACATTTTGTAGTTTCCTTTCATTTAAAATGGTTGAGGTAAGCTTGGGGGACTCAAAGGGCACCCGATTGTTTGTCTGAACACCTTGTTTAGCTCAAAGCTAAATCTGGCACTGTTACGCTTGATACATTTGAACGTGTTACAGTACGTGTTCATTACTGCGCATTGTCCCTGCCAAATACACGATTAAATAAATTGTGAATTCTCCGGCCGAAGCTCCAAATAAACCGCCAGCTTTGCCATCAAAGCTCCAGCTCTCCTCGGGTCTCTCTGAGTCCTGTCTCCAATTGCTTCAGAAGTTTCCTACCTATTAGTCTTCCCGTGAAACGATAGTTATTTTGAGAGTTTTCAAACCTTTTTATGTTCCTTTCATCCGTTTTACATCCCAAGCCAACACATGTTCCCCGTTTTACTGTTACCCATCTTTGACCTTCAAACCAATATGTAAACCCTTAAAGAACGTGTGAGGCCTCTCCTGTTGTATGTGATGTGTTTCATTGTTGGAGAGTCTGAAGGTGCTTCATGAAAGGCATGTTTTCCTAAATCAAATCTCTGAGCAGAGGACTTATCTTTTAAAGTACAGTAAATATATTGGTTTATTCTTTACTAACATTGTTCTGTCGTCTTACATAATACACTGACATCACAATCAGAATACTTTTTAAAACTGTTTTATTTCGATTTTGAGATGTTTAGAATTGTTTTAGAATTGTCTATTTCTACACTTTTAATCTCTACTTATGTACATTGCCTTGTTTTTAATGCCATTACCAATTTGGGATCAATCAAGTACATCTCAACTTATCCTTATTCGTCCCACGGAGGCGAAATGTACATGTGTTACAGCAAGTTAAGAGATGTCTTTCATTTCTTCTTAGTTATTTGCATTTCAGTTGATATTGACGTAATCAGAACGTAACGGAAAATACTCAAATGGCAAGTCCTGCCAACGTTTCCTCGGTTGTCTCTTGCCAAAAGCAACTATTATCGTCTCCGTCTGTTCAGGTCGCAGAGAGATGTGGGGCAGTGGGGAGCTTCAAGAATGGAGGCAGTCTCCCCTGCGTAGCCGAGCTCGTCTAATGAGTCGTTTTAATGTGATTTGGCCTCACGGTCCGTCTCCTCTGCGCCACAGGGCCAGAGGGGTCAGCAGCAGGCTCGATACCCCCGCCTTTAATTACTCTGCTCATTAACACACCACTCCTCTCACTCTATTGGGCGCTCATCAGCCGCTGTGACGAGCCTCTCATAACACCGACTGATCGATTGGGCTCGCTCTGGTTACAGCTGTTAACATTATTGGCTCAATCGGAGAAGACAACTGGGAGGGAAGCTTGAGATTTGTCAGGATGAGGAATCAAAGCGTTTGTTTTTATAACGCTTACACCATGACATCTGGATTTAATAAGGCACGCAAACCTCTTTTAAACTGTGTCATTCAGTAATGATGTGGTATTTAAAATGATACACCAGTGTTTATGTGGCAATAAATAAACAAAATGGAGATTTTTAATTGGACATTTTACACAAATATATGTATCTTATTTTATTTGAGCTTTTCATTGCACTTCTGACTTTCCTGTATCATTATTATTTGTATTATTTACTCGCACTTGGATTAAATATCCCATGTATTATTATTCTGATTCTGGATCAGATTTTGATTCTGATTTTCGACAAATATAATATCTAAACAATGCATTTCCAGTCTTGGGATGCTGTGACGCGACAAACTTTGTTTTCTGACTTGCTGTTGAGGATAATTCATGCTTTCTCTGCACTCCGTTGTTTCGTGCACAATAAAACAGTCGACGCAAGTGGAAAGCAGAAAGCACGTTTGTAATAAATCTTTGGAAAATAACTAAGCAGCCTCGATCCCTAATACTAAAGTAGCAGATACAAAAATACAGTTAATGCATACATTTCTAACCTCTTTCAGGGGTCGGCAGCCTCTCTGCTGACCTGTGATAAATCACGGCTGCTGTATCAGTCCTGCTGACGGTACGAGGACGATACGCTAGGAGCCATGATACACGTTATTCTTCTCCACGGGGAAGGAGGCAATCTGTGGGTCCGCTTTGGACTATTGTGACGTGACGTTATTGATTCCTTCTGTTGTGTTCCTTTTGCTTCGAATTGGATCCATTCTCAACCCAATGCATGCTCTGTGGACTATTTAAAGAGGCCCTATCGTGATTTTTGGAGGGGTTTTATTTAGGTTTTAAGCAAATGGTCTGCAAATCCCTGTGTTCCCCCTCGACACCTGGCCTGAAACGCCTCCATTGGACCCCTTTGTTTACTTCCTGAACATGATGATGATGATGATGATGACGACGACGACGACGACGACGACGACGACGACGACGACGACGACGACGACGACGACACGACGACGACGACGACGACGACGACGACGACGACGACGACGACGACGACGACGACGACGACGACGATTTATTTATGAGCGCCTTTCAAAGCTCTCAAGGACACCTTACAGAGCAGAATTAACAATAAGCGACAAAGAAGGTCAAACAGTAATTTGAGACTTAAAAATCATAATAATGACATCACTATCGCGCTTCTATTGGCTAGCGCTTCAACACATTGTACGTCATAGGCTAAGGGGCGGGACATCTCTAAGCGGTTGACCAATCACAACAGAGCCGGCCAGCTAACCAATCAGAGCAGACTGGGCTCTGGTTTCAGACAGAGGGTGAAAAGAGGTGCTGCAGCACAGGCAGTATGAGAAGAATAGAGCTTTTTGAACATTAAAGCATGAAGACATGTAGAGACACTACATACTGATATACACCTGAACATCAGCAGGAGAGGACTCTTTAAAGTAGAGACACTACATACTGATATACACTTGAACATCAGCAGGAGAGGACTCTTTAAAGTAGAGACACTACATACTGATATACACCTGAACATCAGCAGGAGAGGACTCTTTAAAGTAGAGACACTACATACTGATATACACCTGAACATCAGCAGGAGAGGACTCTTTAAAGTAGAGACGCTACATACTGATATACACCTGAACATCAGCAGGAGAGGACTCTTTAAAGTAGAGACACTGCATACTGATATACACCTGAACATCAGCAGGAGAGGACTCTTTAAAGTAGAGACACTACATACTGATATACACCTGAACATCAGCAGGAGAGGACTCTTTAAAGTAGAGACACTACATACTGATATACACCTGAACATCAGCAGGAGAGGACTCTTTAAAGTAGAGACACCACATACTGATATACACCTGAACATCATCAGGAGAGGACTCTTTAAAGTAGACACTCCATACTGATATACACCTGAACATCAGCAGGAGAGGACTCTTTAAAGTAGAGACACTACATACTGATATACACCTGAACATCAGCAGGAGAGGACTCTTTAAAGTAGAGACACTACATACTGATATACACCTGAACATCAGCAGGAGAGGACTCTTTAAAGTAGAGACACCACATACTGATATACACCTGAACATCAGCAGGAGAGGACTCTTTAAAGTAGAGACGCTACATACTGATATACACCTGAACATCAGCAGGAGAGGACTCTTTAAAGTAGAGACACCACATACTGATATACACCTGAACATCATCAGGAGAGGACTCTTTAAAGTAGACACTCCATACTGATATACACCTGAACATCAGCAGGAGAGGACTCTTTAAAGTAGAGACACTACATACTGATATACACCTGAACATCAGCAGGAGAGGACTCTTTAAAGTAGAGACACTACATACTGATATACACCTGAACATCAGCAGGAGAGGACTCTTTAAAGTAGAGACACTACATACTGATATACACCTGAACATCAGCAGGAGAGGACTCTTTAAAGTAGAGACACTACATACTGATATACACCTGAACATCAGCAGGAGAGGACTCTTTAAAGTAGAGACACTACATACTGATATACACCTGAACATCAGCAGGAGAGGACTCTTTAAAGTAGAGACACTACATACTGATATACACCTGAGAATGAGCATGATATGGCGACCCTTTAAATTATGTTAATGTGTCTTTTACAAACCGTATCTGAATTTGACGTTGAGGCACCGTTAAACCAAACACTGCCTGAGTCTGAACCAGAGGTTATCGTAGCTTCTTTGGCACCGGGTTATCTAACATAGTGACTTATCACTTCCAGCCGGTTTGTTCCATTTATTTGATCGCTCTCCCTGGAAACATCCTATTGTTTTTGAGGCCTGGAGTTATCGCAGCCATTCGTTTGCTGGAGTGCAGCTTTTATCGAATAGCTGCGATACAGTAGAATATGTTTCTCTGAATACGAGCGGCTGCTTCAGTGCTCCCCTCCACCCGTCACAAGTTTGACGTGATTAATATTGGCATGGACAGTATTAATGAAAGTCTATTTTTAAACCTCCAGACAATAGCTGAGCTTTCGCTTGTGCAAAAATAAATTGAGTGCCTCGGCTTTGTGGATCAAATAAGACATGAAGAGGTTTTTTGCATGCTTATTTCATACCTAAGCACATGCTTTGCTGTATTCTATTTATAAACGCCTCAGTCGTGACATAGTGTGTACTTGTGTCCTGTGTGTCACTGTTTGTTACGCTCTGACTCTGTTGTTTTGCTTTCCATATATGCTGATACAGTACATCTGTGAAGATTAACTGCTAATGCCTACACCTATATGTTGTTATAGTAATCTGGACCACGGAAAAGTCATACCTATTTATTTCCTGGCAGTAATTATGTTTTTGATGTCCGCTGTCGCCGATGGAAATGTATTTTCTGTGGCTATATGAGAAGGGAATACATATAAATGTCTTTATTACTATTCTGCTGTCTGGGCTTTACCCTGCAGTTCTTCAAACATAAAGTCATTATTAAGAGAAATCTGGAAACAGTATAACTGCACAGGTGTGTGTGTGTGTGTGTGTGTGTGTGTGAGACTATGAGCTCAATCCTTATTTTAACAACATACAATTTCAATTTAAGAAAATAATATGTTTCTTTTACACAACAGAAGCTTGGGGAGGACACACCAGACGCCTTGCCAACAGACAGACACCTTGCCAACCTGTCTGCTGCAGGTTGGCATTTTATCGGTCATGCACTGCACCATGTAAAGTCTGCAGGGAAGGACTCGGACAACCCCTTTGTTCGGCTCTGCAGCACCAACAGATACCCTTTTTAAATACAACACCGTTAGCCATATATCACTGAGCTGCAGTATGTCCGTAACAAAAACAATACTGTATGTAACACTATCATTACCTTACTGTTACATAATCACAGCAAATCATAATTGTAAAGGCTTGCAAAGAGACATGAGTCGTATAACATACGTTTTAAGGTATGCAAGCTCTTAAATAATCTGCTTTATTGCTTACTTTTGTACGACATGTACAACTATCACAATTCAGTATACTTTAAAATGTATGATTATAGCATTAATACATTCCCATGATTAAGTCTTGAATATGTTACACTTGAAGCAATAACACATTCATTTTCAGACATTGCTTAACGCTTGAATCTCTACACATCATTTAGTTTGACGTGATATTAACAGACCATTTATCAGTTCCTTCACTCTGTCACTCAACGTCACACATCATCACGTTCATCACTGTCATCGTGATCGTGATATTCGTAGTATCTTTTTTAGTCTGAAGGCAATTTGACAGATTGTACTCCTACAATACAAACATAAAGACAAACTTATAATATTTAAGAAGACCAAGACTATAATACCTTTATAGCATTAGTAACAGATATCACCTTATGCTATCCATATAAAAGGATGACTACAAATAAAAGTCATACGTGTATTTAGGGCTATGGCAGGGCAACCATGTACTCAAGACTCTTACGTGCGTTAAAAAAACAACTAAAGCAGAACAAATAACAACATTGAGATATGTTAAAAAAGACAGTCGTCAAAAAGCCAGGAGGAAAAAAAATGGAACCAGTTTGAATTCGAATAACACAGTTATAAAATACAAGAACACAGATTTCATTGCATTGTTATTAATAGTTATTTGATTGAATTGAAAGCATCAGCGGAAAGAAAAGTCTTTAGCCTAAATGTAAAAGAAGTGGAAAAAGTGACGCCACAGAAGACATGCGATTGTGTTCATGTTTTAATTTGTATAATGACTAAACAAACTTAATACAATGTGTTGATTAGTCATCTTTAGAATAAGGTGACCAGATTTTCAAAATTAAAACCGGGGACATTTTGAGTTTTGCGGTCAATATATCATTAACATATCCAATTCTCTTCACTGTTAACGAAAAAAGGGGGACAATTCTGCATTAAAGTAATTCGAACATTTGAACTGTTGGATACAAACAGAAGGACGATAGCTCATATATGACACTTCAAAGGTCTTTTATTTTGAAACTCTACATCAGATTGTCCTGATTCTCTCTGAGTGACTAGATGGGGTGTCCTGGCTTCCGGTAACTGCTTGAATCCACTTCAAGACACTGGTACTTGCGTACCATGCTGTGAATGGATCTGGCCCTTCCTCCATCCAGGACATGGTTAAACCGTACACCCCAGCACGTGCACTTCGCTCTGTATCAGCCAAACGGCTCGCTGCACCCTCGCTGCGAAGGGGGACCCAAGTTCCCATCAGCAAAAACACGTGGGTTTGCTATCCTGGCTCCAAAATGGTGGAATGAGCTCCCATTGACATCAGGACAGCAGATAGCTTACACACCTTCCGGCGCAGACTGAAAACTCATCTCTTTCGACTCCACTTCGAGCGATAGAACTATAAACAAAGCACTTATATACTAATAAAGGACTGGCTTATCTAAAGCCAGTTGAGTAGCACTTGAAATGTGTTTGCTCTATGAAACGTGATGTACTTATATGATTATGTTTTCTTCAAGTTTGTATTTTGTTGGTCGAACGCACTTATTGTACGTTGCTTTGGATAAAAGCAAATGTAATGTAATGTAATGTAATGTGTCCTGCTATCACCCTGGAGTGAAATAAGTCTTTGATAATTTGACAGTTTTTTATTTATTCTTGTATAAAAACAGAAGGACGATAGCCCATATATGAGATTTCAAAAGTATTTTATTTTGAAATTCTTCATCAGATTGTTTGACTAGATGTGGTCTCACCCTGAAGTGAAATAAGTATTTGATTGACTTCGAATGGCTCTTTGATTATGGACGGTTTCCATTAAATAATAATCAAAATATAGATGGACAATAGATCTAATTTGAGATTTTAAACAGCATACATTTTAAATTGTGCTTCAGTTATTTTAGGAGTGTTGTGAGATGGTGTCAACATCAATTGAAATTAGTCACCCAGTGGAAATGTCAGATATGTCTTCATAACTGTAATACTTACATTTTACATTCACTCATTTATAATGTGGTAGTTATACATAGTTTGTTTTAAATTATTTTATTGATCACATTATATAGTACACATTTCTTAATTTAAGCTCCAGTATATATGAGTATGTTTGGTGTGTTTTTTATGTTATTGACCGAGTAAACGCTTTATTTTGAAGGCAGGCTAGTGACTTATCCGACCGGCCCACATCGTCCGACCGGCCCACTTCAGTACCGGTCCCAAACCAGTCCGCCACTGCTGCTAATGTATATAATGTCTTGGATGTATAAAACAGTGGTTTATATGTTCTGATCTAATTATCCAACAGAAAGCCAAAAACACATTTCAAAGTCTCCTCAAGTATGAAGTAACACAATTGGATATCTGATCATAAACTAATTAATTAACATCATGCTGATGAGTTGGTTTTAGAGCTTCTAGTTTGTGATTCATGTTGAAATGCACCATATTAAATGTATGTACATCTTAATTTGATGCAGCTCCACATTGTGATGTTAAGCACTGAAGTGTGTTAACATGTGTGCATATCTTTAGTCCGTATAGCCGCGTCTCACCAGTCAGAGGCCCTCCTCTGGCTTGTGACGCCATGCTTGGTTTGCTGTGCGGTCGTCCATTCATGTGTGTTCTCACGTGCCCTGTTCCCTGCCAGCGCGTAGTCAAAATAACTGCTCCATTATCACAATGCACTTCCATATCCATCAGCCAGGGAGAAGTGTGTCATTTTTAGACTTGCGTGCTGAAGCGCTTCAGGGTTTCTCATTTTAAATGGGAAAACATTAACACACAGAAGGAAATCAGATTATATTTACATTCACTATCGCAGTGCTTAGAAGTGTAAGCAGTTTTACATTTAGAGGCATTGTTGTCTTGACTGAAGCCTGCAGCAACTGGCAGGAAAACACTGTTTTCACAATATCTTTTTTTAGGCTTTATCTTTTTATTTTAGTCATCTGTAATGCTTTATGCGCATGACACTTCAGTACAAGTACAAATACAACAGTGTTATAATGGAAGAAGTAGGCCTACTCGGAAAATATACTTAAGTAAAAGCACAAAGGTAAAGGCATCAATATATGCGTGTACTGTATTACAAACAGTGGCCCGTTTTAGAACCATATAAAGTTATATAATTGTAATTAATAATGCATTATTTTGTTTATTATTTGAATGATGCACATGGTTGGGGTTTATATTATTTACTTGATATACTGTTGGGTAACTTAAAGGTGGGGTATGTAATTTACTTCAGAAACACTTGTTGTTATATTCCATGGAATGCTCTTAAGATCCCGATAGCAATGAATATCTGAAGTGCTTTGACAATAAATACATTAGAAAATGTCATCAGTGGAAGCCGTGGCGCTGTAAAAAGCACGACCAATCATCTGAGCCGGCCCGGCTAAAGTAACTGGATGGCCTCCCTGCCTGTCAGCCTTCCATCGGGGCACAAACTGATCTCGTGCCCTCATTGGTCATGTGCGCGTTCGTGTGTGTTGGAGGAGGCGCTCTGTGAGGAATTGCCAGTTTTTTTTCCGGTTGTTCTCCAAAATTACCCCACCCCAGTGGCGGTTCTAGAACATTTGATATGGGGTGGCAAAGGGGGGGCAAGAGGTCATGCCAGGGTGGCCTTTGGAGGGCGGACAGTACGTGGTATTTTATACTGTATATAACCTATTTATTGTTAATTCATGCCCTAACACAAGTGTTCTTCATGCACAAGAGAAACAAGGTGTTCAGACACACAATCGGGTGCCCTTTGAGTCCCCCAAGCTTACTTCAATAATTTGAAATGAAAGGAAACTACAACATGTATTTTAAAGCAATTAATTAATGGAACAGGTTGTTTTGCATTACAATGTAAAATTAAATATATATTTTGTTTTTAAAAAACGTGTTGTCTTAGTATTAGACAGACATATTTGCATGTCCTCACTAAGCATTATTACATATTAATTTAATATTAAACAAATCAAAATGGCCAATTATCCCACAATGTTGCTGCTAATATAATCATATGCTTGTCAACTTTAACCCGATCAAAAATAAATTCTGAAAAAATACTTAAATTATCTATGAAATTGCAATATCGTCCCTCAGTTTGTTTCAACCCCGTCACGCCATACATTTACCCTCCTATTAAAATAATGGATCAGTCCATGTGTGATCTGCATCGAGGATCAGTCCATGTGTGATCTGCATCGAGGGTATTACATCACAGAAGTGTCAGTTTCTTCTCTTACCTATATTTCAGTTTTTGTATTTTCAGATTAAGATTCACAAGCTCAACATTTCAACTATGTTGTATGAATTAATTATCGTAAATAATTGTTTATTACAAAATAAACAATAGTTTTGCAAAATATTACAATTTTGTAATGTCCTTGACTTCCATGTGGTGCCATATCTTAGCTAAACAAGGTCTCATGGCTACTTGTTGTCAAAAACTTCAACCCTGTTACATTTGTTCAAGTAAATTCCTAGTAATTATTTATATGTTGTGCCTGAGGTGGGAACATGTAAGTAGTCCACTCCCAGATGTTATGACCAAACATTTTGGTTTCATTTTTCAAAGATATAAAGACCCAAAAGGCACCCGATTCAGAGAGTACTCTAATTCTGCTGTAAGTACTTAGTTATAATTAAGTACACACATGGCATCATCCATCTCTTCAGAGAGCTACAGGTGAGCTGTGCAGCAACACATTTCAATCAATATGTGTCAATACTAAGAGCTGCTAGATTGAGCTGCTGTGATGGAACATGTAAGGAGAATAAGAACATACCATGTGGTCCAGCTGGAGTCTCCTCTGCCTCCTGATCCCTGCCTCTGGCCCTCTTTCTGATACTTCATCTTTATTCCTCACATACATTTATTCTTCTTCACTAATGTCTTCATCTCCTCCTCTTCCTCCTGCTCTGACCCTCCTGGTCTCTTCATCTCCTCCTCTTCCTCCTGCTCTGACCCTCCTGGTCTCTTCATCTCTCTTTTCCCCTCTCTGTTCGTCCTGATCACTTCTCATATGTCTTTTTGTTGTTGTTGAATCACTCCTATACTCTGGCCTGCAAGAGTCTACTTGTGAAAAGCACTGGTACAAATGCTTGTATAACTGTACACGTTAGGGCCATGTAGCCTAGCTAATATGTAGCATATCATACATATGACATCAGAAAGTATTGATCAAGCGCACACAGGCAGCTGTGTTTGGATCCAGTGTTTACGGTAAAGATGTATCTGGTTTCATGATCTGCCTCATGGCTGTGATGTGTAGTTTACGTGGATTTAATAGTAGGCTACCGCGTAGTTTAGCAAAGTGATCGATCTCCCAGCTAACGCTGTCTGCGTAGTATTTTGTAACGTAACGCCCCAAACAGCGCCCGTCTGTTAAACGCTATCGATTCAAACGGCAGCGTTTTATTAATATTTAGTTTCAAGCTCTCGTCCTTAGTAAAAACAAAACTAGTGGAAAGGGAAATGCTCCCAGGGGAAGCTGATCCATAGGTGCTGGGACAGCTCACTCCCTCTCTGCAGCTCTGTGAGCCGCGGTCTGTGTGAACGCCGCTCCGCAGTTTAATGCAGGGCCGTAGCTGCGTTTTTAACGGGCCTAAAATGATATTTAAAATGATTCACTTTTAACTAATGTAATGCTTGTTTTGTTGCTTGAGAAGCTTGTGGAAATAGTGTAGGTTTGTTTGAGTACAGTTTTAAGGAAACAAAAGTTAGGGGGGCCGCTGGGGGGGCAATGCTCTACAGTGTAGTTGCCCCCCTTTGCCCCCCGTAGATCCGCCCCTGCCCCGCCTTTAACCTATTATTATTATGGATAATTATGGGGTGGTTTTGGCGCAGTGGTTAGAGCGTTGGTCATCAGATCAAGGGGCGTAACTCCAGTTCGAATCCCGCCTCGGCCGCCACTGCGTCAGGCCGCTGTGTCCTTGGGCAAGACACTTTACCCGTATTTGCTCCTGTGGGTAATGTCCGCAGTAATGACTCTTACATGTCTAATATGTGTAATGTGTACTTGCTTTGAGCACCTGTAAAAGCGCTCTAATAAAAAATGTAATGCATTATTATTATTATTATAATATACAATAATTATTTGGTTGGTTTACATCTTGTGTTAATAACATAGGCATGCATACATCTGCTAGGTAGCTAGTAATCAATTTAAATTAATTTAAATGTTCCCTACAAAATTAAGTGCAGTCAAAATAAAAAGTTGCATAAAAAACATACGTCAAATTTGTTGTTAAAATACAAGTTCCTCACGTTTTCACTTTGCTACAGAACTTGAGTAAATGTACTTAGTGACATTTCACCAGTTTTGTCAATATACCTCCATGTAAGTGTGTCCTCAGCACTTCCTGTTATTACTCTGATGGGCCGCTCATAACCGTAAACCTTCTCAATGAATACGAGTCACCTATAGTGTACAGTATATAAAGTATGTGAAGCGGAGGGAAATGGCTATATAAAACCCATATCTGGTTAATGAGCCCTGCGTTTCCACAGCACAGGAATAAATGAATACTTGGAGTGCTCCTGTTGAGTGGAAAAGTTCCCTCTTTCGGCCCGTGGCACCTGCTTGGAGGTCTTTGGGGGCGCGATGAAGCAAGAGGGAGAGTGTCATTATGAGTATTTTCCCTCCGCCGCAGCAGGGCGGGTCAGGAGTTTAGATTAGCATTTTAATGAGAGGAGCAGCGGAAAAGCGTAGCGGGGTGAGCTATCAGGTGACACGCAGAGTATGTAAATGATTAAAACAGAATCAAGAATGCATTGGGATCCTGTTAAGAAAATGAGGAGCCTATCAGAATGCAATTGCAGTATTGATACTATGTCAGAGGTACAGCTTTCCCGAGTCCTCCTCCAAATGTAATCTGGCGGTGAATTAGTGGGAATTAATGAGATTTCTCAAGGTAATATTTTGGAACAAGGTCCAGTGACAACTGATAAGGGTCTCGAGGAAGGCTAGGCAAGTGTATTTATATTGCAAAATAGGCAATTTCAAGTGCTTTACAAAAGTGAAAGACGTTAAGAAAATGGCATTTAAAAACAGTCATTAAAAAGCAAAGATAATAAAATAAACATTAAAGGTGGGGTAGGTAAGTTTCAGAAACCGGCTCGAGATACACTTTTTGTTATATTCCATGGAATGCTCTGAACATCCCGATAGCAATGAATATCTGAAGTGCTTTGACAACAAATCCATAAAAAAATGTCATCTGTAGAAGCCGTAAAAGTACAACCTATGGCCTACCTGCCTGTCAGCCTTCCATCGGGGCACACACTTATCTCGTGCCCTCATTGGTCATGTGGCGTTCATGTGTGTTGGGGGAGGGGCTCTGGGAGGAAGAGGCAGATTATCTCCGGTTGTATATTTTCAAATTCGAGCGATCTCGAGCCGGTTTCTCAAACGTACCTACCCCACCTTTAAAAGAAAAAATACATGAATACAAGTTACAGTGCAGTTTAAGACATATATTTAAGACCATTTCCATTGTTTGATTGCTTTTGAATGAAATCCCCACTATACGTAACATTTTATTTATTTACTTATTTACTTGACCGGTTAAGGTGCTATTTTATTTGTGTTTTACAGCTGTATCTGTCTGCCTGTCATGTCTGTTTTATCTGTTGTAACTTCGCACATGCCGCCCCTCTTGGCCAGGTCCTTTAAATAAAGGATATATTTACTTACTTACACAACACTATACATTTCTGTATATGTGACAGAGTTAACCAAGACGCTGTTATTCGTCTGTAGTCGCGGGACAGAGCTTGTAAAATAACCTCAAAACTGTAAATGCTAATATATAACAAAACATGCTTATTAAAACGCGAGAAGGCATAAGAACATATTAGACACATCTTTTAATCCGAGGTTTGTTTTGCAAATAAGACAACTTTGGATACTCCGAAAATAGTCTCTCGGTACCTCGTGTTCTTCCTCTTCCTCCGAAAGAGTAAAGCAAACGTGACGTGACAGCAGCCTCTACGTGTGTGGGCGATGAGCATGATGAATATTACCCAGCTTTGGCTTTTAATACCATTTAATCACATCACATTAGAAATGAGTGCCGCTGTCCGGTTAACTCTGTCCTGTCCAGAGAGGAATCTGCATGGAGACGTGTCCAAGCTGTATACTCCACGAGCAGCTGATCATAAAGTCAGTCACTTGTGTCGGTGATTTATTATCTGAGAGGACATAAGGCAAAAGAGCAGATTATCCTTTAATCATAAGGTTAGTGGTGCATCCCCAGTTGCTCCTGTCAAAAAAGCACTTTCAGTAAGTTTGGACAGATGATTGAGGGACAAATTGTGCTCTTTCGGGGAAGATATAAAGCATATAATGTATAAAAGCAGTCCATGTGTCGTTCCAAATGAAATGGCAGTGCGTAATCTCCATTGAGAAGAAAGAAAGTGACTTTTAAAAAGTATCTCGGAGACTTTTTGTGATATTTAATATCCACCATAGCTGCCATTAACTTTGCGGAAGCTGCACTTAAAAAGTAATGTGTGTCAAAGGTCTGCCTCGTACTGCCACAGTGAGCCGTTAACTGACAGGGATGGGATGGACGTGAGATGAATGATTTTAGGTTCCCACTTGGAGATGATGTATTGGACGGCGAGAGGCAGGCAGAATGTAAATGATTGAGCAACAGATGTATCAGTGGTGCAGACTTCTAGGAAACAAATCGTATCAGTGTCGCACCAGGACTTCTCACCAGCTGGAGCTCTGATATTCCCCGGTAGGAATAGAAATGGGAAATTCTCCTCACACAGGCTGTCTTTTTGGACCCTGTTCAGTGCAGGACAGAGAACAGGAAGAGGTGCTTTCAGGCCAGAGAGGAGCTTCAGTCAAAAGGCACGTTCACACCGCAGTACTTTTCCCACTTTAGTTCCGATTTAGTTCCGAAATGTCGCGTTCACACCACAAAGAACCGGAACTAAAATTAGTTCATGAGAACCTTTTCACCCCCTTTTCCGTCCCTGCTAGAGAGCAGGGACTTTCGTGGGAGAAAAAGGTTCCTATGTCTGATTGGCTGGGCGGATTGCAAACCACGCCCCATAAAACTCCCAAAACGTGTTGTGAAGCCGCCATTTTATTATCCTTGCATTAGCATTATTAGCATTAGCCCAGCGCAGAAACGCAGAGAGACGATTTACTCGGAAGGCTTAGCCAGTCCCCAACTCCGGGGACTTCTAGCCGGGTTCAACTAAAGAGTACTGATCACCTAAGTTCTCATGAACTAAGTACGGCAAAGTACTTGGTGTGAAAGCGCCGATTGTGTATTGTTCTTACCCCCAAAATTAGCCAGCCTGCTGATTCTTGTGGCGAGAACCTTCCTCTCTCTGGCACGGTCACTCAGCTGAGGAAACACACAACAGATAATACCAACAAATTAATAAATGTATTAGAAATAACTTCTAAAACTGCTCTAAGTCATTGTCCGAGTCCCAGCAGCTTCTACTGAAGCCAGTCTCCAACTCCGGGGACTTTGGGCGGCAGTATACGCCGTGAAGTTTGCGGCCTGCCAGTAAACCCAAAGCAGAAGAAGAAGAAGTGACGTCAGCGGCTTCATTTGCCTAATCCTCCCCCAGGGACTTTTTCCGGTGTGAACGCGATCTGTGCTTAGTTCATCAGAACTAAAGAGTTCTCATGAACTAAGTTCTGATGAACCTTTGTGGGAAAAGTACTGCAGTGTGAACACGCCTAAAGTCAAAAGTCAACTTTATTGTTAATCTTTCAGTTTGTGTGTACAGACCGTTTCCCACAATCCTGAATACAAAAACAAATATGTATATACCTATATACAGGGCCGTCCCTCCCTACAGGCCGATCATGCAGACTGCATGGAGCCTCACCTTGCGGAGGGGGCGAGGGGGCGAGGGGGCCTCACCTTGTGGAGGGGGCCTCACCTGAGTCGAAAATGCTTATGCAGCGCTATTAGTGTGGCGCGGCACGGTTTCGTCGCTGCGAGGCTCCACTAGCACATCCCGGCCGTCCGTCCGACCTCCGTCCAACCGTCCGTCCGTCGACGACGCTTGCGAAACAGAGGGCCTCATCATATAACTTTGCGTGGGGCCTCATGTCGGCCAGGGACGGCCCTGCCTATATACACATTTATACATGTGATGTGTGATGTAACCATGCAGCAAGGTCCTTCCGAAGTAATCGAGTCCATGCGGTGAAACGTAAACCTTCAAAATGTCACACACAGTAGATACAAGGATATCTTGACTCACCTTGCTTTGTGTGTTGAAGGGTAACAAAATCAAATCGAATTGAATCACATCTGAAACACCGATAAATCGTACCTTTTCCACCAGTAAATGTACAAATGTCTCGCCAGCATTTCAAGAAAGTTGGTCCATAGAAGTATTTAGATGTGCTTGATGAGTAAACGCAGTGATGCCACAGTGTGGACATACTCCATTACAGGGCAACGTAATGCTATCCAAATGTTTACTTCAGTGAAAGAGGCGTGCTTTTTGGGTTCTTTTAGTTTTATGCAAAATAAAGATCTTGTTGAACATTACAGCATGGAGACATGTCACAGTATGAGACACTAAACATATGAACCTGAAAATGAGCACAATATATCCTCTTTAACCAGAAGATTTAACATCAAAATGTTTATCTACAACAAAGTAAACACTGTACCTGTTGTCCTAATAATTATATTAAGACTATAATGAGGCATAAATGTGTTCATTGCTTTCATGTTCCAACATTACTACATATTTATTAACAACACGTACTTCTGGTTAGCTTTTGAATATCTCCAAGGGATCAATGGAGACTCTCATTTCTCTTTTGAGTTGTACTTTGAGTA
Organism: Champsocephalus esox; assembly: GCA_036324585.1. Lineage (NCBI taxonomy): Eukaryota > Metazoa > Chordata > Actinopteri > Perciformes > Channichthyidae > Champsocephalus > Champsocephalus esox. The sequence continues at coordinate 9,053,751 of CM070479.1, read as the reverse complement.
AAAGTATAAATAAATGACCTCTTAATTGTACATACATACTGTGAAGGATGCTTACCCTGGTTAATCAACATGTCACTCTTGTGTAGGCATGTGCTAATTGCTGAAGTGAAATTGCATACCTGTTTATTTCCCAAGATGCAAATTACAAAACCTTCTCAGTTTGAGATCATGTTTTGTTTCCACAGCCAATTATGCCTTCCTGCGTTCACGCACCACTCCTATCCAATCCAAGGCCAGCGTAGCAACACCTCGAACAAAGCTGGAAGTGTGTGTTCCAGTAATCACCATCCAGAGATCGTGCTTCGTGGTTCATGGCATCCAAACCACCGCCTGCCCCACGCTTTCTTAATTACTCGAATTATACTGCTGACTCCTGTTGTGGCTTGACTTCTGATTCCTTCCTGAGAAACAGCCGGTGGGAAATAAACTCAAACGTACACAAGATGTACTGTAGGCCGAGCTTTTAAAACAAACCCTAAAAAGGGCCATTGTAACCGATAGCGAAAACAGACCGAAGGCAGATTTGAACCATAACATCGCGCTGCATATTAATGACATTTGGGTTGTTTGAGCCATTGCATTTGTATGAAACACATTTAAGAGACCACATTTCGTGCCTTTCAGAAATATTAATTGTCGTTTTAAGCAATAACAGTTCGTTTTTTAAGCTGCTGTGTCAAATTACTCAGTTTAACATTCATTGAAGTATTTTTTGCTAGAGGATATATTCTGCTAATGTTCATGTCTCCATGCTTTAATGTTCAAAAAGCTCATCTCATACTGTCTCTTTTCACCCTCTGTCTGAAACCAGAGCCCAGTCTGCTCTGATTGGTTAGCTGGCTGGCTCACTTAGAGATGTCCCGCCCCTTAGCCTATCGTGTACAATGTGTTGGAGAGCTAGCCAATAGAAGCGCGACTGTTACATAGCGATGTCACTATTTAAAAACACATTTGTTGTTAGCCTTTGCAGACCATTAACATGCACACAAAGCAACATATAAACACACCACAGGAAAGGGAAGCCCCAAAAAGCATAATATGGCCTCTTTAACAGAGCTGTTACTGAATAAGCCGTTCAGGTGTAATTGATCTGCTCAAGGTGAGTTCAATTATATTTCCTCAAATTGAAGTCAAGCACACCAGAGTTATGCAAAAGTCATTATGTCAAATTGTAGTTCTTTCATTTTAATTGTATGGCCTCAGCATCAGCATTCCTTTCATTATAAACACTAGTACATAAATAATGGAAGAGAAAAATAGTCATTATATTTTGTGTAGGGCAGTCAAACGATTAAAAATTGTAATCAGATTAATCACAGCTTAAAAAATAATTAATCATGATTAATCACCATTCGAACTATGTCCAAAATATGCCATTTCTTTATGTATATTGTTGTGGGAATGGAAAGATAAATGAAAGAAGGCGGATATATCCATTTAACACACAGTATCTGTGTTTATTATAACATTGTTCTGCGTGTCAAAATGAAAGACAACCCACACACCTATCAATCATCAAACCGTGGGGTCTTAATTCATTACGTGTTGATTTCTATCAACGGGGAGTACTTCAGGAAAGTCGACAGAGGGGGGGGGCGCGCTAGTGGAGTACTTCGTGACCACAGAGCGTGAACGTTGTGATCAGCTGTTTTAGCGCAGTGCTCCAGTGATGGGGGGAGTCTCCCTCCGCAGCCGGTTGGCGCAGTTTTGGCACAGTTCCGTTGTACAGACCGACGTTAACGGCAGCCTGTCTGTGCACGCGGAGACCGACTCTGTCGTCCGGTGATCCAACCGCCTTCTGGAAAAGCTTCACAAGTACGTCGGTACGCAAATGCGCTTTGTGACACAAGTGACGGTACGCATTTCAGACTACGCACATAAACTGCGTACCAGTTATGTGTTACCTGTACTACAGCAAAAGTATTCTGCGTCGGGACTTCCTGCAACAACACCACGCCGTTATCAAAGATGTTCTATTGAGAAGACGATCACTACGTGACAAAAGTTTTCAAAACCGTGGCTACTGAAATCTTACTAACTGCTGTCTGTGCACTTTACTCCGCACGAGTTGGCGGACTTTATTTTGCTTACTTTAACATCATTGTTCATGGTGGGGCTAAGCCATTTCTTGGTATGGGTGTAGCCTACCCCAGCCATACCCTGGCGCTGCCACTGGTGGCACGTATGGGGCGGGCCATTCTGCACATGCGTTAAATATTGTAACGCAATTAATTAAAAAAATTAATTACCACCATTAACGCGATAATTTTGACAGCATTAATTTTTTTATTTGAAAATCATACAACACACACCTTTTATTTATCCTCACTGTGCCTGATTCCATTTCCTTCCTGTACCTCGCTGCAGACTTTCACGTGGACGTAATTCATTGCAATATTGACACCCATCTTGAATGCATTGCACTCCCCTGCCTGTGTAAAACTTCCATTTATATAATGGATGTTGTGGAGTGCAGATATCCATAACGTATTGACCTTGAGCTGAATAAAGTGAAGACAATAGAAACTCCAGAGGCCCTGCCCTGCAGTTGACCCCCCTGCTTTCGCTCCGTTGGCAGTGTAAGCGATCGATAAAGTATCCCACAAAAGAATAAGTTAAGATATCTTTCTCCTCGACGCATCCATTTTGACTTTCCTCCAATATCTGGGATGTCATTTGTAAGGATTATAAATGATCCGCGAGTCACCCTATCCCCTTACATTCTCACAGGGAAATCAACTAGGAGCTGCAGATAGCGGGACATCTGGCAAAGTGGGGAATTATATTTGTGCATCACTGTAACAAGAGAGCACATTTCTCACTGGGGAAACGAGAAATGAGACTGCTGGGTGCCAAATCGTCTAATTAATTCAGAGGCGCCATGGAAGTGCTCTGGAGATTAGCAGATTGGACCACAAACAAGAAAAACGGTGTATTTTTAAACTTACGAAAGCGCGCAGTGGGGTCGTATTTCACTTATCGGGCTGATGTCAACAGATGTTGTGTTATGGGATGGCTCTTTTATTTCCCTTGGCTTTGTTTGCGCGCTCAAAGCTACACAAATCCCCCGATACGTAGCAGTGGAATTCATTCCTCTGCAGAGATGTATGTACTCAGTCATTTGGGAAATTAACGAAAAAGGGGGGAAAAGAAGCACTTTTTGTTTTCCCGTAAAGCTGAAGACGTTCTACGGAGAGAGGATTTCTGTGCCGCAGATAATGGTTTCGTCCTCGGAGACAACACACAGCATTATGTCAAACCCAGCTCAGAGAAGGAAAGGTTTCAAACAGGGAAGTGTTATCCCTCTGTAATAGCAACAGAACCACTCCAGCAGCCAGTAATAAATGGAACAGATAATAATGTAACCAACTACATTATTCAAATGATGTCTCGGCAGTCAGAGCCGTGTGTAATGATGCTCTCTATTCCACAGTCTGTGAAACTGCAACCATTAATTCCCAGTGCGCGCGCACACACACACACACACACACACACACACACACACACCATGTATACATCACTTCAGGGGACATTACATTGACTTACATGCATTTCCTGGAGACTTATCCTAACCTTAACCATAACCAACACATGCCTAACCCTAAACCTAACCCTAACCAAGTCTTCATCCTAAAATGAATGATTCCCCTTATGGGGACCTCCAATGTGTCCCCATAAGGGAAGCCAGTCCCCACACGTGAATATGTAAACAGATTTAGGTCCCCACAAGTGTAGTAATGCTAGATCACACGCACACACACACACACACACACACACCCACACACACACACACACACACACACACACACACACAAGTACATGACGTGATTATGTATGCCTCTCGTGTCTTTGGCAGAGGACAAGGCCACGCTCGCTATGGCTCGTAAAAAATAAATGTTTCTTCCTCATTCAGAATCTAAATCACTTTATATATATATATATATATATATATATATACATATATAATATAAGTACAGTTGATAGGCATGACATCCATATGGTGACTCCTCTGCAGCTCACGTAGTGAAACGAGAGAAGAATGTGAGGAACTATAATATCAGGAACAAAGATATGAAGATTATAAAGGCTACTCAGCAGAAAACATGTCACCTCAGCATCTGGATTATGAGATAGAGGTTTAAGTATATGCTTCTTAGTGCTCTTGAAGATCTTCTTGTGACCTAAAATCATTAATGTGTTCCCGTATGAGCTGTTGTGAGCCTGTGTCGATGGCCTCGTCCCATATTGCTTGTTATTTGTTAATTTTTAACCATGAAGTGTAATGGCAACATAATGTAGTGATCACATGACCAAAGACTATGTATGAGGCCAAGGTTTATATTCCCAACCAAATGTCTTTCAAAAATAAGTAATCATAACATGCCCAGATGACATTTCAAGGAAGTAAGATAAGGTGATACTACATTATATTTGAAAATGTTAAACTGTTTAATGATGATTCATGAATAGTGGAGATTTTCATTTATTTTCTATGTACTATTTATTTAGCTGATTCCGAGGTATCCAAAACGTATCAATATTGAACATTTATTTTTACATTACTAATTTAAATTTTTTTTAATTTGTGTTCAGTTACTTCAAGTTCAAAGTTCAATATTCTTTCAGTTTCATTTGGAGAAAAAAACCCATAATAGGAGTCAGATAAAAATTAAAATAAATTGTATTCCAATGGATTATTTTACTTATTAAAACATGGACATATAGTTTATTCGGTGACTGACTATATCTGACCCTGAACATACAGTATATCTTCGTGAGGAGCATATCAAAGACATTTTATTGGGAACACTGCGCAGTATGCTCTCGATCAGGCGTGTCCAAACATCTTTCACCGAGGGCCACATACAGAAACATATACGAAGGGCTGGGCCGCTCACGAGAGGTGTCCTGCCTCATACATTCAGTTATAAGTTAGCAAAATCAATCGGTAAATTATTCTTGATACTTGAAAATGCTCTCATTGGGTTTCATTTATTTAGATGGCAGCTCGTTCCTTAAAGCAGAAGCCTCAGATATCTTTAATAAGTGGAAATATGAAGGGTATATTTCAAGCTCAATATGTAAATACGTTATTAGGCTTTTTTCTTATCAATTTAAATGTGTTAGAAAATGTTTTCAACTTTAAAAACTGTGCTTATGAGTACTGTGTTATATATATATGTATTTACAAAGTACAATATAAGACAAGCACAAGTTTAATTTGTGGGCCATACTCCATTATGCTTTTTGAATTTGCTGAGGGCCGATTCAAAATGGTCTGTGTGCCACTTTGACCGCGGGGCGTAGTTTGGACACCCTGCACGATGTGAATCACTCCAATTAGAAACCCTCGCTGTGGCTCCGAGGTGTTGGATTAGTATGTGCTTTATTCAGTAACCGACTACATCTGACCCTGAACATACAGTATATATCTTCGGCATATGAAACACATTTTCTTGGGATCACTGTGCAGACATCAAATCAAATTCCTCGTATGTGTCAACCTATCTGGTGATACACCTGTTTCTGGTTCTGATTCACTTTGTGAATCACTCCAATTAAAACCCTACCTGTGGCTCCGAGGTGTTGCATGTCGCTGAGACCTTAGCCGCGTTCACACTGTGGTACTTTTCCCACAAAGGTTCATGCGAACTTAGTTCATGATCGCGTTCACACCAAAAAGAGCCGGTACTAAAAGTAGTTCATGCGAACCTTTTTACCCGCTCGAAAGTCCCTGCTAGAGAGCAGGGACTTTGGAGCAGCTCTTTTTTGAGAAAAGAGCTATATTCCTGATTGGCTGGGCGGATTGCAAACCACGCCCCGTAAAACTCCCAAAAAGTGTTGTGAAGCCGCCATTTTATTATCCTCGCATTAGCATTATTAGCATTAGCATTAGCCCAGCGCAGAAACGCAGAGAGACTAACTTATGGCAACACAAAATAAAACATGGGAGCGGTGGAGATGAGGAGGTGTCGGCGTTCTGGCGATTTACTCGGAAGGCTTCAGTAGAAGCTGCTTGGACTCCCAGCAGCTTCTACTGAAGCCTTCCCCAACTCCGGGGACTTCCGGCCGGGGACTCCGGGCGGCAGTATACGCCGTGAAGTGGTTTGCGGCCTCCCAGTAAACCCAAAGCAGAAGAAAAAGAAGTGACGTCAGCGGCTTCATTTGCCTAATCCTCCCCCAGGGACTTATTCCGGTGTGAACGCGATCTGTACTTAGTTCATGAGAACTAAAGAGTTCTCATGAACTAAGTCATGAACCTTTGTGGGAAAAGTACCGCAGTGTGAACGCGGCTCTTGACTCTGGCCCAGGTGAGTGGGATGCTGGGTGGGAAGACAGATGACACCGCAGAAGAAAGTCTGCGTCCCGGGGCTGACTGCATTATCCAGTCTGAACACATTATCCAGTCTGAACACCCACTCAGGAGCAGAACCCAGCAGGGCAGATGGGACCAGAATCTGACTCGTTTAAATAGACCTTGGAGTTGCCAGTTGGCGTTTAGCCTGTGAACCGAGGCAGAAAATAACATCTTCTAAATAATGAAATAAGCCTTCATTTAATGAAAGATTCAGGCTCCATGTCCTTTAACTAAACCTGAAGGCCTTGGATGAGGATTATGTTTCCATGGCAGTGCTTACCCACATTATATGAATATTTCTCAGCCCTTTAACATCTCTTCCTCTGGCAGGACCTGAAACGTTTGAATTTGCCGCATAAAAGACGAGACTAATTGCTGTTGACACAGGCGGCTACATAATAGAGGTTTGGCAACTTACATGGAGGACACAATATGACAGGACCTCACATATGTAACTGATGAGCATATAGTGTGACTAAACACACTGTAGACTTGACAAGAATGGGTTCAAAGCCAAAAGATGTGCACTCATCTGGAGAAGACTGGTAAATAAGATGTGTGGTGTGCGAGCACTGTGGGGGCTGAAAACCCATCAAGCCGTAACTTATTGCATTACACTGCATTTAGCTGACGCTTTTATCCAAAGCGACTTACAATAAGTGCATTCGACCAGGAAGACACAACCTTGAAGAAAACAGAATCATAAAGTACATCAGGTTTCAGAGAGCCAAGCATTTCAAGTGCTACTCAACTGGCTGTAGATAAGCCAGTCCTTTATTAGTATAAGTGCTTTGTTAGTAATTCTATCGCTCGAAGTGAAGAACTTATATTCTTCTAATTAGCGTTCCAGCGTCCTCACCGGCAGTCACAAAATTACACTCCATTAATATTCTGCTATTTACTTGGAGCACTTGCATAATTTTTCATAAGCATAATGTGACTTAACAACAGAAGATGTCAGTTCTCAGCAGCGCGGCTCGCAAGGCTCCTTGTTTCTGCTCGTAAACATTCCCCTAGATAGTGTATCACAGGCATAATGTGATTTAACAATCAAAGGCATTGCTCGAGAACCTCGTGTTTCAATGTGGAGGTGGAAAAGTACTTAAGAGTGTAACTTAATATAGAGGCCGTACTATCAGCTTATCAGAAAACCGGTAGAGAACCATCTCCATATTGTTTCCACACCTTCTGTCAGTCGTGTGGACTTTCCTCCGATAGTGTCTAACGACCAGAAGTCAGTGGTGGAAAACAACTACGCTTATTTCATAGCTTAGTTGAATTGTGGATCCTGATTGGTCTATTTGGACATTTCAGAGGTTGTACATACTCACTAACTCACTACTGCTAAGGACAGCAGACCATTGCTAAGGAGGATCAAGGGACTATGTGCAGTCATATCAATCAGCAGAGAGAATTCCGGTAAATTCAACGTCAGCTGTGGACAACAAACATTCGTTTTCACCTTCGGGAAACACCATGGAATACGATTGGGAAAGGCAGAAGGGGACAGACAGGAAGTAACACTAAAGGGAACAGCAGAAGAAGACAGACAGGAAGTAAACACTAATGGGAACAGAAGAAGAAGACCGACAGGAAGTAACACTAATGGGAACAGCAGAAGAAGACAGACAGGAAGTAAACACTAAAGGGAACAGCAGAAGAAGACAGACAGGAAGTAAACACTAAAGGGAACAGCAGAAGAAGACAGACAGGAAGTAAACACTAAAGGGAACAGCAGAAGAAGACAGACAGGAAGTAAACACTAAAGGGAACAGCAGAAGAAGACAGACAGGGAAGTAAACACTAAATGGAACAGCAGACGAAGAGAGACAGGAAGTAAACACTAAAGGGAACAGCAGAAGAAGACAGACAGGAAGTAAACACTAAAGGGAACAGCAGAAGAAGACAGACAGGAAGTAAACACTAAAGGGAACAGCAGAAGAAGACAGACAGGAAGTAAACACTAAAGGGAACAGCAGAAGAAGACAGACAGGAAGTAACACTAATGGGAACAGCAGAAGAAGACAGACAGGAAGTAAACACTAAAGGGAACAGCAGAAGAAGACAGACAGGAAGTAAACACTAAAGGGAACAGCAGAAGAAGACAGACAGGAAGTAAACACTAAAGGGAACAGCAGAAGAAGACAGACAGGAAGTAAACACTAAAGGGAACAGCAGAAGAAGACAGACGGGAAGTAAACACTAAATGGAACAGCAGACGAAGAGAGACAGGAAGTAAACACTAAAGGGAACAGCAGAAGAAGACAGACAGGAAGTAAACACTAAAGGGAACAGTAGAAGAAGACAGACAGGAAGTAAACACTAAAGGGAATAGCAGAAGAAGACAGACAGGAAATAAACACTAAAGGGAACAGCAGAAGAAGACAGACAGGAAGTAAACACTAAAGGGAACAGCAGAAGAAGACAGACAGGAAGTAAACACTAAAGGGAACAGCAGAAGAAGACAGACAGGAAGTAAACACTAAAGGGAACAGAAGAAGAAGACAGACAGGAAGTAAACACTAAAGGGAACAGCAGAAGAAGACAGACAGGAAGTAAACACTAAAGGGAACAGCAGAAGAAGACAGACAGGAAGTAAACACTAAAGGGAACAGCAGAAGAAGACAGACAGGAAGTAAACACTAAAGGGGAACAGCAGAAGAAGACAGACAGGAAGTAAACACTAAAGGGAACAGCAGAAGAAGACAGACAGGAAGTAAACACTAAAGGGAACAGCAGAAGAAGAGAGACAGGAAGTAAACACTAAAGGGAACAGCAGAAGAAGACAGACAGGAAGTAAACACTAAAGGGAACAGTAGAAGAAGACAGACAGGAAGTAAACACTAAAGGGAACAGCAGAAGAAGACAGACAGGAAGTAAACACTAAATGGGAACAGCAGAAGAAGAGAGACAGGAAGTAAACACTAAAGGGAACAGCAGAAGAAGACAGACAGGAAGTAAACACTAAAGGGAACAGCAGAAGAAGACAGACAGGAAGTAAACACTAAAGGGAACAGCAGAAGAAGACAGACAGGAAGTAAACACTAAAGGGAACAGCAGAAGAAGACAGACAGGAAGTAAACACTAAAGGGAACAGCAGAAGAAGACAGACAGGAAGTAAACACTAAAGGGAACAGCAGAAGAAGACAGACAGGAAGTAAACACTAAAGGGAACAGCAGAAGAAGACAGACAGGAAGTAAACACTAAAGGGAACAGCAGAAGAAGACAGACAGGGAAGTAAACACTAAATGGAACAGCAGAAGAAGAGAGACAGGAAGTAAACACTAAAGGGAACAGCAGAAGAAGACAGACAGGAAGTAAACACTAAAGGGAACAGTAGAAGAAGACAGACAGGAAGTAAACACTAAAGGGAACAGCAGAAGAAGACAGACAGGAAGTAAACACTAAAGGGAACAGCAGAAGAAGACAGACAGGAAGTAAACACTAAAGGGAACAGAAGAAGAAGACAGACAGGAAGTAAACACTAATGGGAACAGCAGAAGAAGACAGACAGGAAGTAAACACTAAAGGGAACAGCAGAAGAAGACAGACAGGAAGTAAACACTAAAGGGAACAGCAGAAGAAGACAGACAGGAAGTAAACACTAAAGGGAACAGCAGAAGAAGACAGACAGGAAGTAAACACTAAAGGGAACAGCAGAAGAAGACAGACAGGAAGTAAACACTAAATGGGAACAGCAGAAGAAGAGAGACAGGAAGTAAACACTAAAGGGAACAGCAGAAGAAGACAGACAGGAAGTAAACACTAAAGGGAACAGCAGAAGAAGACAGACAGGAAGTAAACACTAAATGGAACAGCAGAAGAAGACAGACAGGAAGTAAACACTAAAGGGAACAGCAGAAGAAGACAGACAGGAAGTAAACACTAAAGGGAACAGTAGAAGAAGACAGACAGGAAGTAAACACTAAAGGGAATAGCAGAAGAAGACAGACAGGAAATAAACACTAAAGGGAACAGCAGAAGAAGACAGACAGGAAGTAAACACTAAAGGGAACAGCAGAAGAAGACAGACAGGAAGTAAAAACTAAAGGGAACAGCAGAAGAAGACAGACAGGAAGTAAACACTAAAGGGAACAGTAGAAGAAGAGAGACAGGAAGTAAACACTAAAGGGAACAGTAGAAGAAGACAGACAGGAAGTAAACACTAAAGGGAATAGCAGAAGAAGACAGACAGGAAATAAACACTAAAGGGAACAGCAGAAGAAGACAGACAGGAAGTAAACACCAAAGGGAACAGCAGAAGAAGACAGACAGGAAGTAAAAACTAAAGGGAACAGCAGAAGAAGACAGACAGGAAGTAAACACTAAAGGGAACAGCAGAAGAAGACAGACAGGAAGTAAAAACTAAAGGGAACAGCAGAAGAAGACAGACAGGAAGTAAACACTAAAGGGAACAGCAGAAGAAGAGAGACAGGAAGTAAACACTAAAGGGAACAGTAGAAGAAGACAGACAGGAAGTAAACACTCAAGGGAACATCAGAAGAAGACAGACAGGAAGTAAACACTAAAGGGAACAGCAGAAGAAGACAGAAGTCAGAAATATTAAATCTGAATGTTGTGTCATGTAATGGTGAAAGAAATGGAGGGTTGAGAAGCAGGGTGAGAAATACCAAAGCGAGTACAGCTTGTGTGTTCCTTTAAAAGTGTGCAGACATTATTTGATGATGCGTTGAGAAACTTAGCGGTACATCCAGCTCGGCAAATGTGATTACTGCTGTGATGTTCTTCATACTTGACTGCACTTCTCATTGCTTTCCTGCTTCAGTGTCTTCATTTGTCAGAGCAACTTCATTATGGAGGGGCGAGGAAGTTAACATCACACTCAGCAAATGTATTGATTCTGTTATGTACTGTATTCTGAAATAAATACATCCCAAAATCCTGATTTGTTGTCTTCTCCGTCCGTAGTTCAATAAGGTAAATGGGTTATTCAATATGTATTTGTCTATATTTGTTTCTTGGGAAGACACCCAATGTTTCTTTATATCTTGAGCTGAGAGCCTTTTTGATCCACTGCTGGAGACCTGTAAATACATCCATATACATTTTTAAATCCTGATTTGTTGTCTTCTCCGTCAGTAGTTTAATAAGGTAAATGGTATGGGTATTCGTGATGTATTTTGCGACTCTTTGGTTCCTGGGAAGACACTTTATATCTTGAGCTGAAAGCCTTTTTGATCCACTGCTGTAGACCTGTGACTTTTCCAAAAGGGAGGACTTTGTATCGGACGCAGAGTCCTTGTCAGAGTGTTGGAGGGCGTGACACACATTCCTCCTCCTGTGTGGACAGGTTTATTAATTGGCTTCATAGCAGAAGACTCTGGAAGACAATAGCAAGGCGAACAAAATCAGACAGCTGTTGGCTCTTCTGAGAGGGGAACCAAACGACTTGCTGAGAGGGCTCTCCGAGATTACATCTTACAGCCTGGAGTTGTCACATGATGCAATAGGACCTGCGTTATCTCCCTCAGTGGGATCACTGTTCGCTCTGGACTCACAGAAACTCACCTTGTTGCTGTCATTGAAACGAGGAAAAGGTGACAGGATCATTTGGTCCTCTTGAAATGGTTCCTTTGGGCTCTATTTTCTTTATTTGGGCACATGGTCATCCATTGCTCGTCCTTTTTTTCAATGTCTTCGTTAAGTTATGTGTGTACACTAATCTGTAGTTGAAAAGGAGAGTTAATTATAACATGCTGCATTCAACCTCTGACCGCCCCTCCCCCTATTTTCTGTTTTTGTTTGTCTCTTTATGTATTTCTCTTCGTTTTTTATTTTATTCTCTTTCAAAGCGTCTTTGAGTTTTTAGAAAAGTGCTATATAAGTGTCATGTATTATTATTATTATTATTATTATTATTATTATTATTATTATTATTATTATTATTATTATTATTATTATTATTATATACATTTTCCGCAGCTGTCACACAATGATGTCACTTCCTGTTTATTAGCTTCTGGTTTAGATATGGAAGAAACGGCATGCACGGGAAGCGAATGCTATCAGAATAATCCACTTGCTTCGGATATGAAAAATGAAAGCCGTAAGTTAATTTATTTGACAGTGCAGATCTTATAAAGATTTCGTTACAATGATGCTTAATAGGTTTATTTTACCTTTGCAATAACAGCATAAAAGCTATCAGGTATACTAGCAGCCTAGCTAACTGCTACCTACAGTACAGTGCAGGAAAAACATATATATATATATTTACAACTATGTTCAATGCAACTGTTATTCTTAACATTACATGTTAGACGCTTTTATCCAAAGTGACTTGCATACTTTAATTTGGGGTGAAGTGTCTCAGGGACACAATGACATGCTGGCTGCAGTGGGGTTTGAACCTGTGACCCCCTGATCCGAACACCAACGCTCAACCCACTGCGCCACACGCCTCACAAACACTGAATATGTGTCATGCTTTTCCGGTTAGTACCCGTCCCCTTGTTGTTATGAAGGTTGTTATGCATGTAAACGGTCTGCAGAGTCAAAACCCTCAAAGTACACCATGTAGCGAGTAAAACTCTAAAACAGAAAATACCTCCCCAAAACGCCTCGTTGGAGATACGTCACTGTCCATTTGATTCTTCCGGGGACATCATGATGTCATGTCGTCCCCGGAACGAAATGGACCAATCCGTGGAGCCGTTACGTTTCGTCCGCGGAGCCGTTACGTTAAGCCCCCGCTGATTGGTCCAAATTGACCAATCCACGGACTTCCTCACACACTCAATGCAGGCAGCTCAGCTGATCTCTCCTCCCTGGCTGCAGGCTGATAACAGACAGTTGGGATCGCGGCGAAATCCTCTCTGCAGACCCATTCTCACAGCGTGTATCAACCTTTTTCTTTCTCGACATCAAGCCACACTTATTGTTTTTACTTCGGCTGTGACTTTGTGTGTGCTCAGGGTGAGTTTGGCTGTGTTTCGCGAAACAAGGAAATCAGACCTCCACGGAGCTCAGCACGATTCACAACGTCCCGACGGGTCCCGACCAATCGGAGCACACTGGGCTCACAGCAAGAGCTGCAACGAGCCGTTTAGTGGAGAGAGTGAATACACATACTTCACAGAAGCTGTATGCGGAACCAACGTGAGTTTGGAAAAGTGAAATAAATCTATTCTAGTAGACCCCAACAATCGAATTATGATCAGTGGAAATGGCCATAACATAGGACCTTTAAATGGTCTTTATTTCCAGTTGTCAGCAACATAAGGATTGGCATTCGATAGGCATATGGCACTTAATACGCTGCGGCTTACCTTGGAGGTTGATAAGAGCGTTGAGCTTATCTCGTTCTTTGAATGCCAGTTTTTGTTTGGACTAAAGAGACTCCAATGAGGATATATTTCTGCTGAGCTGTAGACTTTATTTTTAGTTCTCTGGACTGAGCAAAGGACTCATTATGATAATTTGGAAAATAAACTGAGCTGAATTTGCATGATGTCTAGATAATAAGAGTGTCAAGTCAATGTGCTTTCGCTGGGTGGAAGATAACTCCTTTAGAGATATTTCCTATTCGTTGTAGGATTGGCTGCCTTAACAATGGTAACAGAACAAACAATAGGAGAAGTGTTGGAAATGGTCATTGATGGATTCACATTACTGATGAATTGGCTAATAAAGATCGATACAAAAACGTTTTACAATTCCATGAAAGCAGTTTAATCAGGTAGGATAACGAAGAGCTAAATCCATACAGGTTAATAGAAATAGACAACAAAAGGTTCCCTACGTTCTTCCTTTTCTTTGATTTGTGAAATCCACTCTGTTAACCCTGTAACGCCCAAATATAGAAAAACATTCGACCTTTCAGATGTTGTTGTTGTCGGAAAGCCTCTGGAGCAGAAAGGAAAGAGTTTCACCTTTTTGTACGTTTTTAACGAAATGTTGTAATATTGCTATTATATATATATATGATATCCTCTCTTTTCTTTTCTCTTCACGATATATGTAAAGCGTCTTTGAGCACCTGTAAAAGCGCTAACAAATTAAATCTATTATTAGTATTTATTATTATTGCAACGTTGGGCTGGTGGGAGCAGAACTCATGTATTTCTACTCACATCGTCTGAATAAATATATCGAACAACTAAGGGTTGATTTGCAGGATTGATTGCTTACTTAGTTAGCCCTACATCAGTATATGAATACTAATCACACATCAGTCATGTTTTGTATGAGTAGTCGTTTATTAAATATGAATACCATGGTAGTCCCAAAAAACAGTCGTCAGAAAAGCAGAGACGGGCGTCACGCTTGGTGTGTGTGTACCCTTTACTGTCTGCAGCGTCCTCCCTTTGTCTTCACTAGAACATGTGCCACTAGGTCCTTCATCCAGTGGAGGCTGTGATCTCTTGGATGGGGCCCCGTTTGGTGGACTCCCATCACCTGAGGATGCTTCTGAGCATGCAACGGGCTCCTTGACGTCACCGTCGCTGCTGGGCTCCCGTTGCCTGAAGAGGGTCGTCCTCTCTTTGATGTTTCAGAGGAGTTGTGTTCACCTGATTAGAACAGAATCAATCAGGATACAAGTCAAAAATACATTAGGATACAAGTAAACATATTACAGTGAAATATAAACAAATATTACAAACGGAAAATAGCAGAAATACATTCTCACCAGCGGAGAGAGGATGCTAGATCCGCCTGAAACTGTCTCCTGGTCAGGATCTCCTGCTTTGCATCTTTCGAGCTCTGCAGTCCCGCTCGAGGAGCCAGGCGTTGATCACAGATGTACTCGTACCGGCGTCGGGACTTCGTGGGTCTGGTCCAGCAAAGGATGACACAGTGCGACCGCTCTGCTGTCACACCATTTGACAGCACAGATGTTGTGCTTGGCCTCCACTCGGATGTCAAAGCTTCCTCTCCCTTCTTTCTTCAAGCTCTTCTCCTCTGAGAAAGTAATCCTGGTTGGCTGCATACAGATTATCTCTCTCTCAATGATTAGTACATTAACTTTTCCCAATGTCTTCCTCATGGCTTCTGAAAACTGGCTCGTAGCACACAGCAGAACGGATGCTTGACAAACAAAGCAGGGAAATTATTAACTAGAATAAAAGCCCTTTGACAGGACTCCTCAGCAGAGGTCAGATGTCTTGGGTCCGAGGCGCTGCCCGATGATTGGATTATTCTGCTTTTCAAGCAGAAGCGCCGCCTGGCAAACAAATGTAAAGTGCGAAAATGCAATGTTTAGTGCCAGATGAGATGCTAATAGAATAGGAGAATCGCCTTTGGAAGAAAATTCAGAGAAGAAAGCAACGCGTGTGAGATATTGTGGGGCCGAGGGCAATGTGTAAAGCCATCTGAAGCTTGAAGACGAGATTGGAACTCACACTGAGATAATCACAATCAGCCTTCATGTTGGCAATCATAGCAGCGATAATCCTTCGTATCCAAACAATCCCACTGCTGGCAAACGTGTCGCTATTTAGTTATCCGCGGGGTTGGGAGGGTTGCTCCTGGAATGTATTAACCTGATTACTTTCCGTTGCTTTTGGATTCAAATGCAATACAAATAGATACAAGAGAAAATACATATCATTAAGATGTTTTTAAGTGTTTTTTGTAAGACAACAGAACAATTTGGCCTTAGTAAAGAAGATATTTAATAATAATAATAATAGATTACATGTGTAAAGCTCCTTTCAAGGGACCCAAACAAAAGTGGCAAATAATAAAGTAAAACATGTAATACAGAGCAGTAGGGGTGGAAGCAGGGGGGCCGTGATGGGTTAGGGGTCAAAGGCCATGGTGACCAGGTGAGCTTTTAATGATGACTTGAAGATGTCCAGGGAAGCAGCATTGCAGATTTAGGATAATCAGATATTCAGATGTGTCCTTTGCTCAGAGATCTCATGAAGCATATCCGTCGGTAGACTCCGACACACCAACACTGAAACACACGAGCACATACTACAGTTTAAAAAGTCTGAGCTGACAGATAACGCTCCGTTTTAGTCCCTGGCCAACATGAGGCCCCACGCAAAGTTACATGACGAGGCCCTCTGTTTCGCGAGCGTTGACGGGGGGTGGGGGATAGGGTGGAGCTAGTGGAGCGTCGCAGCGACGAAACCGTGCCACGCCACATAAGCGCATCGGGCCGCATTTTCGGCTGAGCTGAGGCCCCCTCCGCGAGGTGAGGCCCCCTCCGCGAGGTGAGGCCCCCTCCGCGAGGTGAGGCCCCCTCCGCGAGGTGAGGCCCCCTCCGCGAGGTGAGGCCCCGTCCGCGAGGTGAGGCCCCACGCAGTCTGCATGATCGGCCTGTAGGGAGGGACGGCCCTGGTTTTAGTTCAATAAACACAGTTAAGCTCTCACACAGTGTTTTATAATAATAATAATAATAATAATAGATTTAATTTGTTAGCGCTTTTACAGGTGCTCAAAGACACTTTACAGATATAGTGAAGAGAAAAGAAAGGAACAACAAATAAATATAAAGTTAAAGTTAAAGTCAAATAATACAAAAACAATCACACATTAAATGCCAGATTGAAGAGGTGAGTTTTTAGTTTTTTGTTTGAACATATGGGTTAATTTACTGAATAAAAAAAAAGAAATGAACCGAAAGAAAGTGAAAACCATAAAGCAGATTCAGGCAGTATCGTATAGATTCACACTTAAAGTATTAGAAAACAGAACAGTACAGTTTACAGACAAGAGATGACATCTGATCCTTTTATAAAAACACTATATGCTCTTTTTAGGTAGTAACATTGTAATCCTACGGAGCCCACGAGGGACATGGAGAAGAAGAAGAAAACATAATAATTTGCGAGATCTCGTAAAACCCCTTTGCGAGATCTCGCAATACTTTTCATTTATTACTTCCTGGTCAGTTCGGCCGCTACGGCAACACAGAAACCACAACAATGGAGCGGTTCATCGATTTTACTTTGAGCTTGGCCTGAAATATAAAGATATAACATCAGTGCTTGGCAATAGGCACGGGTTTCACACATATAAAGGGTTTCACATAAGTGAAGACATCTCAAGAGAACACTCAGAGCGAGCGGACGTGCACGTTCCTCTGAGCTGAGTTATTGACAGATTCGAATTTCGCGGATCAATAACTCATGAACATAACGTTGTAAAAATACATACAACATGACTTTACAATCATAGCAAGGTAGACAACGAGCTACAGTCGTTTTATCAGAACAGTTCGATACGCGCCGTCATCCGAGCTAAACATCACGAATTGGTCACAATCTGCAGCTGGACGAAGGAGAGGAGGAGTGCTTAGGGACCGTCTACAAACTGCAACGGGGTTTTGCGAGATCTCGCGAAACTTTTTTTTTCTTCTCCATGTCCCCTAGGGGCCTCCGTATAATCCTGCTAGTAATCCCCAAATTTCTAGAAATGTAGCAACAATCCAGCATCCTGATTATGTAATCCCGTTACTCCAAGGCCTGGGTGTTTAGCTCAAGAATTGTGCGGTAGATCCTCAATTGTCTTTGTCTTACTACGCCCCCCCCCCACACACACACAAACCTGATCCTACACCAGAAAAATGTAATCCCACCAAAACGGATCCCTCCTAGCCACCTTCAATAAACTGATGTAAGCAGAGCCGTGTTGGCAGCAGCAGGTAAAGCTGTTCTCTAAATCAGCCTGTCAATCACCGCAGGACTCATTTCCCTCTGCTGCTGATTAATGGCAGGGAGTGAGTTTATCAAAGTGCCATATGCAATTCATCAGCTTCATCTGCAGGACTCAGCAGACACCATGTCCAGTCCTGCCACTCTGTTTGTGACCGTACACACGTTGAGGAGATACAGCACTGTAATGCTGCTTGTTAGTATGCTAATGTGTATCAGTTTAACACACCTTTCCATTTCCAAGCACCGCGTTATGAGACAAGTAAGTATCCCCTCCAGGTTGACATGCATCACGGGAGAAGCCCATCAGGAAGGGCGGCCATTATTCAGATCATTCCCACCTAACGAGACATTTTTCCTTCACGATAAGCAAATATGGGGGATTAAACAGAGGATGGGTACATTGGATGGTTTAAATAGGGTGAAGTGGTTTATTAGGATGAGTGGAAAGTTTGGTATGGGAGGGTGAGGGTTTTTGGGTAAGTTGTATGTAGATATGGTGGTTGTTAGTATTAGAAAGGTTAGTGAGAATGGGGTGATGGGGATTGTAGGTTGATGTTAGGGTGGAGTGTGGGGGAATGTGATAGGGGGGGGGGAATAGGGAAATTTATTCGGTTTATTGGTTAATTATGATTGGAAAGTTGGTAGGGTAGGGGTGGTTAAGAGGATTTTGATGTGGGATTGGGGGGTTGGTGGAATTAAGGGATGGGGTGGGTGGTTTTTTGGGTTGATGATAGGTATTTGAGAGGGGATATTTTGTTGTTTTGGTTGTGGTTTGGGGTTAGGGGGGGTGAAGGGTGGGGGTGTTTTTGGATGGTTGTGGTGTGGGGTGGGGGGGGGGGGTTTTTTGTTGGGGGTTTTTGGGGGGTGGGTAGGTTTTGGGGGGGGGGGGGGGGTTGGTTGGGGGTGGGGGGGGGGGGGGATGGTTATGTGAAGGGTGTCAAATTTATATATCGGTGTGGGTAGGTAGGGGTTGTTGGATGTAGAGGATAATCTATTGTAGAGAAATTTGGGGTAAAGGGAGAGTTAAGGGTGAGAAGGGTAGGAGTATGTGGTAAAATGGTAAGGCAGAGTAGTAAAGAGAGGATGATATTAGCAGTGAAATGTGTGGGTGGGAGAGGAGGGGCTTTCGTGGGTCTTTTAATACATTTAAGGTTTATTTTAATTATTGATTAATCTGCAGATAATTTTCTGGAATGGTTAATGAATAGCTTGGTCTACAAAATGTTAGTCTATTATGTAAAAAGTCCATCTGAGTGTCTTTTATAATGTATTATCTGTCCGACATATTCAGTTTAATGTGTTATAAAATGATACAATGCAGAATAGTTAGCTGCGAACCCCAAACTGCACTCGATTGGCACTGTTTTTGGCACTTAATCTTATATTTTCTTGTATCTTTGGAGGATGGCGCTTCGAAAAAGAGAAAACATTGACATTATTTAATCAAGAAGGCCTGACAGCGTTGTCCGGCCACTTTTTTCATTATCAAAATAGATTTTTGTTTTCATCGATCAACTAAACGAAAAGTGTTGTTGAGCTCTGGAACATACATTTGATCCAAAAACTGATAGTCTGCAGGATGCAGTTCATAACATTATCCTTCTACACATACATAAAAGGTATATGTTTATGCCACACTGTAAACAATGGCTGTGAAATCCACAGGTATTTACAGTGTTTGTGCACAGTAAATTACCGTATACTATTTTAGAGTATAATACCGTGTTTCCAACCAAAACAACGTACTTTAAAAATATCAGTAGTAACGTCCCAACTGTAGAAAATCACAGTAACATCAATGTACTGTAGATGTTCACAGTAATGTACTGTAGATATTCACAGTAACCATCAATGTACTGTAGATATTCACAGTAACCATCAATGTACTGTAGATATTCACAGTAGCCATCAATGTGCTGTAGATATTCACAGTAATGTACTGTAGATATTCACAGTAACCATCAATGTACTGTAGATATTCACAGTAGCCATCAATGTGCTGTAGATATTCACAGTCAAATGTACTGTAGATATTCACAGTAACATCAATGTACTGTAGATATTCACAGTAGCCATCAATGTGCTGTAGATATTCACAGTACATCAATGTACTGTAGATATTCACAGTAGCCATCAATGTGCTGTAGATATTCACAGTAGCCATCAATGTACTGTAGATACTCACAGTAATGTACTGTAGATATTCACAGTAACCATCAATGTACTGTAGATACTCACAGTAACCATCAATGTACTGTAGATATTCACAGTAATGTACTGTAGATATTCACAGTAACCATCAATGTACTGTAGATATTCACAGTAACCATCAATGTACTGTAGATATTCACAGTAACATCAATGTACTGTAGATATTCACAGTAGCCATCAATGTACTGTAGATATTCACAGTAATGTACTGTAGATATTCACAGTAGCATCAGTGCTAGATATTCACAGTAACAACAATGTGCCGCTGCTGCCAAGATGGCATGAAGGAATAAGTAAAAGCCAGCTTTCAGACACAGAGAAACCCAAAAGATGACATTGTGTGTCGTGGAAGCTTTGAATAATGAACAAAGCGGGACTAGTCTGAACTGAACTATTAATGCAGCAGTTTACATCAGAACAATAGTTGTCGTGGAAACATGCACTCGACCTATCGTATTCATTTAAATATAAAAAACAATGGAAAACACTTGCTGTCAAACATTTGAAAGTGAAACAGAATTATTACCCTTATATTTAGAGGTAAATCAGTTCACAAAATGTTTCAGCATTTCTCCTGTATGTCAGGAAGCAAATAAACAAATGATAGCACTGCTTTAAATCAAACATGTTAGAACAGACAAAAGGTCACAACGCGTCGGGAACAGTTCAGCTTTTTGACTATTCAAAACGGCACGGAACAGACGACAGGTGTCCCACGTCGCAATAAACAAATGCTTTATAAATAAGAAATGTGTGGTTCATTTGTCTTTGAATCATTCATTGCTAATACGCTGTGCAAACATCAGTGTGGTCCCTGCAGGGAGTGCGTTTCCATGGTTACCGGGACTCTTTCATGTTCACATGTGCACCTGCTCCACTGCAGCATTGTCTAGGCTTGCAAAATGTGTGAACACAAAACCCTTCTTGTCAACTGCCAATGGACATTTCAGTAATAGGCTTTGGGTATTACGGGGGGGGGGTCCTGGAACATGCTCATATGTAACCTTTTGTTCTGGTCTTTTTAACATGTACTTACAGAACAATCAACCAATACCTCATGATACCTTTGATCTAACTAGGACCATGCTGTCTGGCAAAGGCTGGACATTGCATATTGTAGGCTTGATTCAAACCATTACAAACTTCAAAATGGCCTGTGTGGTGTCGGGTAGTTTTACATTTGCAGACCGAGAACAGTGGCTAGTGTTTCTTGTGAAATTGGTACGTGACACCGATTCACACACCCTGCGCTTTCATCACCTTTCAGTACAATTTCCTTTTTGATTGAACGGTGTGACATTTGATCCAATCACCTACAAGCCCCACACTTGGAAAATGGCTCATTACTAGTAGGAATGTTTGATTGAAAAATACATTTGTACCTTGTGCCGGAGTCATGGAGGTTAAACCAGTGAATCTTAAAGACTGGAAATAAAATGGATAAGAATGAGATGTTCCAGGTTACAGCATTACTGTGTGTTTATGAATATGTACAGCTCAGGCGTTGATCATGACTATCTATTAAGTGACTGCAATGAGCTAAAGAACTACTACCATTATTTCAGGACCGCCTTGTAGCATAACTTTCTTTGCACTTATTTCGAAAGAACGTGAACACATACATATCTTACCATTAGATATTTTCAAAGAACTGCAATTTCTGAACAAGCTATTTTAAAATCTATGCAATAATTTGGTTTGAACTGTTTTGTATGGATTTGTTGACGCGGTCACAGAGACTCCTCCGTACATGACCCGTATCAGAGGATCTGATGTATTCTCTTCACTGGGAGATACAAGAGTGAGAACCTCGAGGGAAATCACATCATATTACAGTTTGTTCTCAGACTATTAGCAGTATATGTTCAGATATCTCTCCTGTGAATTCAGCTATTACTTCCTATTTAATTTGCATGTCATAGCATCAGGAGTACCCCTCTCTCATTTACCAGTCTATTACTGTAACAGCTATTGAGTGGATTGACACACATCTCCTTATGCCTGCAATATCTAATGAATGATTCTTAGTATACTATAATTACACCCCCCAGTATTGCATGAAAGGCTTTTATGAACATGACAGAAATTAAATATTCTTGACATTCATGGCATGCACACGCTGAAAGATATAATTTTTTATATTTTACATATTACGTAAGGCATGTGTGTTTTTGTTAAAAGCATGCACATATATTACGAGTGTGGTCAGTTGCACGCTGTCTGTCTTTTCTGTTTACTTGCAAACCAATTCCCTTCATCTTTTACGATGATGAAACGCGGTCCCTGAAAGAAGCCGTGCATGAAACATGATGTTGATAAATGTATTATCAAATGGGGTTTAGCGCTGGGCGGAATAAACATGAAGCGCATTATCTCATCATGAAGATATTGGGACTTTGACTCTCCATGAATACTGAAAGCAGTCTCTTTCTGAACACAGGTTTTGAGCAATGGCTTGTGATTAAGTTGCAAATGGAAAAGAGGAGGCAGCAAACCGCCGGGAAGATAATAGCCTGTTGTTTGTCCCCGGGGGTCAGAGAAAACTAATCATAACACTCAACTTCTATATTGCTACTCACTCGCTTTCAATTATTCTCAAGAGTTAAGGATGTGCGCCCGTTTTTTTATTTATTTGTAAATTTCCAAAATGTGGGGCAGGGTGCCATCTGGAGAGAAATGAAGTGGGGAGAAGTGTCAAGTTTCATTTCAGAGCCGCATGTTGTGGGTGTGAGACGAGTGCTGGGAGTTGATTCACCAAATTCAGAATGATGTGACTATTTTACAAAAAGATACACAGAACAGTTTTGGTGTTTGCCTCATGTTGCCGCCTCATCAAGTCACATCCGCTGTTCATTCAAGAGGCCTCGTACCTCAAGATAGCTTGTATTATGAATGTGATTTTGCAGATAAGCAGAACTTCCCTTAAACCGATTGCCAGGGTCATCATTCTAGTTCAAACTCAACTATGTTGTGTTGCTACTTGTTATGGTGAAAACTGCTGTGCCAAAAACTGCAGTTTCACAAATGACCACTAGAGGCTGGCTACAAAAAGAGACCGTGGCCGTTTCTCAATCTCGAGGAAACTGGCTTCCAAGCCAATATTTAAAGGATATGCTACGTCATCGAGTGCCGCCGAAGTACTGTTCCAATCTCCGGCATACTTGGAATTCCACCGAGGCCGCGTCCTTGGTTTGGGGGAAATTTCGAGGCTGCACATGGGTAGACTTCGCGTCCTTAAAATCCCCACAATGCTTTGCGCACGGATCAATTTAAAAAACCCTTGCGGGGAATGGCTGAACCGACGCAGCACACATTTAAATGTAAGTATGTAGTGGCGTAGAACACGTGTTGGTAAATATGTTACTTTGTTACATTTGTTATCACCAACAATGTGTTCCGTGAAAGTAAAGCAAGTTCATAATTAGATAGACATCGTGAGGTATTTACTTTCGGTACAGTTTATGTTGAAACCGTTAGAGAGAGTGGCACACTTGTTAGCCTGTTCCATTCTTCTTCATTTTCCGATGCCGTGGCTTGGAAGTATACTTGCTTAGAAGGAAGTGACTTGAAAGTATGCGACAACCATGCAAGCATCCTCGCGATTGAGAAACGGCCAGTATCTCCATAGAACACCCATGTTAAAAGGGCCAACTTTACAGCATGTAAACCTGGTACAAAAATCACATTAGATTTCTTTAATCTTCATAGAACGCCCATAGAATACCAATTCAACAGCAGCAAGAAACATCTGCAAAACAGTGAAGATACAGTATGTCTGGCTAATTGACCTATTTAGAGGCTTAAATTGTTTAAGGGCGTTACCTCTTGGAGTGACAGGTGGATGCTGTCACAGGAAGCTCGCCGCTATCTCTCTGTTCTGCTGAGTCACCTTTTAGTTCTACCGACAATCTCACTCGTAGTCCCATTTTTCTAAAATCGGGATTAAGCGCCACTTCCAAGGCGGCGAATGCTGGTGATACCAAGTAAGTAAGTACATTTGAGGATTCTGTTTTGGCCTTTATCCACACTTAGTTTTCATACATCAGTTTTTATTTCATGTTATCTCAAAGTGACTTTCAAATACCTTTACAGAGTTTAGTGAGGCTCGGTACCTTGCTCGAGGGCAACTCAACATGTTGACTTCAGAAACCACTGACCCTCAGATTGGACGGACATTTATTCCCTGAGCCGCTCTCTTTTATCTGTCTCTTGCTCATTCTGTATGTACAGTATCCTTGGCCTATATTCACATCCATAACTAAACTATCTCCCCATCATACTGGACAACTGCACTCGTCATTCAAACATCTCTCAGTGAGAGTCTGATACTTGCATCTCTTGGTGTATATAGGGCTAGCGTCTGCAGCGTTCGCCGTCCTTGATGTAGCAACAGTTCATGTTAGACTAGCTGCAGGTCAGACCATCTCGCTATGTTGATTTAAACGTGAACAACCGACTATATTTATGTCTAGCACAGGTAATGCGGCCACAGAAAAAAATTATCTGCTACTCCACAGCTGCCACCTTGAAGTCATTATCCAGCCTCGGTATTAAAACGTCCCCTGAGTTAGGACCCTATGTTACAAAGATAGCCCCCCTGCCACGGAGCTTATATAAGGCTTGTATCAACGAAGAGATAACCATGAATGGTGTCTGCAGAGCCAACAAGCTGCCAAAGATTTAACAGCCACTGCTCGGAGCCCCATTAAAATAACTCTGACGCCGGCAAATAACTCACACTCCTGGAACATGTCCACATTGACCCATTGCTGCTTTGATTGGACTGATCCGTCAAAAGGTCCAGCATCACCGTGGAGGAGGTTTACGAGACATAGCCGGAAGCCGCGTTTATTTTACACAGGCATTTCAAATAAAAAGGAAACAAAAGAAAACACCGGCAATGTCATTAATTCCACCACTAGGTGATGAAATGTAGTCGGAAGTGGGCATTCCTACGTTCTCCTTCCTGAGTCAGCTTTGCTTATTTGATGAGGACCCTCTGAAGCTTTTTTCGGGGGTTTCCATGTTTCTGTTGTCGCCTGAAACGCCTCCATTGGACTACTTTGTTGATTTCTTTGACACAATGACATCATTGGGGCGGTGGTGGCGAAGTCAATAGGGACTTGGCTTGGCAACTGGAAGGTCACTTGTTCAAGTCCCGGCAAGACCAAGTGCCTCCGAGATGTCCCTGAGCAAGGCACCGTTCCCCACACTGCTCCCCGGGCTCCGTTCAAAATGGCAGCCCACTGCTCCTAACACTAGGATGGGTCGAATGCAGAGAAACAATTTCCCCACGGGGATTAATAAAGTATATCAAATAAAAAAATCCAATCAAATCAAAAAATTATTTAACACATGCACTTCTATTGGCTAGCGCTCCAACACATTGTACGTGACATCACCAAGAGGTTGACCAATCACAACGGAGCCGACCAGCCATAACCAATCAGAGCAGACTGGGCTCTGGTTTCAGACAGAGGGTGAAAAGAGGTGCTGCGGCATGAGAACAAGAAAGAGCTTTTTCAACAGGTCACAGGAGAGACACTCAATAATAATATGAACCTGAACACGGGCGTAAAAAGACTCACTCATGTTCTGCTCATATTTATTGCATCTCTGGCTACTCCTGAAGCTTGTGTGCCATATGCTGTGAGAGGAAAAAAGATGATGAGCGTATGATTACAGCTGGTACAGTATAGCGGTATGTGTTGAACTGAATCATTCAAATGCTTTGCCATTAAGCTTCAATGTGACCGGGACATACATTTATTAAAAATATAGGGCAATTATAATCATTCTTACTCTGGTTATTAGTGGGTGTGCTGATTTTCTTCTGGACGATATAAATACATATGTTCCTATCAGCAAGTTGCATGTATACTGTGTAGCAGGGGTTTCAAACCCAAGGCCCGGGGGCCAAATCCGGCCCGCGACTTCATTTTCTGTGGCCCCACTAGAGCTTGCAAAGAATATAATATGTTTATTATACGGTTTACAGGCTACTTTACTGAAGCACGTTGCCCATAACGACTTGTCCCACAATGCATCCCAAAGTTGATAGGTAGTTGTAGGTAATTATGAAGTTATTACCCTATCCGATAAAAATCAATGCAGAGGCAATAATGTAATATAATAATACATCATTTTATACATATTCAATATTTATATGTATTTTTATATAGTCTTATAGTTACAACCGGCCCTTTGAGTGCAACCATAATGCTGATGTGGCCCGTGATGAAATTGAGTTTGACCCCCCTGCTGTATAGGAAAGCATTATATATTACTAATCGAGGCTTTAAATGTTGTTTTTGTATCTTTTTATTTCATTATTCACCCACCTGGCTTCTTATTATTTACCACCTGCCATTTATTGCTTTTTAAAGATTTAGCTTGAAGTAAAGCCAGAAAGCTATAGCTTTGCAACGTGCTGATGCAAACAGAAAATACAAGGCATCCTTTATTGCATGTCTTGTAAAGTTGCTCCTATTTCTCTTGCTTGTTTACCCTGCTGTTAAAACTGTAAAAGCGTCTTTCATGTTGCTTCATGGACGTGAAAATGCATGCCGTGTCTTCTGAGAGAAATTTGCATAATCATGAGCTATGTATGAAGATTAACTCCTCCAGCAAAGATGCATAATTAAACATCACCTGTATAAGACGTATGTTTTACTCACAATAAATACGGATTTATCTGCTTAGGTGTGTTCCCGACAGAAGTGTGACAGTGTCCTGTGGATAGAGTGGTGCTTTAATTAAGATGTATCCAAAGTGCAGTGACGCACAGGTTGTTCAGAAACATAAAGGGGGCGGGGGTGACTTACTGTCTTGTATCAACACGCTTGATTCAATGCCTGAGAAAATGGCAATCTCAAGGTCTCTCTCCGTGTCCTTTCTGCTTCAGAAGATTGGTGGGCATGCTTTTAAAACTGTGCAACAGCCTTGAGTGTGCACAGGCCCTTTCTGTCCATTGTTTGCATGCTTTATTTATTTATCAAATAGTCAGTTGCAGATCGACGAAACTCAGATACAGATTGCATTTATCAGCGTAGGCGGTGGCCATGCTCGCTGAAACGTGGGCGGTTCTCGTGGGTATACCTAATTCAGTTGACATTGACAGCAAGAGGAGGTTAGACTTGGAGTCATGTTTTCTGGTGACACTTTTGACAACTTTAAAATCAGGAAACTGCGTACCAATTGTATTTTTTACGAAAGGAATAAATGGAAAAACGCATAAGGACAGAAACCGAATTATTATTGCGTGTCACGGTGTTTCTCCTGTGTTTATTCCACTCACAGTTCTTAAGGGCGGCCATTTCACCCTTTAAAATACAATCAGGCAGCTCGTAGTAGTACGGTGGGTGTTGCTCTCGCAAAGACATCCTAATCTCTCTCTCTTTGTTTAAAGCTACGTTTTTTCAATACAAACTGTGCAATGGAGGGGACAACATATAATGTGAGCGACCTGGCTAACGTTAAGGCCCGGACGCACCACTCTGACACCAAATAACTGACACAGACGGACCCCGACTGTTACGTCGCCTCGCGTCTCTGCGTGTTGGCCATGTGTCGCTCTGGAACACACCGTAAAGACTTCAGCCGACGGCCAAGTAGCACGTACGAACTGTGCGTGCGTGAGTGGCAATAACTCTCCTTACCAGCAGGGGGCGGTAGTGTGTACTCGTCATTCAAAAGAGGCATCGACCGGAAGACAGACTGCGTGATAACCGAGAGAAGAAGAACAGACTGCGTGATATAAACAAACAACAAATAGCGTGTGCGTTCCATTTTCACTCTACAGCGAGAAGCTCACGGGGCTTTCCCGAACCTGAGTCGAGAGCTGGAGTTAAATGAAATCCCAGATTTGCCTTCTTAATGGTTTGTTTGGGTCTCTCACTTCCGTTTCGCTTCTCATGCACTGATTCGCTAGCTGAACAGCCAATCAGAGTGATTTCTTTTGCCGACATCCTTTGGCCAACGGCCTTGGGTCAGCTGAAAAGACCCGACGGTGCGGGACACGCCAATCTGAGTAGGGCGTGTCAACGCTCATCGTCAGCCTGACGCCCACCAACGCCGATAATCGGGTTGGTGTGTCCGTGCCTTTAGTGACCAAAGCAAGAAACAACTGTACCTTCCTCTCATTGCTTTGATAAAGGCTGAGCAAAACACCCCGTTGTATTAATACGTAGGAAGGTGTTGCTACTTACGGATCTTGTGAAGTAGAGATAACTTTGAATCTCTCGTCCTCTATGCTTCCACCAACAATTGTATTGGGGTTACATTTGAGTTCCCACAGTTCACAATACTCTGGTTGTTCTATCATCGGCCATTTCTGCTACCAGGAGATACCTACTTGTTGTTGAGTTCATGTTTGCTTTGCTCTCCGGTAGGTGCTGAGGTAGTATGTGCTGTAGGTCCAGGGCTTTTATTGTGAAAGGGAAAGTGCTACCCAAAGGCAGACAGAGCTATATCCCGAAAGCAAGGCTTATGGAAGTAGTTTAAATGCAGAGGGGGACATTATCCGAGAGCTATTTCGTTGTGCAAACAACATTTACTTCCTTATAATGAGCTAAAGCAACAATATTAAATCCATTGAGCTACATTCGCATTTTAAACAATTCTGAATAAGCTATTTAGAAGTCTTTGGATTCTGATTACTGTGAGTTTTTTCTCAGTAATTGTAATGGACTGCGGTCACCATCATTCGTAGCGTCATTATTATAAATCAATTTCATATTATTGTTTTGCAAAGCCCTGCATGTAATAACACCGCTTTCCTCCGTAGCTCAGTCGCAAAATAAGACATTACAATGCTGCTATTGCATTAAAATACATTAGGGGGATTTATTATCTCGATGAGAATGCTTATTTCAACCAAACATCCATTTCACATTTCCAATGAGCCATGCTCGATTAAATGCAACGTGTTGAAGATGGAAGAGAGTATTATCAAGCCAAGCTGGTTTGTGAAAGTCTAATTAAAGTCCTACTTTTTAATGCAATAGAAATGTCAAGCTCTGTGTGTGGCAGGATATTGAAATCAATCGGGCTTTAATACATGGGGATCCTCCGCCTGTGACGGGGATCAGCATGTCTACGTCACGTGTTGAAAGATGGCGCTTTGGAGGAGGCGGAGGTCTAGTGGCTCAGACTGTCTGTCCTCTGATCTAAAGCTGCTCTGACACCGGAGCAGAAGCGCAGCATCAACAGATAACTCTGGTTCATTCTTCAGAACAGTAAATCACGCCTGGAAAACTGTATTAGTTTTGGCTGCTTAACACGCTGTTGTCATTGACGATAGGAATATATTCCCTTTCGCATTCTGCACCATCCTGTAAATATGCTTTGGTTTGAAAGGGACAGCTCTTTCCTGGTTTGTATATGTACCTTTGTGACAGCCTATAGCACCAGGAGAACAAAGTCATGAATTTCCCAGCAACCCTTCTGTTTTTAGTTTTTGAGAAACATCAGGAAGTAAGGCAAGGCAAGGTAAGGCAAGTTTATTTATAGAGCACTTTTCAACGCAAGACAATTCAAAGTGCTTTACAAACCAAAACAAAAACAAAAAAAATGAAAGACATTAAGCATTACAAAAGAAAAGCTAATCAAATAAACATTAAGAAAAAATACATGGATAAAAGTTACAGTGCAGTCTAAAATATAAATAGTTAGATAATAAGTAGAATTTATTACCAGCGAAACATCTCTGCAACATCAAGGGGTCCTGGAAAAATGAGCAAAACATACATTATATCACACAACGAAATGTATACAATTATATCCATACAGTATGTGGATACTGAATTCAGACATCAAGCCATAGTGTCAGCATTTACATATAGTCTGTCTGCAGCGACACCAGACTGAAAGGAAATCATTTCTTTCTGATGTCAACGGGATGAACAGAGATTGGCAGCACGGCCTTTTCGTTATCTGAGCTGAGTGTTTGTGTGTTGTGCTTTACGAGCCCCTTATATCAAATGTGTAGTATGCATCATAGTCGGTCGCTTTCTCAAAGCTGCCCTCCATAAAGAACAAAGAGTGTTGGTTGTGTGAGTGAAAGGGAAGCAGCTTCCACGATGTTATTTTCAGATTGGATCAGTCCGGGTATGTTAAGCGCTAAAGTGTTTCAAGCATTTAACACGGCCGACGTCCATTAGGCTGGTCTGGGAGGAAGGGAAGGCCGGCAGTGGGAGACAAAGGGTGGGGGGGGTGTCTTAGGCACATTTCCTCTCAAGCTGATTACAGGACCTCGTCTAGACAATACCGAGAATTAGAGATAGGAGAGGGGAGGGAGGGATGAAGTGATGTAGGGATGAAGGGTCAACGGATGGAAAGATAAAGGGGATTTTGTTATGTCTCGTAAAATCTGTTAAGTTAATATTTTGTAGTAACCTTTCCTTCTTGTTGCCGATCACCTCACGTCCTCCCTTTGTGTGTTTTCCCTCCACTGTGATTGTCGACTCCGCCCTAATTGTCTGCCCCTGTTCCCCCTTAGCCTGCCTGTATATAGATTCTGTCTCCCTTGTCTTGTTGCCAGTTCGTGTCGTCCCGTCTGACTGCCTGCTAACAGCTAAGAACTGAGTTTTGTAATTGACTTTATCCTTTGCATTTTTGATACTATGTTAACCTTTTCCTTAAGAGTGTTTTTCGTTACCTTGACCCGTCACCTCTACGGAGAGCTCGCAGTGCCACTTTTTTCAGTGAAGACTTTCTTTTGTACTTTGTTTGTCGAGTCGTGCTTTTGGATCCAAACTGGTTTGCCTAGCCGTGACCGATTTAAGTGAGGATGAGGCGTCAGGAGGTCTTTGGTTGGAGGGATGAAGGAGATGTGGGTGAGGATGAAGGGATGAGGGGTAGGGGGGATGAGTTCATGTAGGGGTGATTTGCTCGATGGAAAGAGAGGATGAAGAGATGAGGAGAGGGACGATTGAAGGGATGTTGTGATGATTGGGGGGTTTCTCCAGAAGTGTTTCCTTGTACGATGTGAGGGTCTAAGGACAGAGGGTCTAAGGACAGAGGGTCTAAGGACAGAGGGTGTCGTATTATTAAATCTCTTCTGCGTCCGGCAGAAATCATTATCGGGCGGCCAGTTGCTAAGTTGCAGGTAGTAATCATAAACCAATTTATATTGTAATGAGCATGACATTAGATGGAAGTGTTGAATGGGCCGTGCTCAACGGTGCTAAGCAGAGGCAGGGAGCGAAGTTTGAGTCCTATTAAAAGAAGTAGAAAACCAGCTGACTATGATTTGTGGTAATTGGCAAGGCGTTCTGCTTGAGAGCGCACCACATCCCGTTCAGTCACACCGTGTGGCTTCCATTCAGAAAGCATAATTATTTGTATTGCCTTCCCCCGCACAAAGTGAGTTCAATCGATCCACACTGGATGGCTCCGGTCCCTCACAAGATATGACTCTCGGTTTCATAACATCTAATTATTTTTGCTGACTGATCCCGGGCCTGGCAACATCCACGTAACGAGAACCTCCTCTGCCTTCCCGCTTGAATTGTGAAGCATCACCAAGGTTACTGTGAAGTGGGGAAACTGGGAAGCCGTACAGAAGTTACGATTCCCAGGGAAAACTAAAGCCGAAAGCAACAGTACGACCGGCACAACGTGACGTTATTCATGCTGCCATACCCCAGGAGAAGATGGGAACATAGTGTCCCACCGGGGGGGGGTGATGAAAAGAAAAAAGTAATCATATAACAACTACCGCTTTTCAAAAAGAAATATAAACTGCTTTTGCAAAGCTCCTACTCTTTGTAAGGCCTCCCACACAATGAGGGGCCTGGTACAACCTGTTCTCAGGGCTGCGTCAGCATCTACAATATTAAACTATCTTGATATAAGATGTACAATAATAGAGCTTAATCAGTGGAGTATTGTGAGGTTTTCTAAAGGGAGATATGTGAAAGTGAAAGCAGCAAATCCACACTCCACTGCAGCTGTATTCTGTACTGCACTGCACTCACCATGTTGAAGAAGAAGAAGAAGAAGAAGAAGAAGAAGAAGAAGAAGAAGAAGAAGAAGAAGAAGAAGAAGAAGAAGAAGAAGAAGAAGAAGAAGAAGAAGAAGAAGAAGAAGAAGAAGAAGAAGAAGAAGAAGAAGAAGAAGAAGAAGAAGAAGAAGAAGAAGAAGAAGAAGAAGAAGAAGAAGAAGAAGAAGAAGAAGAAGAAGAAGAAGAAGAAGAAGAAGAAGAAGAAGAAGAAGAAGAAGAAGAAGAAGAAGAAGAAGAAGAAGAAGAAGAAGAAGAAGAAGAAGAAGAAGAAGAAGAAGAAGAAGAAGAAGAAGAAGAAGAAGAAGAAAGAAGAAGAAGAAGAAGAAGAAGAAGAAGAAGAAGAAGAAGAAGAAGAAGAAGAAGAAGAAGAAGAAGAAGAAGAAGAAGAAGAAGAAGAAGAAGAAGAAGAAGAAGAAATACTAGCAACACAAAGTACTTGAAGTCTCAAGAGTGTTATTCACTCTCTGTCCTAAACGGCTTGTTGGAGCTCCTGCCCCCCCCCCTGTGAGCCCAGTGTGCTCTGATTGGTCGGGACGTTGCGAGCTCGTGCGAGGCTCGTTGCGAGTCGTGCGAGGCTCGTGCTGCTGCGAGGAGCGGACAGGTTTCCGAGTCGGCGATACAGCGAGTACAAGCGAAACTCATCCTGAGCACACACACACTCACAGCCGAAGTAAAAACAATAAGTGTGGCTTGATATGAGAAAGAAAGAGGTTTGATAACGCTGTGAGAACGGGTCTGCGGAGAGCATTTCTCCGCCATCCCAACTCGTCTATTACCAACCAGGGAGCTCTATGCAAGTCAATGGGACTCCCTGTTAGTTAGCCAAGGGATCCTGGTGAGGGAGGTGCTCCGCGGGTTGGTCCATTTGGGCCACACGTCCCAGAACCCAGGAAGCAAACAACGGAAAAAGAGAAATGTGCAACGAGGCGTTCTGGGGCAGCAGTCAGGTCTTCTCTGTGTTAGAGCTTTACTCGCGACAGGGTGCACTTTGAGGGTTTGTGATTGCAGACCGTTCACATGCAGAAAAACCTTCATAGCAACAAGGGGACGGGTGATAACCGGAGAAGCATGACATGCGACCTTTAATAACTGCAACTGATATTTGTTTAGCATTTTAATTGTGTGTCTGGTGAAGATGGAGGTCATTTTAACTGTCATCACAATGAGTTATAAGATGTCTATGTGTTTGGTTGGGCCATTTACCCTTCAACTATTGCTGTCATTAAGTCTAATGTAAAGTACAAGCTCTGAATTGTACTGGGGTAGAAAGTGGAATCAAATGGTGATAAACCACCAAACAATACCTAAGAAATGTACCTAGATTCAGTAATTGAGTAAAATAAAGCACAGTAAATATATATAGGGTATAAAGGAAGCTAAGAGACCTATAAAGTACATTTTAGATCAGTCTTATCACTCATAAGCTTGACATGTGTGACATAACTGAACGTATGGTATTTTCTGTCACCCCAGAGTATTCAGACTACCCGTGTTCAACCCCTCCAATTGACTTACATTGAAACAGTTTTTTTAATATGTAGGGATACTAGACTCATTGTAATGAAACACATATCAACAAACTGAAGGTCAAAGCTGGATTTGGTTTGTAAACAGAACATGTTTCTCTGCTGCTATATTCAACAGACAATACACAATTCTGTCTACGCTTGATTATGGTGTATCGTCATGCTTCTCCTTACGCCGTAAAGCCTCTTGACTATATGACATAGTGCTGCGCTTCTTCACAGGTGATATATTTCTAACCCTCGGCAGCATCTCATGTGCCGCCCATATCAAACAGATGCATTTCATGTTGTTTATTTATAAGGCTATACTATGGCTATACTGCAAACATTGCCTTCTGCTCTCAGGTTTTACCTAAATACAATGTTTAAAATGTCACACAGACGTTTTACATCTGCTGTGTTCTTGTTCCAACCAGATCTGGAGATAGTGGCTTTAAATAGTTTGCTGCACATAAATGGTTCGGATGTCACCTGCAGATTATTCAAAATTGAATTTATATAATTGCAATCATACTTTAAATGGATTTTCAAAGTTGTGAACATTTATGTTTTTGAAATCTCTGTCCGTCTGTTTTTGACTGATTTGTATGTGTCTGTATTTTATCGACTCCAAAAGAACACCTGTTAAATAAAGGATCCAATAACAAAGTCCACCCAAGTACACAATAATGAAATCATTGTAGTAAGAATATCATTATTATTTAATCACATGGGGTTTGGTAGTGATGTTACGTATTGCGCCGAGGCTTCGGAGCGTGTGTCGAGTAATCCCCGAAGCTTTTTGTGAGGCTTGTATCGAGGCTTGTATCGTTTTGGGCCAGTGACGTCACCGATGACAAACGAAGCCTCGCTGCCTGTCGATGCCACGGGACTGCTTCAGGAAGCGATTCACATCGGTTGAACCGTTGAACCGCAGCGCTCATAATACCTGGATGTATAATGAGAACCATATTACCCCTCCTGCACCCGGCGGGCCCGGGGACACGATGGACTCAAGAGAGCTCAGACCCTCACTTATAGAGGTCGGAACATGTCATAAGTATAAATAGATACAAGCATAAATAAATGTAGGAATAAAAACATGAATAAATTAATTAATAAATACAGGAATACATATAGTGCAGTGTTTTCAGGGAGCTTTAGTGTGTGTGCTGCGGCTCAGATGGAAAGCAGTTGGCTCATGACCGCAGGGTCTCTGGTTCAACGTCTGAACAATACGTATTTTGTTTGTTTATAAAAGCTACAGCTAAATGAAATAATATAGTTAATAAATGTATTCTTTGATATGGTTTAGCCTTTCTCCGGCTACAACATGGTTACGTTTATGAATATTAGTAATAATAATAGTATATAATATTTTTATAGCGCCTTTCAGGAAACCCAAGGTTGCTTTACAAGTCGGGTAGGAGGGGAAGGAAGTAGCGGAAAAATAAACCTATTAAACTAACTATAGAGGAAGGAATACAAATCCCTCTTTGCAGTGTTTGAAAAGCCTAAGGAGGCTGGTAATCACAATCATTCAACTGGAATAAAAACAATATTGTTAACATGAAAATATGATGTAATGTTCGTTGTTTAGAGTTATTCTAAGGCTTTACTCAACGGGAACTCGGTATGAGATGCAGCACACTGTTGAGATGTCCAATCTGCCTGTTTTACACACTTTGACCAGCAGGGGGTTTGTGTTCAAATGAAGCCCATGATGAAGAGATGAACCCTTTAGCGAACCAATTTGCTAGAAAGCTTCAAAGATTCATAAGGCTGCATCTCGCCATCACTAGGGTTTGGTGACCCAGATAATTCCCCTCGCCAGCTGAACAAAAAACACAATTTTCTCAGCAGATTTGCGAACATGCCAGAATAAGGAAAAGTACAGGTGTGATTTATAACATGTTGGTGCTCTCTGGGTCACTTGAACAGAGCTGTTGTTAATTGCTGTTGGTCCTGCAGATCAATCTAGTGATCTGAAGCACCTGTGTTCGGGTTCACTCTCCAGCAGGTGCAACAACTTATATTCTCTGGAAGGCAAGGCAAGTTTATTCATATAGCACCTTTCAACACAAGGCAATTCAAAGTGCTTGACACAAATGAAAGACATTAAGAAACATATTATAAAATGGCATTTAAAAACACTCACCTGTCAAGCCCCAAGCCTGTTTTTCAGGTTTCAGGCTCGAAAATGACCTTCCCAGAACAAATGACCATATCTTCCCTTCTAAAAGGGTTAAACGAATAATCTTTTTTCTCAAAGTAATGATAAACCCGTGAGTTGGATGTAGAAAGATTGATATTTGACCTTTTTAGCCTTTTGGGTGGATTTTCCATAACTCTGGCCCCCCTTGCTCGATTTTGACATGTGACATCTCTTTCTGACCTTTAGAGCCAATAGAATCGAAGGAAAATCGTCCCGCACAAACTCCTGTTTAAAAAAAGGTTGCGCATGCAATCTTGCTTCAGATCGTAGGAATATCCCTCCTCTGATATTCGAAAACGGTAGATTATCAGAACATTATCAGAACATTTCAAAGGAGACACAGTCACATTGGATTAACCTACGGATTAACTACAGCATCGTTTTTATCGTTTTAATGCCATTGAAGACCAGTTTTGACCAGACAAAGACCTAGGTAAGCCATGTTAGCGTTTTAGGCTACCTAGCGCCACATGTTTTGATGTACGTTTTTGTTGATAACGTCGCGAGTTTGTATCTTTCAGTGTTGAGGTGGGCACCGTTAGATTCTGTGTCTTTACGATCATAAACGATGTGTTGGATGTGCAGCTAGGATAAGTAATACGGGAGCTAGGAGTGATTTTCGGTGCAGTAATAGGTTAGCATTTTTAGCTCGGGGCTAATTCAGAGGGTCACTGTTAGCGTTGTGTGTTTTTTTTTGGAAAATTAAATGAAAAAGATCAGTTAAATGAGTTTTTTCCAGTTATATGGATATAAAATATTCAAAGTTTATTAAATATTAAGGTTCCTTAGACGTTGTTTCCTGCAAATGACGCGATTTCGGCCCCGCAACCGGGTCCGTAGGGGCTTAAGAAGCAAAGATCAAACATGAATAACAAAGGTACATGAATTGAAGTCACAGTGCAGTGTGAGATACACACATCTGAAATGTGTAGCTCTGACTCTCAATCATTGCTAACTTTTTAGCAAAAATTGTTTTCCTTGACCTCACTTTCTTTCTACTTTCTTTTTGAACTTATCCTTTCGTTATTTCAAGTGTTTCATGCTAAACGAACCTCCTTTGGAATGTCTAATCCGACCCCATGGTACTTTTAGTTTTAAATGCACATTAGTTAAGTTTACTTTGTCTTTCTAGGACGTTTTTGGTATCCTCCGCGTTCCAGGGTATTGAAACCAAAAGGCTTGTAAAGAAAACTTAAAAGAAAACTAAGTGCAGCAACGCTGATAGAACAAAACGCACGCATCCACATGTGAGTGTTGGGTCCTCAACTTCATGACATTATAAAGTCAAATGTTTCCACGCCCCCTCTGACAGTTTTCACCGTTTGCACACTGAGAATACTGTACCACTTTCTTTAGTATTTTCCCTAAAATGCAACTGAGTTTGCTCCTGTTAAAAAACCCGTGGCGCCTTTAAGGCTTTTGAAAAAGCACAGATTTAGTTCATGTATGGTTTTTGGTATTAAATTATTATTTCAGCCTTTGAAATAAACCTAATTCATGAGTATCAGGGTTCATACGGTCATTAAAAACCTTGAAAAGTCATGGACATTTAAAATGTTAATTCCAGGGCCTGGAAAAATTGTGGAAAACAACATTTTTCCCAACGTTTTGGAAAAGTCATGAAAAAGTAACTAAAGTGCATCAAATATAATTTATATTTTATCTAATCGCCTAAATAGTAACACTATAATGATAATAAATACCGTAAGTTATTTGTTTTACAACATGTTTCATATGCTGACCTTATTTTCCTGTTCCATGTTATAATAAACCATTTTCAGTGGTACCGCTGAGAGAGTAATGTTTTTGGTCATGGAAAATTAGGCAAAGGTCATGGAGAAGACATGAAAGTCATTGAAAATCATTGGTGAAAAAGTGTATGAACCCTGGTATATGTTTGTATATATAGAAGTTAATGGGCGTGAATGTGAACGGACATATGTATGTGTATTTATATGCATATATAATTATGATTTATTTGTTTAATATTCAAAGATCATGGGAGACGTCTTGCTATGTGGATATACAGTATATGTCATTTTATTATCTATATAATTTTTTGTTTTGTTTCTATCCATGACGAAACATACCTCTTATAACGTTTGCCGTTAAAATGCAATTACATTTGGGTCCCTGACCAACCGTTGAAATTGGATGACTCAAAGGAGGGTATTAATTAGGGATGCTCCAATCGCCAATTTCGGGGGCCGATCGCCGGAATCAGTATCGGCCGATACCGATCACCGATCCGATCGAGTGGGCGGGGCCTAAATGGAAGATTTAAACATCACTTTAAATCTTCCATTTAGAGAGGTGTTTAAAACTCATTCACTGGAGCTTCCACAAACAACAATAAACTTAATTATTACATTCAAATGATGAACATTATTCAAGTTTACATTCACTTTGGAGAATAACACGGGAGAAGTTAGCGGAAGCTCTCTCTTTTCCTCTCCCCCTCTCTCCCTCTCCTGACAGCCTGTCAGTATCTCATGCAGCTCACTGATCCAGTAATGAGTGACCCGACAGTGAAGAATAAGTATATGTATAACTAGTTTAGCTTGTTCCAGAGGTAGATAAATAGCGTGTGTGTGTTAGGTCTAACTCTTGCGTGTTTCGCTCTGCTCACCGGTCCGGCGGGCGGAGCTGCAGGGTTTCTGCTTCACGTTGCATACCGCTATTTTACTGTCTTTTTCGGACACCTTAAAATAATGCCAGACCGGTGAAGCCATTCTGGCGAGCTTGTTTTGCCGCACACAGAGAAAAGTGTCATGTATTTTACGTCATGCAATCGGCTCTCGCGATCGGCATGTTTAGAGAGCACCGATCGATCGGTAGAGAGTGAGTATCGGCCGATCTCGATCGGTGACCGGTCGATCGGAGCATCCCTTGTATTAATATTGAATTGAATTATAAGTATAAAAAAATGTAATAGGTGATAGTTTGAATTAGTGTGTGTTAATAGTATTAAAATGGGGAATCGGGGATTGTAACATTTGATGTGACCCAGAGATATTTTAAGTACAATAGTAACGTAAAAACAGAGGATACAAGTGGTGGTGGTAATGTGAATGAATCACTTCCACCCACAGGACTCCTCTTCTCTGCTTCGAGTCGTTATTGCTGTTTCTAAAACAACTTTTAACTTGCAAGGCAATCACTATAAATGAAACGGCACATGTCGTTCCACAGGCAGGATATCGTTTCCTACGTTCTCTCATTTACCCCTGCACCTCTGAGCAAAGGTGTCCATGCTGCAAACAGGCACTTAAACCCATTGACACAATTACATGCTATGTTGAACAGCACTAGAGGCAGTAATGTGAATTAACTCCGGCAACAAAAAAATCATAATTGTGTCAATATTTTGGCAACAGAATGATGGTTCCAGAGAGCTGGAGGATCAATGGGAACTTCAGCGTTGTGAATATAACTTTACCAGTCAGCTTTTTGCAGTTGAAACGAATCATACAGAAACCTCAAGCATGTGAACTTCTGCGTTTATGTAATTATAGAGCACGATCCTTCTATTAAACCTGAATACATAACTATAGGCTATTATGCTAATTCATTCCCCGCCATCTCGAGGTGGGGTTTCGGTGCAACATTTACAGTTTGATGGACACCTTTATTCCAAATGCCGCACAGAGACATCACAACATGCTATTAGGCCGTCCGGATACGCATTTTTTCAATTTGGTCGTCCACGCTGTGATCGACAGCTTATCTGAAACCTTCTGAATGATCAGTCTGCAGCTCAAAGCAAGCTGTAATAAGTATTTGCAAATGGTATCTGAGCCCGCTGTGCTCTGTTTGTATAAGACAGGAAATCCATTACTACAATGCTCATATCTATCGGATTAAATGTTCAAGACAAACGACCGTTAATTAAGGGTTATTACAGAATATTAATGGCCTTCTTTGTCTCATTAGCAATTAGAGAGATAATTATGTTTGCTAGCATTTAAGGCGTATCATGTTTACAGAGTGTAAGCCTGGTCAGTAAACAACCCTTTAATCATGCATGCAATGATTTTATCATAAATAATCTGCATTAATCACAACATTCCTGAAATACTTTATCATGGATTCAGGTATCTTATCTTTAGTTAAGTACAATATAATAGATAGATGGATGGATAGATAGATAGATGGATAGATGGATAGATAGAGAGATGGATAGATGGATAGATGGATGGATAGATAGATGGATGGATGGATGGATAGATGGATGGATGGATGGATAGATGGATGGATGGATAGATGGATGGATAGATGGATGGATAGATAGATGGATGGATAGATGGATGGATGGATAGATGGATGGATAGATAGATGGATGGATAGATGGATGGATGGATAAGATAGATGGATAGATTGATGGATAGATGGATGGATAGATGGATGGATGGATGGATAGATGGATGGATGGATAGATGGATGGATAGATGGATGGATAGATAGATGGATGGATAGATGGATGGATGGATAAGATAGATGGATAGATTGATGGATAGATGGATGGATAGATGGATGGATGGATGGATAGATGGATGGATAGAGAGATGGATGGATAGATGGATGGATGGATGGATGGATAGATGGATGGATAGATGGATGGATGGATGGATCGATAGATGGATGGATGGATGGATGGATAGATGGATGGATAGATGGATGGATGGATGGATAGATGGATGGATAGATGGATGGATGGATGGATGGATAGAGAGATGGATGGATAGAGAGATGGATGGATGGATAGAGAGATAGATGGATGGATAGATGGATGGATAGAGAGATGGATGGATGGATAGAGAGATGGATGGATGGATAGATAGATATATGGATGGATGAATGGATACTTTATTGATCCCAATTATTTTGTTACAAAGGCAGCAGTGTGTTTAGACATTAAATACAAATAGTTAAACAGTGCAATAGAGAATTAACAATTACAAATAAAATGAAAAATGTTATACAAAATATAAACAATTTAAAATATTCTGCATAATTAAAATACTGCAGTAGCATGAATAAGGGCTTATACTACAGGAGCATACTGTACATAAATAGGATAGTATAACATATATATATATATATATATATATATATATATATATACAGATATATACAGATATACACAATATAATGACTATGTTCTAAAAATACTTAATGAAAGGTAAACACAATACAAAATGAAAGCACAGCTGTTTTATCAGAAACATGTTATTGAAGACTTTTAGAGTAAAAATACTGCAGAATACGTCTTAATATTATATTATTATAATTTGTTATCACCAACAAATACATTTAAAAGCATGTTAATCCTGTGGTTTGTCAATGTTGAACCAATCTAGATGCTTTTAAAAGATACTGTGTACATGTATACAGTATTGCGTCATATCAGAATACGATGTTTTTGTATGCAGAATTAGCTAGATACCATACGTCTACAACACAGGTAATGGAGTGAAAAGTACTTCTGAATGTTAGGGAATAGAAGTATAAAGTAGCATGGAATATAAAAACTTCAGTAGAGTACAGAAAGACTCAAAATAGTACTAGAATACAACACCTTTCACCACTGCATTAAAGGATTAAGTGACATTAAAGGAAGTGTCCATGAGTAGGAGATTGTCTGATACATTTAATACGTGTATTTTCCAAATGAAAACAGATATTACATGTTTTTTAGTTTTAACACCAAACTGCTGTGATATTAAAGTATGTCAGAAAGACAGAAATAACAGTGATACATCGTGTTGCAATGCTCTTTCTTGACACGGGGCTAACAGCGGGAACACGATGCTGATAATCTCATACAGCAGGGTATTAAA
Source organism: Champsocephalus esox (assembly GCA_036324585.1). NCBI lineage: Eukaryota > Metazoa > Chordata > Actinopteri > Perciformes > Channichthyidae > Champsocephalus > Champsocephalus esox. Next base: position 9,011,987 of record CM070479.1, on the reverse strand, counting down.
GGCAACTCTAATGAGCAGCCGCACCCCAGGTCTTCCTCTGCAGTGTTACTTTAGCAGAGTCAGACGGTGTTGTTATTCCTGAACACACTCTGAATATAGTTTCTACCCTTCAGCTTCGCCTCTTGCCGTTGAAGGCCTCACGAAGAATTAGAAGCGATAGTTCTGTTTGAAAGATACTAATTGAATTATAGAAACAACCACTGCCATCTGCATAATGTTCCAGGGCAGGATGTGTACGTGTAAAAGGTTTGAATAGTGCAGCCACCACCGTGGATTTTCATAATTTAAACAAGCCGTATTAAATGTAGATTAATTGCGAAGGTGAAGATTTAATTTGATGAAAAAATTATTTCCCTAATGTTTTATTTAACACTGCTGTTTAATTAATTAAATCACCAGAAATGTATTATGGAGTACAGGCTGTCGAGGCTAACGGGATAATGGCTGTGCTAATACTATGGATTCATTTCTGAGTTATTGAACAGACTATTCAGTCGTATGTGTGTTCACCTTTCCTGCAGAATCAGCGAATTGAATAGACTTCTCAATCACTGATATTTTCTCTCACGTCACATCGGATAATCCCAACGCCTTCGCACTGTTCCCACATTGATCCGTGGTCGATGTTGCCTTCGGCGAGGCCTCGAATCCGTGCTCTAGAGTCACGCTGGAGGAAGCTCGGGGCCGCAGGGTTGGATCTTGAATGAATTTGCAAGGAAGGATGTGAGATATGGCTTTCAGGGAGAAGTCTGCAGAGGTTGTCTTCAGATTGTCTTGAATGGACCCCGGGGATGTCTCTGTTTCATCGTGAGGGCGGTTGAGTTTCTCCTCGCCTTCTTCGGGTCCAGCTGCCCGACTCTGAGAGCAGACTGTGTGTCCTGGGTGCACTGGCTTTAATGCATTCCTCTTGTTCCTCTTTCTCCTCTTACATGTAGATGCATTGGAGCACACACACACACACACACACACACACACACACACACACACCACACACACTCACAGACACACACACACACACACACACACTCACAGACAGCAAGAAGCACATACATCCATGCTTAAACACCCACGCACGCACACACACACACACACACACACACACACACACACACACACGCACACACAGACAGCAAGAAGCACATACATCCATGCTTAAACACACTCTCGCACACACACACACACACACACACACACACACACACTCACAGACAGCAGGAAGCACATACATCCATGCTTAAACACACACACACACAAACACACACACACACACACACACACACACTCTCACTCACAGACAGCAAGAAGCAAATATATCCATGCTAAAACACACTCTCACACACATACACACACACACTCACTCACTCACTCACTCACAGACAGCAAGAGGCACATACATCCATGCTTAAACACACACACACACACACCACACACACACATACTGAGGAATGTAGCAGTGCATACATATTGTAGTATACGCCTTTGTCGTTTAATTATAAAAGGATGATTGTTTGTTTTCTTTGTAAAGCAATGTAACCTCTTGACTGAGTATGCATTTGAGTATTCATTGTCTTAATGCTTAAAGGATTAGTTGACATTGTGTGACATTTATTTTGATATAAAGAATGATAACACTCTCATATCCATCCATTAAAGACAAGGCTACAGTATAAAGCCAGTTAGCTTAGCTTAGCCTAGCCTAGCTTAGTTTAGCGCAAAGACTGGAAGCAGGGGGAAGATGTTAGCCTGGCTAAACTAAGCCAGCTGCAACACTACACGTTATGCACCATACACATGTGTTACAAGTCTCTGTATCACTTAGGGTTTCCAACTTCCAGAAATGGAGAAACGGGACACACGCACGTGTCCCCGGCGCGCGAAGATTTTTCGGGTTTCTGGCGGATTTACTTTTTTTTGTTACTTTATTTCGGTTTTAGGGTTGGGTTAGGGTTATGTTATTTATTTCTTTTGGGGGAGCCAGCCCCTAGGGTTCGAAAATGTTTTTGACCTTCAAAATGCATAGAAAACTATGCATACCTATAACACAATACAAACACAATGGTCTTACACCTGCATTAGGCTACTACATCACATTCATCAGCATGTTCAAATCGGAGAGGTGGGCACTGGGGACGTCTGGGCACCTCGATGTACAATTGGCTATTTTGTCCAAAATGTTAAAAAATCAAATATTTGAAAAATTGTATTAAGTAACGCAAAGTATACATGATGTGAACATTCACGGTACATCATTATTAGACTTAATGTTATCCTTCAACCAACCATTTCCCCATCCATCAGCTGACGGACTCTCTCACACACGCGCGAGCATTGTCCCGGCCCGAGTATCACTTGACTCCTCCTGTCATCCATCATTCTTCTCTCCTTTATTAACAAAGGGCGTTCAAACCTGAACGTTCCTCTGGATCTACCTGGTCAGTTTGCTAACTGTGTTTCCCACTGAGTCATTTCACAAAGAGATTGATGTGTGAAACTTGTGACTAACTTTGTTTCCTCTTTCTTTCTCTCCCATCCATCTTCCTGTGCGGCCATTCAATCATCTCTCCCCGCTGACGCTGACAGGTAAGCACCATCTTTATCCTATCAGCTAAAGGGGGGTCAAACTCAAGGCCCGGGGGCCACATTCGGCCCGCGACTTCATTTTGTGTGGCCCCACAAGAGCTTGCAAAGAATATAATGTGTTTATTATACGGTTACATGCTACAAAAGCACGTTTCCCATAAACTACATGTCCCACAATGCATCTCAAATATGACTTTTTTCTCAGAATTTGCCTTTTTTTCTTCAAAATATGCATTTTTTCATAGAATTCCTTTTTCTCAGAATTAGATTTTTATTTCAAAATGTCACTTCTATTTCTTTTTTCTCCAGAATTTGGCTTTTCTTTTTAAATCATTTTGGGACATACGCACTGAAAAGACTTGCAATTATTTGCCCTAGACTTCTGCTTTCAGACGTAGTTATTACCCTATCCGATGATCATCCAATGCAGAGGCAATGATGTGATATAATACATTATTTTATGATATATTTATATATGTATTTTTATATAGTCTTAAAGTTACAACCGGCCCTTTGAGTGCAACCATAATGCTGATGTGGCCCACGATGAAATTGAGTTTGACACCCTGAGCGAAACACTGCAGGGACAAAATCAACACAACTGGAGCTTCAAAAGCAGTTTGGCAGTTGGCACCTCATTCAACCAATGCAGATACATTCATTTACAAAGTCTCAAAGACCTCCGTGAAAACATTGCAGAACTATGTAGGACTTAAGTACGTCCCTTAAAAAGTCCCACGTTGTTTCCTCCAAGAGTGAAGCAATGCGAGTATTAGTGATAGTCGTCCTCGCACACGAGCTCCATGACTCGGAGGCAGTCGTCTTTCGCAGACTTCAAAACAGCAATGAGCCGGAAACTGATTTCAAAAGAAACATAAAGCAGATTTTGGATAAGTTCCACACGGTGGCTTGTTCCCAGAGAAAGCGCATAATGGATATGCAAAGTACATCCCTATGCACAGGGCGGCAAAGCAGAAAACATTTCGGCAGAGCTTGCATACTTGCGTTTGTTTGAAGATATCAAGGCTATTGTTTCCCCCTGGAGGAATTTGACTTGCTGGAGGAGGACGTTTTTCATGAATTGTTTTCCAGTCGGAGGTGGTTGCAGAAGCCGTGTTATGCATCTGTTTATGAGCAGCTCCACAAAAGTAGCCTTTGTTGTTGATAACATGTAAAGAAAGCTGTGGATCGGGGGTTCCTCGTATGAAGTGAATAATAATTGTTCCTTACATCAAATGTTTTCTATTATTCTATTATTGACTGTGTATTGGGTTGTTCTGAGAGTAATCGGATCTGCTTTGCGTACAACAACCCTGCTGCAGTCGATACTTGGACTCACTTATCAGTGCACTTCTGACGATAAGCGCAAAGGAGTGAAATCGGTGAGAGGCGTGCGATAAGGAAGCCGAGTATCGACCGTCTTAACGACACCATCAGAGAGCAGCCCGACCTCCTGCCCACGGCTTCAAAACTCAGCTGTGAAACATGTATTTGCTCTGCATGGACTTTCCGTTCACATCGAATGTTTAGAAGCCGCATTTCTTTTCTTAAAGCGCGCCTCAAGGCGGAGGATTTAAGTGCCACATGTTGGCATGTTTCCAGTATTTCGATATAACCTATTATCATGCCACTTTGGGTGAGCGTGATAACACCACAGGACACTGCACTGACCGAGCTCACATCATTACATCTAATTATCTCACCAGCAGCTCGTGAACAAACTGGGACAGAAAACTGACACGAATGATTTGCCGAACGTGACGGAAAACAGATTTTCTTGAGCGTGGCCCCATTGTTTCGATATAACCAATTATGCCACGTTGGATGAGCATCTGTGGAAACTTAGTCTGGATATTGTTGCAGATGGGGATAGGAGGGAGTTTCACATCTCTTATCACAGATGTGCCAATCATGTGGACACATGAGGGCGAAACGCTAATATCTGGAAGCCGGAAACCATCCCACTCAAGACACCAACACTACCAATCCTACTATAACCTATCAGTGTTTTTCAAAGTGGGGGCCCCGACCCTCCGGGGGGCCGCCAGGGGGCGCCAGGGGGGTCGCGCAAAGTTTGAGGGAAAGGGGTATTTATTTATTTTTTTAGTTACATTTTTTTTTGTGGATTTTATTAATAACTGCATATCAATCTATGTGTGTGTCCTTTGATGCCAATCTTTTAATATTTTGTACTTATTCATATATATATATATACATATTTTCTTTAAATCACACGACCGCCCTCCAAGCCAATCAGAATCGAGCTGCTGCTACTGAGAGTGAAACTGAGTATCTGCTCAGCTTTTGAAGCAAGTGAATATTTCGCTCTGCAGCTGGATGAGAGCACGGATGTAGCAAAAATTGATGTTTATATATATGAATATAAACATGTTTATTGTTAATATTATATATAATATTATTAAGGCATAAGTAGCTTTCAAAAATGCTAAAAATATATGTTAATTATTCATATTACTGTTCAAAATTATATAATTTACAAAGACAGAAATCACTTTCAAAATGCTTTCAAAATATGTTTACTGTTTAATATTGTGTTAAGAATGTTTATAACAGAAGACACGATGAATGTAATGAATGACAAACAAAAGATAAATACAAAAACATGTTTAGAAGAATAACTGATTATTAATACAAATATATATTAAGAAAATGTATTAAGCTGAATGATTAATTTGTCCTATTCTCCATCATAATGTACTCATCATTTAAAAACATTGCAACAGGGGGGTCCCCGCCAGAGGATAATGCTATATGGAGTCGTTGGCATGGCAACGTTTGGGAACCCCTGCTCACATCATTACATGTAATAATCTCACAGCATTGTCTTGAACAAAGGAAGACAGAAGACTGCTCCGGACACGTCTGTCAGGAAACTGAACTTAAGATGCTAGGAAGCATGTTAGCAGTATTTCGATATAACCCAGCGTTATGCCACTCTCAGTGAATTGCACTGTCGATCCCACTCACGTCAGTATAACCAATGAGACTCGTGAGCAAAGTAAGACGGCTTTCAGTTTGCTGAATGTGTCAGAAAACTGAACTTTATTGACATTTAAATGCTAGAAAGCACACTCGGCTGTGAGGGTGCGATGTGTGCATTGATACTTCGTGCTGCACCGAAGACATGTTGTTCCAAACAGAAAAAAACACATAATTTACAACGAAAGTATCTCAAGAGGATCTTCATCAGGGACAGCCCGTCCTCCTCGTATCTGTGTCCAGTCACGGTGGCCTTCTTCTGATTCGCCCTTTAACCTCGTCCTCCAGGCGCCCACCCACTGCTGCTTTGTTGCATCCGTAGCTCTGTGTTTGATGTGTGCCGGGCAGCAACATGACGCATCAGCTGCCAGCGTATTGTCGGGATGACTGTGCCACATGAGAGGCGTACGGCGTGTTGCTCTCCGCCTGCTTAGTTCCCATCTCACACTCCCAACTAGAGCAGTCCTCTCACATAAAGTGAACCCCATACCACGAGCCTGTCGCTACAGAATGCGGCCACGCTGCCTCGCGGGCTGTGGAGACGCATCAGGTCAGCTGCCCACGTCTCTGCCACAACGCCAGACCTGAATGCAGCCCTGCTCTTATACCTCGCACATCATCGATGAATCAAAGTCATGCTCGATGCTGTCATGCTGCCTGTTCCCTGCATCCACACACACACACACACACACACACACACACACACACACACACACACACACACACACACATACATACCATGTATACATCACTTCAGATCACTTCAGGGGACATTACATTGACTTACATGCATTTCCTGGAGACTTATCCTAACCTTAACCATAACCAACACATGCCTAACCCTAACCCTAAACCTAACCAAGTCTTCACCCTAAAATTAATGATCCCCCTTATGGGGACCTCCAATTTGTCCCCATAAGGGAGGCGAGTCCCCACACTGTGTAAACAGATTTAGGTCCCCACAAGTATAGTAATGCTAAGCCACACACACACACACACACACACACTCACACACACAGCGTTATCATGAGGTTTTTAATGAAAGCTAATCTTTTACATTGATGTATACAGTATGCATCTAACAAGAGACCTGATGGAAGAGTTGGATGAGGACAGGGAAATAAGATATAGCATTAAACTTGAATGTGCTACAGTATTGGTTTTGCTTTTAAGACTTTTTTGTTGTTGTTGTTGCTCTATTTTTTTCAAGAGTGGTTGAATTCGCATGCTGTAGCAAAGCATTTGGACATGAAGGACGTTCAGGTTGAAGGACTAGAGGATACAGACCAATGTGCAGCCTTCATTAGGACACAGCAGCCATAGCCATATATAAATGGACGGATACTCACCTTGATGCCATTTATCAGTTTGCGGTCTAAGACGAGAACACAGAGGATACCCAGAAACAGTATACTCCTTCTTGTTTCATATTTGTTTAAAATAAAAATTCCAATTGATAGGCTTATTAAAAAAAAAGTGTTGCTTAGCCATTTTAACCCAGCGCAATAATAACAACCCAACAATTATAAAACAACAATAGATTGAATGCCTATTGCAGAAAATAAAATATAACCGTCAAAACAGAAGCTTGATTTCACAAAAGTCTTTGCTACATTTAAATGCTGCAAATCAATGAGTGCAGTCCAGCCTTAAAGTGTTTTCTCCCCTGTAGTCCGTATTCTGAATATCAGTCGGTAATGCACCGAACCCTGTACGAAAGGCTCAAATGTGTTAGTCAAAAAATATAAAATGTTACGTTGGGAAACCAGCCACGAAAAGGCATCGTTCTTTGATCTCACAAACTGATTCGACCACTGTCTGGTTGCTGCTGTTTCGTCTCGAAGAGTCCTTCAACATAAGTGTTCTGACTATGACCTGATAAAGCAGTTCAAGGCGGTCATAAATTGCTCCAACGTAGCCCTCTCTTCAAACTGTACACAGGGTGTCAGTCCTCCAGTCGTTCTTTGAGGACCGTAAAGGACGGCAAAAGCTGAAAAGTAGTCGTGTAAAGCCTTGTTCCATCGACAGCTCGGTGGATTATGAGTTTAGTGTCTGAAATGTGTCACTCACGGGGGCTTGGCCTCTGATCTGTTCACCGCTCCGACAGTCGCTCACAGAATCCCCACTTTCCTTTGTTCTCAGTTCCTCCCAAGGTTGCCAAATGCAGTACAGGATTTCCTCACAGATGCATCCGGCAACACATGTGATCACTGACTGACTGACTTGTTGAACTTCTGAGCCCACTTTGAGGCTGATACGAACAGCAGGAACGACACTGATTGCTTCCCATTATTCACACGGCCCATTGGAAGACCCTTTCACCAATCGCTGAAACTCAGATGTTTCTCCGTCCTCATAATTATTTGTTTATAGCCCTGTGGCATTGATTATTTCTCCCTCACTGCCTCGGCGCTGTCCTCCAACAATGATCAAACAGCCAGAGGGTAGAAACCACACAGGACTTATTCACCGGCCCTCTGGCTCATCGGGATTATCCACAAACCTGAGTAAAGGCAGCGTAAAAACGGCCTGATTACCACCTGACCCCCGCGGGCTGTTCCACCCAATATGGACGTCTCCGATGGAACTATCGGCTTTGAAGTCACTGAAAAAACCCCACGTTTTATCAGCCCACCCAAAGTATCCTTTTCTTCCTCCTTCCATCCAACATTTGTGTTCCTGGAAATTGCTCGTTAAATGCGATGTCCAGACCTTTCGTCTCGTTAAAAGGGGGAGTCAAGCTACTTTCCCGTCGCAACATGTTATCTTTTTTCATTGACTTAGCACTTGAGCTCATTAAAAAGAAGGGACAAATGTAATTAATTAGCTGCTCTTCCTCTCAGCTTCATTTAACTGATAATGGTTTTAGTTTCCCAGAGTCAGGGTCGCGGGCTTTGATTTGTTGCCTTGAGCTCGAGCCATGTTAGAAGTACAGAGCGTCTTGCATTGAGACCTTTTAAGATTTGCTGCAGCCGAGGGTTTCTGCTCATTCTCACACGTGAAGGCTCTTTTGGTCGCTGTGCCACATCAAAGGCTCGAGGCTCTGAGGAGAGAAACCAATCCTTCAGGACTACTGTACGGAGAGAGCAGCAGAAGACAGGCGGCGGCTACTTGGCGGGTTCTGAATTTGAAGCTAATCCTTTGAATTAAATCCAACGAGCTCCTGATGGAAGAATTGGAGGACAGACAATAAGTAAAGGCATTGAAGTTCAATGGGCTACGGTATTGTTTTGACCAATTACCAAGCGTTTGAATGTGCACGTTGTAGCAGAGCTAGACAAAGCAACAATTGGCAAAGGGGACCCTCGGGTTCAAGGACTGGAGCTCACAGACACATTTCGGTGTTATCTGTATTTCAGACTCAAGGTCCATATCACATCCACAAAGACAAGACACACAAATAAGATTAAACACAAAACAGATACAAACCTAAAATCAGCCCACTCACAGCGAGCCAGCATGCTCACTGTCTAAGGCTGTTGCGCCAATGTCTCCAAATCGTGGAAGAGAACCGGGAACTCTTCCCAGGGTTAATTAAAATCGAGATAACATGATTGCCCGAGTCTTTGAAGGCGACACATGTACAAATAACTTTCTGAAAAGGACAAAGATGGACTTTTATTAATCCCTCGTGGGGAAATTGTTTCTCTGCATTTGACCCACCCTAGTGTTAGGAGCAGTGGGCTGCCATTTTGAACAGCACCCGGGGAACAGTGTGGGGAACGGTGCCTTGCTCAGGGACACCTCGGTAGCACTTGGTCTTGCCGGGACTTGAACTGGTGACCTTCCAGTTGCCAAGCCAAGTCCCTATCGACTTCGCCACCACCGCCTACAAGTAGGTACAAACAGCTGGCTCACTGTCAGTGTTCGTACACAGAACAAAAACGAACATAGTCACCTTGACGTCATCCATTAGTTTTTGGACAACAATATCAGGACTGGGACTCGATGATTTGGACTCAAATGCACGTCTTGACACAGAAGTACTGAAAACAAAGGTCTTTGATTGGTTCAGTAAATGCGACTCGAAGCACAAACACATTTGAGTTCTCGTCTTGAAAACACTGGCTGACTTTACGTGTCGCAAAACAAGACGAACTGGCCCAGGACAAAGGCAGAAGAGGACTATATGCGTAGAAGAGTCAAAGGGACAGGCGATAACAGTCAAGGGTGGGGTTGACAATCACACTGGTCGGGAACACACACACTTTGGCTTTCAAGGGTCTCCGGAAAGAGTTGGGAAGTACACAATAAAACAGGAAGTGCAATGATGAGACTGGAGACCAGGGACTGCAGCTGCAGACTGAACGCTGCTGTGGGCAGTCTGCACTGATGTACCTTTTCAAAGATATTGAAGTGACTGTTATTTTGGTATATATTGATCGTTGTGCTTTTATTCAGGTCTTAATGTGTGCATACGTGTACATGTGTCTTTTGATTGTGTGTATATATAGATATATACATATTTGCATACATATTTTTATATATATTGTTTTTGTATTCGGGATTGTGGGAAACGGTATTTCGATCTCTCTGTGACACGAAGGACTCACAAAGACTCAACTGCACGATTCTTCCTTGATTTCAAAAAGTACCTTTTATTATACAAAAAAAGGTTTAGGATCAACTAGGATACTAAATAGTTCACTAGGTTCGACTAGCTCAAAGTGTGCACGAGAGAGTAGACATGGACTTGGTAGACAAGACGAACCGACGAAAGGAGAACAGGGCTACGTATACACAACAGTTAATGGGGCACAGGTGCAAACAATCAAGAGCAGGAGATCACAATCAAGCTGGCAGGTGACACACACCGACAGGAAGTGATGACCCCTGAAACGAGAGGACAGAGCCAACATCAAAATAAACTGCAAGGCCACCAGAATAAACACAAAACCATAAGCTAACAGACTGAACGCTGAAACCCTACACTATGTCTAAGATTGACAATAAAGTTGACTTTGACTTGACTGTAACCGAACAAGTGAACAAAGACACATGACTAACTTAACCAACTACATCCTAACATGGAAGATGTACTCAACATGAAACAAACAACAACAACAACCTGATAACGTACTAAACATTACATTAGTAAACAAAACATGGCTAGATTTACAAACAATTTTGATTTGTATAATTATGGTATGAAACCCTAAAACTTGACTTTTTATGCTAAAACATTCCCCTCCTATTTTTTTAAAACACCACAACTATCTTAAGGTTTGATTGTGGCTCATGTTTTGTGTATTATGTGCATAAAACCAGTCTGTCTTGAAAAATCAATACGATGACTTGCCCAAGGACTCTGTGAAGGACATCTGATACGATGCTCTTTATTGGCTGTATTACGTTATCGGACCCCGTTGTCCGTCCGCAATCTGCCAGACGAACCGAACGAGAATCAGACGGCAGCCGTTCTGATGTTCAGACGGCGTGGAGCATTCAGAACATACGGTCCATGTTTCCTTCAGTATGAAAGGTCATTGCTTCATTCATAACCGCGTGTGGTTTCGAGCATTCAGGCAGTTGTTAATCGCACTCACTGGTCAACGAAACAAACCAGTGTTTGTTTCGTTTATGTGGAGAGCTGCTGATGAGGTCTGAACAGCAGTGTTTCACTTTTACATTCGAAAACACAACTCTGGTATATAGATATCTGGTCTCGCTTTGAACTTTAACTTTGCCGTGATGAACAGAGGATGTTCTAATCTTTTGACAGCTGTTGGAATACGTATTACTTATTTTATATTCTGGACTGTACGATTTTTAAAACAGCCATTATGTTGCTGAATGTTTGCTAGTTAGTCTCAGTGAGTGTATCGTGCAATACACAGGGGCTATTTGCAATAAGTATGTTCTTGTTCTTTGCCAGACGTGAGTCCAGACAAGGACTTGTCTGCCATATTTTAAAGAGGCCCTATTATGCTCTTTGGCTGTTTCCCTTTCTTGTCGTTGTGTGTGCATTTAAACGGTCTGCAAAGGTCTTCTCTCCCACACACTGATGGACACACATTGGACTCCTTTGTTTACTTACGGAACATAATGACATCACTATGTAACACTAGCCAGGGGCGGACCGGGTTTAAAAATCAGCCCGGGACTCTCGACCGGCCCACTTCGGTAGTGCCGGCCCCCGGTACTGAAGTGGGCCGCCACTGACACTAGCGCTCCTATTGGCCATCAAATTGTACGTGATAGGCTAAGGGGCGGGACATCTCTAAGCTGTTGACCAATCACAACAGAGCTGGCCAGCTAACCAATCAGAGCAGACTGGGCTCTGGTTTCAGACAGAGGGTGAAAATGAAGAGCTTTTTGAACATTAAAGCATGTCCCAGTAGAGACGCTACATACTGATATGAAACCTTACAATTGCATAATATGACCGATAGATCAGTCATGTTAATTTTTTTTTAAAAACGCATATGCCATGCCTGATAACCGGCTGCTGCTGCTCCAAAATCACTTTTTTCAACTTGGGAAACATAAATGACACCAATTCTTACATCTATTAGTTTCAATTTAAGGTTCCATTTCACATCGATAGCAGAAGTAAACCAACATGTGTAAACCACATCTGTATCTAACATCATTTCACAAAGCTTCATCAGTAGGGAACCGGTCGGAGACACTGCTCCAAGGTCACCTCGCTCCCTCCTCTCTACCCTGTATCATATGGCAAGAGGAAAACATGCCTCCTTCCTTCCTCAGACACTTGAGGAACCATACCAGACTTTCGATGGCTGCTGCTCCTTTTTGATGACGCAACGCCGAGCCAATACTTTGGCACCTTCAACTTCTTCCTTCCCCCTATAACATGTCTTCCCCCTGCGTGTGAACTCTTGGCCTTCGTACATATTCATTACTCTCAGACCCGATCATGCTAATCAGAAATATTCATGTGATTAATTAATTAAGACTTAAAAGGTTGAAATATTAATGTGACCGCTTTCAAACTGCAGGACAACGGTCTCTTGGTAAATCACTTTATGACTTTGCTTAACATGAGTCGAAATGAATTTCATGTGAACTCTATATAACCCTTTTATGGAAATGCAGGGCGTCGCGTGCCGTGTGCTAATCCTCCTATTCTCTTGAAATCACTGCCTGGTATTTGTATGGACGACCGCAGCAGTGACATTTCCAGGTGGCTCCAGTGACAGCGTAGCAAAAGGATTTAGAATCGGTCCAATTTATATGCAAACGAAACAGATTCATAGGCTGCGTACTTTGCCTATAACTTCTCAACATGTCTTACTTTCATTAACATTTATCAGATGCACAATCACGACATCGATGGTTTATCTTTTGTGTGAATCTCCCATCGTTTCCCAACCACACTGACATCACGGCGCTATCTGCAGTGAGCTATTTCCGAAAGCACCGGAGAGCCGTAAAGGGCGACTTTTTGCAACATTAACTATTTATTGGAATTCTGTGCTGCACCTCCCAAACCCCCCCATCCATTATCCCGGGGACGAACAATGCATGGATGTTCACGCAAAACCAGGAGACGATGGATTTGAGTGCATTTTTCCAACCTGGCCATTCATTTGTCATCGTCGCAGCCTGAGGAGAATCTGCTGCCTCCCAGCTCTCTGATTAAACGGGAGAGAATTAATAACAGGTGTCTGCGGAAGGGGGGGGCTCTGGCTATTTAACACAAATAAAGGTTACTTGTGAAGAAAAGGCCAAGCAATACGCAATTAGAGCACAGAAGCAGCCGGTTCTTTTAACCACGTCTCTTGTGAAGAAATGCATAGACAGAGCCCGAGGAAATGGTTAGAAACTTGAGAGTTGTTTTAGAAACCGATATGCCCCTTGATACATCCGCAGTGAGATGCCTCGCTGTAAATTACCACAAAAGGAACGGTACCAGCTTCATGTCTTCCACAATAAATCTACATTAAAGCCATGATTTATGCCTGTCCGTAACACACCCTTTCAATCTATCCGGCACGTGGAAAAACATAGAAAACTCAAGGTCGCTGGAAGGTAACAAAATTCAGGAGAATCTTTGATTACCTCTAATGTGGTTATAGGTAATGGCGACCTGTCTCTAAGGAGCCAAGCCAGAGCTAAATTATATTTCAAATCCATTAAACCTTACCTCAGATCCATGATTCGCTTCCAGCCAGCAGCTACCCAGGGCAGCGGGTAATTGAATTTCAAACCCGAAGCCAGGAAGCAGATAGGCCCCAAAGCAGAGTCCCCTGCACGAGGCTGAACACCGTTATGCATAAAGTCATGATTTATTTGTGCCTATCAATCTGTAATTTGCTGCTCTCTGCCACGGAGAGGAATAACCTCATTTGTTGAAACAACGCGTCCGTGGAAAGGAATTAGATTGCTATGACCAACAGACATAAGCGGTTATTACATTTGGGCATTTAACCTGACTCCAGCTGCCGAGGAAACACTTTAAAGGGACGGAGGGACATGCGTAATTAGAAAGGCATGGCAATATTTAGAAGAGATCTGATTAACATCCCTTTCTGCTACACGGGTTAGCACCACCGGGCCCTGAGGCGCTTCTCCTTATGCTTTTTAAAATGAAGACTGCTTCATCCCGTCGTTCCACAGCGCATTTTCAAAGCGACCTTAGATCAGTTATTAAAAGAGGTAATGAATCAAAAACAGTCAAACGCCAAATACAAGCCGTTTCAGTGGGCGTTGAAACAGGAACCCCATTTCCATACGCAGCTTTAATTGAGCCCGGTGACAGAGCTGTAACCTTGATGTGTGTAATTGCTTGGGCTGAGACTCCGGCTGCTAATAGGAGGATCATGCACTCAGGGAAAAGTATTGGCTCCACTTTCTATTTGCTGTCATCGCTGCTATTTCTAGACATCCCTCACTGCGGAGCCGAGACAGACGACACCCCACTCGATAGCGAATCAATCATTAGACCAATTTACCAATTAGGCTCATTGTGCTCTATAAATAAACACATCGCCGCGATGCCATGCTCGGCCCCTTGAGACACACTGACTCGACATCCAGTCAGACGGTAAGGGCACACGGGCACACACGTCACATTGATCAGTGGCCTCTGTTAGGCTGCTGCTTTCTTTGGCAGGGACATCATATCCTCGCGAGGTGCCGCGATGCGAGCAGGCTAAATATAACTCGGCACCACCCCCGCGTCACAGATTCAAACTGAGTTATTGATATGCATCCCAGTCACAGCTCTAAAGGAAGGGGAAGTGTTCACGGGGAAGTCATCCAGGTTTACGGGCCACCGTTTTGAAGCCTTAAAGGTGGGGTAGTGATGGCAGTTTGACACTGAAGCTTCGAACGGAGCTTCAACCCTGGACTTCCTATTCCAGAGAAGCAGTGCTTCGAAGCTTGCTTCAAGTCACGTGACATGTGACGTCCGAACCGACAACTGCTTCATTTCCTGAATGAATCAACTCACTGGTTCACGGTCCATTCACGCGATTCAATGCACTGCCGCCTCGTCTCGATTCTGACAGGTGACAGGTTGAAACAGTTTCAAACTTGAGCGCTTCAACACTTTATAACCGCTCTAAACAATGCGCAATGTGTGGGTTGTTGTTGCTGTTGAGTTGCTGTTGGCATTGCATTTGAATTGGATCATTATAGAGCAAGCCAGGAAGAAAGATAGGTCGTTCTGGCTCGTGAAACACTTCGAAATGTGGAGAAGCTGTGAACAAAAAGAAAATGAGGAATATAAAATTAAAAACACTTCAATGGTCTAAGGAATAGATAGCCCTAGTGGATAGAGCCGGCGGCCAGGATGCGGCGAGTCCCCGCGCAGCTGTTCAAAGCCCGATATTTAAACTTTTAATCATTGCTTTTCAACTTTAATACTTTAATGACTGATAAAAGGCCCTCTCAGCCCAAACAAAGGTCTAGCACTCTCTAGTCTCTTCTCAATAACCCAATACACACAATTATCAATCTGTAATTGCAAATAGAACATGATATTCAGTCTTAGTCTGTGTGTGCATCGAATATTTTTCAAGGCAAAGATACGTTAAACCCACTGCATCCTTGCACTTCGCCAGGAGAGGTCGCTGTAACTGAAGCTTCGAGAAATGAACCTATTTCCGACACAATTGTCCAAGTGGTTCGACGCTTCATTCAAAGCTTCATTTTGCCATCACTAAGGTAGGGTATGTAATCGTGGAGAAACCAGCTCGAGTGCGCTAGAATTTGAAAGTACACAACCGGAGAAAATCTGCCTCTTCCTTCAGACTTCCTCACAGAGCCCCTCCCCCAACACACAGGCACATGACCAATGAGGGCACGAGATAAGTTTGTGCCCAGATTGAAGGCTGACAGGCAGGTAGGCCATAAAGTTACTTTAGCCGGGCCGGCTCAGATGATTGGTCGAGCTTTTTACAGCGCCACGGCTTCCACAGATGATATTTTTTTAAATGTATTTTTTGTCAAAGCATTTAATATATTCATTGCTATCGGGATGTTAAGAGCATTCCATGGAATATAACAACAAGTGTTTCTGAAATAAATTACATCCCCCACCTTTAAGTTTGGCATGTTGTCATCCCCATTGTATGTCTATTGTTGGCATGTCAGTTTATTTTGTTTAGATGTATCTTTGCAATTTTATTTTGAGCACCAGGTGGCGGCGATTAGACGCACACGTGTGTATTGATATTACACGAGTACAGATGCTGCGACTGATGCTAACAGCTACAGACAGGCGGAATACAGAGCTACAATCAAACCACACACAGCAGGCTTGGACATTGGGTACGACTGCATCTGTCGACCGGAAAGCGTGTGTCTGCGTACGATCACTCTATGCAACCTGAAAATGGGACATTGGAACACGCACATTGCCGTTACAGCATGGTCATGTTTTTTGGAACCAGAAGTGACAATTAGGGTGGAAAAGAAAATATGCTACAATTAACTTTAAAGAAACAAGGACACATACTTGACGTGGGATGAAGACAAAAAAACAGACGGCTATAAATGTGCCAAATGTAGCAACCTATCAATCACAAGTCAGCCCCACCTAAGTCTATGATGTTTTACTGTTTTAATGTCCATAGGTATTAAATAAACATCATTCAGATTTAAAAGGACTTGACACTAAGACCATAAACTCATCCGGAAATGTTTTACTGAGGTTATAAATCCATAGTCAAAACTAGAAGACATTTTTCGTAGACTTCCATGCAATCTGACTTTCTTTGTCAATGAGTGTTGTCGCCCCCTGCTGGCTATTGATAATAATGCAGGTTTAAAACTCTTCTGACCCAGAGCCTGATGCTTCATCAAAACATATTCACCTGTTTTTAATAACAACAACATGCATGGTCTGTGGCTAATGAGTGCTTATACAAGAAAATTACCCAAGCGTACTCCATCATTAATAATGCAAGGATTCCCCAGGTTCATTTTCATCTTAGCAAAATATCCCATTCTAAAGTAAGCCCGGTGCATTCAGGCAGCGTCTAAAATGCTAGGGAAATACCAGAGTTAACATTTCAAGACAGACTGTATAATTCATAGTGGAAAGGCAGGCTTTGTAATAATACAACAGCTCTTGGCAGCATCACCTCCTCTCGCGGCTGCTGGTTCTCAGCATGCTCTGCCCACCTGTCACCATGCAGAGAAAACCTCTCATTCACACAGAAGACACAGGCGACTGGCTCTCACTGAGAACGGCAAGCCTTTACAATAACTGTCAAAAGACTGGAGGTAAAATATACATGGCTTTATCGTGAAAAACGTACCTGAGCATTCAGTGGATGTCAGAGCCAGGTCTCCTTCAGTATGCAGCGACATGTAAAGGGATTATGGCAGACACACACTGACATACATCGTACTTATGATACTTGAATACCACAGTGTTGAGGTGCTTTGTTCTTAACCTTTTAGAGTACTTTCATTTGATGCTACTATTTTTGAAGCCACATTTCCACTGACAGCTGTATCTACTAGTTATTTCACAGATTCAGATTATCAACTGATACAAAATAAATGAACTACTAAATACAAATTGGCATTTACAGGTAAATATAGTCATTTAACAATTTGGTTTTAAAATGGGAATGTTCACATATTGAGTACTTTTACTGCGAGGCAATTTTATTTATAATAGCACCTTGCAGTACGCGACAATTCAAAGTGCTTTACAAAATCAAAACAAAACACATGTAAGAATAGATACAGCATAAACACATTATTAAATGGCATTTAAAAACAGGCATACAAAAGCAAAGATAATGAAATAATAATAATAAGCACAGCAGGTACAGAAAACATGAATAAAAGGCAGACTGCAGTGTGAGTGTGAACAGCTCAATTAAAAGCAGCGGGAAATAGATATGTTTTAGTCTGGATTTGAAAATAGGAAGTGTTTCAGCGGACGTGCACGATTTAGTGATTTAAAAACGAGCAATAGTATTTTAAAAATAAATTCTTTGGTCGACTGGAAGCCAGTGTAAAGACTTATTGGTTTAAGTATTTTTAATTACAATAATTAAGAGGGTAAGATTTAAATGGAGGATGATTACTTGTAACGGAGCGTCCACACTACAGCTTCAAAAATAGCTTGGAGCTGGGCGTGTCTGGAGCTTGGGGATTTTATTCAAGCAACACGACCAACAACCAATCACATGAATCTCCCGCCCCCGACATACAAAGCAAAAACCCCGGGGATTGTATGCGAGCAATATATATATATAAACTCCCCAAACAGGCGAAAACCTACCAGTTTCCCCCACTGTCTCTGCCACCTCCCTCCATGCCTGGTTCCTCCGGTTTGTATCCCGGTAGGTGAAGAGGGTCTGGTCATACAAAACCGGGTGATTTGCTACGGCGATAGTTAGTTTCTCCTCCGACTTTTTTTGAAATATAGAAATGGACGGCGGGATATCTCTCCCAGCTTAGACGCGGTTTGATTGGCTACGGCTTCAGCTGTCAGATTTTGGGAAACGGGATTTGATTGGCTGGCGCTGGCTACTCCGGCGTCAGAAGTTGAACATTGTTCAACTTCTGACGCCGGAGACGCCTGAGACGGACCGCTCTGCTACCCACAATTCAGTTCGGCGAAAAAGCGAGGCTACGTGACGTCACCCCATTGAAAGTGAATGGGCAGATTGGAGCTTTCGACGCTGTCGACGCTGTAGTGTGGACGGGCCGTAAAACATTCATGTATTGCATTGCTACTTAGTCCCAGTGGTGGATTTTAATTAAGTGCATTTACTTAAGTATTGTACAATTTTGAGGTACTTGTATTTTAAGTAGAGAGTAACCAGCAGTTTCATTGTATGCTTCTTTATACTTCCACTTCCACTACATTTTGGAAGCAAATATATTGTATCCATTATATCTTTCTGACCCCTTTTATATACAGTTACTTCAAATATTCAGATTATTAGAAAAACAACAATTAGTACAAAACAACTAATAAAGAAACATCAATATATAATAAGTTATCCACCAGCTGTATGCAAATACAATTAAAATAAAAACAATTATATTATATAAATGATTCGGAAATGGGCCATTTTATTTCAAAGCAAGTACTTTTACTTTGTTTTCTTTAAGTATATGTTGATGCCAATACTTTTGTACTTTAACTTAGATATTAAATCAAGACTTGATCATTTTTACAATTTGGTATTGGTACTTTTACTTACGTGAGAGATTAAAGGTGTGGTAGGTAAGTTTCAGAAACTGGCTCGAGATACACTTTGTGTTATATTCCATGGAATGCTCTTAACATCCCGATAGCAATGAATATCTGAAGTGCTTTGACAACAAATCCATAACAAAATGTCATCTGTAGAAGCCGTGATACTGTAAAAAGTACAACCAATCCGTTTAGCCGGGGCCTCCCTGCCTGTCAGCCTTCGATCGGGGCACAAACTTATCTCGTGCCCTCATTGGTCATGTGCGCGTTCGTGGGTGTTGGAGGAGGGGCTCTGTGAGGAAGTGGCAGATTTTCTCCGGTTGTGTATTTTCAAATTCTAGCGATCTCGAGCCGGTTTCTCAAATGTACCTACCCCACCTTTAAAGAGTTCTTCTTCCACCTCTGTCATCAAGTTAGGATGAGATAGTATACATATATGCATTCAGCACTTAAACTGTTACACTTCTAAAACAAAGTGCCCCGTGCACCACGGTGTGCTCGGAGAGTTCCTGTGATGCTTTCAGCGCCGGCGTTGCTGCAGTGGACGACCTCCCAGAAACTGAGTGCCTTCCCAGAATAGAAAGAGAACTGGTTATTGACTCCGCACTACGCCCAAGTGGGCTTTATGATTTAGTGCAGTGAGCCGTCAACCCTCAGAGCAGTGTGCGGCAAACACAAAAACATTTGATCAATATTCCATCAGGTCGGAGCCCTTTGCTGTTAATATAGTGCCCGACGCATCTCAGCACCCGAAGATGGTGCATTCAGGAGCAGCTCTGTTAACACGCTGCCGCAACTCAAGGGACGAGGCGGAATTAAATGAAACGCCACCGGCCATTTCGCTATGTCGACAAGCATGGGATTTATTATTATGTATTTGTTGATGCATTGTTTATCTCAGAATACTTTGTCAGTAGCAGCTAGCTGCCTGATACTGATGCACGAGACCCATACACGATAAGAGGAGAACAGATAAGATGGTACTTTATTGATCCCAATTTGGGAAATGTTGTTGTTGCAGCCGCATAAAAGACAAGGCATTGTACAATACACATAACAACAACAAGTAATAAACAAGAAAGTTTGTTTGTTTGTTTGTTTATTTATTTAAAGGACAGTGCACATTCATTCACATTGCTGTAAATGAACCAGTATTAGCTAGCAGGCTATATTTCAACTGTTGTCCTTGGCAAGATGTTAACTGACCACAACAAGACTAGAAAATAAAAACATAATTAAATAGAGTACAGCAGACAACATCAGTACACCAATAAATAAATAGCAGTACAACAATAGAGAGGAACAAACAAACATGCAAACAGATGAAATATCATCATACCTTGATTCAGTTAAAAGTGTTCACATGTTTGATTGTTTAAAAGCCAGTTCTTATGATTGTGGTTAAATGTATGATAGGAGGTGTTATTCCTGATCTGTATTGGTATTGTGTTCCAGAGCGTAGGCGCCCTCACAGAGAAACAGTGTTTGCCAAAGGAACTGGACCTGAGAGGGGCTACACAGTCCCCTCTCAGGGCAGACCTTGTGGTTCTGCCGTTTGAATTTGTCTGTTGTATACAAGTGCAGAGTGGGCCTTGCCGTTTAGAATTTTAAAAATGAGACCTGCATCAGTGTGTTTTAATATATTTGCAATGGTGGTATAGCTTTGGTAGATGTTGAATTTAACAAGGTATTATATATACAAATATATACATATATGACAGATGGAATATTAATATTAAATATTGAACAGATTGTATACATTTAAAATGTGGTTTTATTCCAAGAGAAACTATGGAGCTAAACTATAGATGCAGGATAACAAAACATGTCATTATTGCAAATTGCTCTTTTTAAAAACCCCTTGTATCTATTGATAAGACGTACATAACTATTTGTATAGAAGATTTAAGTATATCGTTCTTTGTTTGTGAATTCTTAAGAAATGAACTTGTAAGCTAGTATGTGGTCTATTGCTCTTTCCTCCAACCGAGAAACACAAGGTATAAACCGCAAACCACAAACCTTAAAATGTTACGAATGAAAATGGAATCCATTCAAGTTTTCCCTATTCTGATTGGCTGTTATAATCCTTAAATTGCATTGACAATCGTAATTACTAACATTGTGACAGAAATCTGCTGCACGGGAACATAATCAATATCCTGAGTTTCTCAATGAGATTATTTTTGATTGTAGAGACAGACGGTACTTTTTCCCTTCAGACATTGCATAGTGTCTGATAAGAGCGCATTCATTTTCAAAAGCTTTTTAAGCGTCATACTTAACACTTAGTGCGCAATACGAGGGCCGTTGTGGGAGTAAAGGAAGTGTGAGAAACCCTTTGTGCTCTCCTGTAGTGGGACCTGTCGTCAAGTGGATTGTTTTGGGACGTGTCATGCTGAGAAGCACTTTTGTGACTTATGCATTATTCACGTCAGGCATTTAGATCTTGAAATGGGTGCATCGAGTAAAGTGAGTTTACTTTTTAAATGTGCAGCCTAGCAAGCATCTAATAGTCCAGAGTGCAATGTTGAACATGAAATTGTTTGGTGGAGTTTTCTGTTCTGGAGCCGGGTGTAAAAAAGTCGTATGAGGAGAAAATAGATAATCGGAAGACGAAAGGATTGAGGATGGAGTTAAAATGGAGAGAAAAGGAGAAAGTGTTTCAGGTCAAGGCCAGGACACCACTTTTCTTACCGCAGTGGGAAATGTTAAAAGATTTATCGAGTGACTTTATTTTGAAAGACAAGTTAAACACAATGTGTCTGACAGTATTGACCTTGTTAAGCAGCGGCAGGTCAGAGTGAGGGCGGACATAAAGGCCAGCCGCTCAGTAAGGACTGAACGAATCACTGACAAACTAGAGAGCGACATTACCGTACATGATGACTTCTGCAGCTCTGCCTCTGCCATTCAACCGCACGTTCATATGAATTAAGTATCGGATAAGAGAGAGTCAGACGTCATTGTGAAATCAACCCTGACAATAGAGCCGCTGTCCACGTGTCTACCGACTAAATATATCAAAGACTTGATACAGCATTTCTTTTCCATTTCTTTCTTTCCCATTAACCTACAGACGAAGCAAAAGACTATACCGTGTTCCCTTTAGTGTTCACTTCCTGTCTGTCTTCTTCTGCTGTTCCCTTTAGTGTTTACTTCCTGTCTGTCTTCTTCTGCTGTTCCCTTTAGTGTTCACTTCCTGTCTGTCTTCTTCTGCTGTTCCCTTTAGTGTTCACTTCCTGTCTTCTTCTGCTGTTCCCTTTAGTGTTTACTTCCTGTCTGTCTTCTTCTGCTGTTCCCTTTAGTGTTCCTGTCTGTCTTCTTCTGCTGTTCCCTTTAGTGTTTACTTCCTGTTTGTCTTCTTCTGCTGTTCCCTTTAGTGTTTACTTCCTGTCTGTCTTCTTCTCCTGTTCCCTTTAGTGTTTACTTCCTGTCTGTCTTCTTCTGCTGTTCCCTTTAGTGTTTACTTCCTGTCTGTCTTCTTCTCCTGTTCCCTTTAGTGTTTACTTCCTGTCTGTCTTCTTCTGCTGTTCCCTTTAGTGTTTACTTCCTGTTTGTCTTCTTCTGCTGTTCCCTTTAGTGTTTACTTCCTGTCTGTCTTCTTCTCCTGTTCCCTTTAGTGTTTACTTCCTGTCTGTCTTCTTCTGCTGTTCCCTTTAGTGTTTACTTCCTGTCTGTCTTCTTCTCCTGTTCCCTTTAGTGTTTACTTCCTGTCTGTCTTCTTCTGCTATTCCCTTTAGTGTTTAAATAATGTCTGTCTTCTTCTGCGGTTCCATTTAGTGTATATCTCTGATGTCTATTTCCCTGAAGACTTTTAAACTTGTTCTTCCTCTTGAATGTATCGTTCTTGTTCTTAGACATCATGAATCCAAATGTCCCTGATCAGAGCGTCCTAAGCAACAGTCTGAATTTCCAATTGGACCAATCAGAAATAAAGTATTTAACTAAGCCGTGGAATAAATAAAAACAACAACAACAACAACAACAACCAATCTGTCCAGCTACACAGCTCTGTGTTTACCCGAGCCTCTAAAGCACTTATTTGCCTCTCAAAAAATGGAGGCTCTTCTGAAAACATTCTCAAATATTTCCACTTCACTGCAACTCTTTTCGAAAAGGCTTTTGGAGGAAATCAGGGTGTTTTCTGTGATTGGTTTTGAGATGGTGGAGATACGGGCTCTGAATCATGACATTTTAAGTGGACATTTGTTATCAGACTAAAGTAATATTTGCAAGATAAATGCTGTCGTTTCAAAACGATTAACAAAGTCTTTAATATCAGCTTCCCAAATGAAACCAATGACTGAATATTCAGCCGGTAATTCTCTCCTACTTTGTTCTATGTCTTGTGCTCATACAGTATGGAGGGTGGATGCTACAATAAAATAAATACAATTACTGTAAATCACAATGAAATCTATACAACCACTGCAATAAACGCGATGATACAACCAAGGCCAAACGTTGGTGCTGCAAGTTTCTCTATAAAAACTGAAACCATAAATGACCGCGCAGTTGAATTAAAAAGCTCTGGACTCTCACACACTCTGTAAAAACGTTCAGGTGATTTATTGCAGGGCTATTGCATTGATTTATATTTCACAGGTGTTGCATTGAGTGTGACCAGCACCGCCTCTATAGCCTTAAGTAATTTGTTCATTGTGCCATGACCTAAGCTTCCTGATTGAAGCTGCGGACTGAAATGAGAAAAAGCGATATGACCGCCTCTCCTTCCCTTTGCTCCAGCCACTCTGAAACTTACTGCAAATTACTTTTCTGTTCTCTCACAATGATTATTGTATTTATCGCTCACAATTCCCAAAATAATGTGTATCCGCGGTGAGTTGTATCTGTTATCGATGATTGATTCCAGCTGTATTGTTACTCCCAAGAATACAGGGCAATTTGTGGAGGGAATTCTTCAGAGAAACTGATAAATGATTCATGGACAGTTTGTCTTTTGTTATATTTAATAAAGAAAGTCAATACAAGTGAATCCCAAATGTAGGAACAGAGCTACTTCACCCTCAGAGGACAGCTCACAGTCACACTATATAGTCGAGAGAAAAGCCAACTGGTCCCATCCTTAAATTCTCTTGCATCATCTAAACATCCCCACCATTACACCATAACACCCCCTCGTCCTCAGCCATTTGCAAATCCGCCTTTTCCACTTCCTGTTGCCCTCCACAAATGTAATTCCTTACCATATGTCTCTGTTAAACACATACAAGACTACAAATACAATTTAACAGTGTAAACGGCAATCAGAGTATAAGACTACATGTTTTAAAGTGGACCTATCATGCTATATTTGAAACATATATTGTAGGGCCATACCCATACAAAACATGTCTGTGAAGTTTTTTGCTTAAAATACCAAACAGATCACCCGTTGTAGCCACGCCTCATACTGCTCAAAGCCCTCTTTTGAAGCCCTGTTAGAGAAAGGCAGATCTTGGGTCCTTATAGCTTGAAAAAAAAGAAAAGAAAGAGGAGGCGGAGCTAATGCCTGATCAGAATTCTACCGGAGATAAAGTTAAATTCTGCTGTGATAAAACACCATCCTGTTCTAAACCACATCAAGGATTATCTCTGAAACAGCATGGAGCTCAGATGCTGTTTCTCTTGCGGGTTTATCACAAGGTGAGTTGCTTTTTATTTCCTGCTTTTCAAACACATGTGCTCTCCAGTACAGGTTAGCTCTGAGTATTAGCGAGGCGTGCTAATGTAAACAAAGACGAGATCACGTCAAGCATTGTTTCTGATAGCAACTTTCTGTGGGTCCGCCACCGCTATTACGTCACAGCGGATGGAATCTGTATCCGCTCGTTGTACATCCGTTTTTAAAAGATGTGGGTACGGAGGAAAAGAGAGAGGGTTTTATTTTCTGACGCTGCGTGAGTTCCCCGACGCACCGGGGACACATATGTATAAAAGACATCACAAAGTGCATTTTGCATGATAGGTCCCCTTTAAATGAGTATATGTGACAGGACACACATCAGCGGTGTTTTTAGCTCTGCAGAAAGCCTGTGCTCGACGAGGAAGAATCTCAATATCAAATCACACACTTTTGTTTCCTCCGCCATATTTCCCGGGACAAATTGTACTGCACACTTTGATCGTGGAGCCCATAGGGAGGGAGTGGGGGGGGGTTTCTGGGGTCTGAAAATCAGCAAGGCAGCGCTCTGTGAGGGGACACAGAATGTGAGCGCCACTTGTGCTGTGGATTATGAAATTCACGATATGGCAGCTTGCCATTAACCATGGTGTGGTAATCCAAACAGCCCTCTGTGATAAGTAGATGGTGCCGCAGATGATTGCAGCCCTGAGGAGAGGCGAGTTGAGCTGCTGAACCGGAGCCCAGAGCTGCGATGAGCACTCTTCACAGCCATCAGGGGAATAGATAGCTCTTGACTCAGAGTGGAAATCAGTGAATCCGTGCCTTACAATCAGAGTAATTCACCACTAAACCCTTTGACTGGGATCCTTGTTATGATAAATGCACTCTGTAATGAGCAGACTATTCTGAAAGAGAGTGTGACATTGTGACTCGGTTGTGTTTCATACACATTGCAGTAAGATGCGTTGACTATTTAATTTAGAAGCTTAGTTGTGGACATTTTGGATCTGGATGTGGGTGTAACGGTGGGACTGGATCTGAGATCTGTAATGAGCACATGTGAAAGAAAGTCGGCCTGAAAATCAGAAATACTTCCCTTTGACAGAAGTGCATGCAAAGGCAGAGGATTTGATTTGGTATTTCAAAAATGGCAGCAATTGGAAACCATGTTACAGATAAGAGTGTTTTCATTCAAGCTAAACCGACAACGAGGTATGTTGCTGCAATCTGTCTTTATCTGAAACAAAATGTACTTCCATGTAATTCTGAGCCAAAAGAGGAAAGAAGTCCAAGAACATTTATTTATTTCTCACGTCCCTTGCGTACTTTACACCATTCCCCATGTTATCTGAACCGTAACACTGACATATCTGTCACATGACTTCTCTAGCTAGCTATGCATAAACATGACCGAGTTGTTACTGAAGAAGAAATAAGTTATATGAAAAAAGACAGTTATTTTAAGAGCATCAAAACATGCATATTTGTTGAAGATGTATGAAAGACGAGGAATAGCTTTTCGTTGAACTGTACGACGGTATGTTGCACATATTGGATGTTTTACATGGACTAAGGGAAGGACAGTTATAATGTCTTATAAATCCAACATTAATTCCAATGTAATTCATTTGATGGCAAAACTATTCTTTAAAGCGACTAGCTGAAGGGTATTAAAGAAACTATTGTTAACGACGGGCACAGGGACATTTTTTATTCTCAATGTCAGCTGAAACTGGGGTTGCATATGTCACGGCCCACAGGAAGCTTTGCTGAACGCCAGCTGTGAACTCAGGTTGAACCGCGGACATTTTGGACAGCAACCACTTCATAATACTCTCCTGGAAAAATATGAAATCATCCAAAGTGTAAATGGGTGACCCCGGCAGAATGCAGAGGAAGCAGTGGGATGTGCTAAACTTGCCGACACAACACATTATGTGGTCCTCCAGCCCTGGCACATTGGCAAATGAAGGATTTGATGGGGAGCACTGGAGCATTGGCTTGAGTGGCAGAATGCTCCTAAAGCCCTAGCTAGTCCTAATGAGGCAGCTTGATGTAGAACCAGGTCCACTGGGCGCAGGAAGGACCAGATGTCGCTCGTACTCTCACTCTTTCCTTCCAGCACAGCCTGCATTCACCGTGCAGCCCATCTGCTGCTATCAAGCTCAGTCAATATTTAGCCACCGGGAAAAGGACAGACACGCTCAGCACCTGGATCGTTACAGTGCCTCTGGTTCAATTGGATCTTTCTTTTTCTGTAAGCCTAACGACGTACAAATACACAACTCCAGTCCAGCCCACACTCTGTCACCCCTTGGACTCCTGATGTTTCAGAAACTTATTTTCCGCTCCCTTAGCAGTGTGTACTAATGAGGAAAGAATATCACACATCTCAGTGCGAGATGGCACAGAGGAATAAGCCTCACAGCGCATGTTGCATGACTCAGCAGTGAATCATGGCTCGCCAAGGCGCCACTGAGAAGAAACTGACACCCAATATGCCAATCTATGCCTCAAGAAGAGACATTAACAAATTACTGAAGAGGAGGAAAATACGAATCAATTTCCTGCAGAGAAAATGGTGGAATATCTCTCTCGGTTTGCCTGCTGTACACTGAGTGTGAGAAGTGAGTGTTATATCATTCAGCTCAAGGCTTCGTGATCTGCTATTGTCTTACCAAGGCTGAGGTGCACATGTGTACCAGTAAGAGGCTTCTGAAAAGATGGAAAGAAAATCAATTATAGTGTGGGGATGCTTCTATTGCAAATATTTCAATAAATAGATTGAATATGTATTTACCGTACTTTCTAGCTTTCTAGCTACTAGTACTTTTTAGCTCCGACCGCTGTCCCAATCTGTTTGCAGTCAGCCAAGAAGAGACGCGACAGAAAGACACAAAGAAATACAGTGACATGAATATACCTTTGAGTGTTAACTATATATGTTAACGTTTCTTTCTTCTTATCTTAATTTGTGGATTTTAATGAATAATCTATTCTTTATTTACACTAGTCGTAACTGTATCTCATTTTGTTATGTAACCCTATCATTTCTTAAAATGCGAATACCGTACTTTTCAGACTATAAGCCACGACTTTTCCCCCCATTTTTTTGTACAGCTAACGGCCACTAGGGGAACCTCCTAAATCTATGGGTTGTACAGGTAAAATTAACCACCTTTAACTCTATGGGCTCTATGACCGGTCCGAGCCCGCCACCTTTAAGCGGCGGGCTCCAGCAGGAAAAGCTGGAGGCCGAAAAGAGTGAGACGGGTAGCGCGCTAAAGTAAAAGTGGAACCAAGACACAGAACGAGAGCAAGACAGACGGACAGTTTAGCTGCTGCGGCTTATATGCAGGTGCGCTTTATAGTCCGAAAAGTACGGTAGTGATTAATTTCTGCAAATGAGTGCCAGTTTGCTTAGGGTTATGTGGTCTAAAGAAGCCTCTTAATATGTTACATGATCAAATCTATAAAGTTTTTCATTCAAACAGGTGATGGACTAAGTCACCACGACTTTACCCTTTATTTTAGAACTACTGTCTTGAAGTCCTCATTTTGTCCGTCGCCTTTTTTTGTTTGTGAGACAGGAAGGTAGAAATAAGTACAATTGAACGTTGAATACGAACACAATACGTGACTAACATTTTGACCAGTAACTTTGAGGAACTGAGAAGACATTATGAAAGATTGAGAGATCTAAGAGGAAAGCATGAACATCGAAACAACAACCTGGTAGGAACCTGTCAATAACAAGATGGCCACTCCCTAAACGCTGTTTATCATCTGTGTTATTGTAAATGGGACAATCAATCAATCAATCAACAACTTTATTAATCCTGCAAGGGGCAATTGGTTATGAGCAGCAGCTTATGTCATGTACACAGGCAGGAACATACAAGAACAAAACACACAGATACCCCCGGGAGCACAGATGTGGATAATTATAATAATACACTATAAATAGTTCAAAGCATCACAATAATAAATAAATAAATAATCAAGTTAAAAGCCTTTTCAAGAATTTAAAAGTTTGAGTGCAGAAGGGATGAAGGATTTAGAAAAGTGAGTAGTGAATAGTTTACGAGAGGTGCTTCATGTTGCATTAAAAGCAGACTTAAAACTAACAATTCAGACCATGCTCTCATGTCTCTAATCGAGTGAGAAGAAGCGTCATTTCCTCATAGAGACTTCTATACAATCTGACTTTTGGTTTGTTTGCAACTCGTGGAGTCGCCACCTGCAGGCCGCTGAAAGAAATGCAGGTTTTCACACACACTTATCAGACCCCAGGTTGTACCTTGATCCCAGCATGCATTTGAAACACTGAAGGGTTACTCACTGTTTCCTATTGTTCAGAGCAACAGTAGGATCCTATAATGAGGAGGCCCAGCTGTGGCAATTAATGTGTTATCACCGCTGACTGAAACACATGTATGGCATGTATATTGTGCTGCATTTGTCTCCGGGGAAATCCAGGGAAACTGTGAGCTCATTCTCTGAGGAGTGAACATGGTGTTGAGCATGATGGAATAACGGTAACATTGATGTGCGCAATACCTTACACAGTCCAAAGAATAAAATACTTAAAGGGGCCCTATAGTGTGTTTTCCCTTTACTGTGGTGTGTTATATAGAGAGGCGAAGTCCCGCCCATCTACTTCCGACCCATGGGACCTTATTTCGGAAAAATTATGTATTGAAGTCAATGGAGAGAAAGATTATCTCTCGGTCCCGTTTTAATTGTGCCATGAATTACACATATGATGTTTGTCAATCTTAAAATTGTATTTCCAAGTCAAAAAAGTCACAGTGTGTCGTAAAACTGTTCTATGAAAAATACGCAACTAGAAAGACTACAAATCCCAGAGTCCCGGTCCCGCATGCTGGCTCTAACGGAACCGACTAACTCCCCTTGTGTGTGTGCACAGCTCTCAACACGACTGACTTGTAGTGATTTTCACCTCTTTGAATACTTTTCACTTCATTATGAGAGAAAGAAGTGAAATGTTTCAACGTGACGGCCGTCTGGGTGTGTGGTGCGAGACGGGAGATGTAGTTCATTGAGCGGTTTCACACAACAAAGTGTTACTTCACAGTTTTACGACACATTTTAATTTTTTTGACTCGTAAGATTATCTTTTAAATGGACAAACATCATATGTGTAACTCGTGGCACAATTCAAACGGGATCGAAAGATAATCTTTCTCTCGCGATTGACTTCAATGCATACTTTTTCCAAAATAAGGTCCCATGGAGGTCCCCCGGAAAGGGAGGGACTTCGCTTCTCTATAGGCTTTTATGTGATATCCTAAGGGGCGGGACATCTCTAAGTGACTGACCAATCACAACAGACAGTATGAGAAGAACATTTAAGCGTGTAAACATGTCACAGAGGCACAAAGCACAAATACAGCTGAAAATGGGCACAATACGTCTTACGTGTATAGTATCTGAAAAACCTGGCAAACATGTTTGAAAAACTCAGGTTTATGAGTGGGCTTTGATTTGTTGTTCCATAGTTTCTGCCAGCATCCCGTGGAGAGACATCCTGTTAAAAGCATGTTACATATGTCATATTAGCTCTTTTCCCAGCATGCTGTGTGGTGGATTTATATTCAAATTCATGGAACGGCTTGTTTTGTAGCAGCAACCCTGGTCTGCTTACATGAGGAACTTGAAAGGATGTCAGCTTTCTGTCTCGGCTTGCTGGAGAAAAAAGTGTTGTTTTATGAATTGGATCTCGGCATTAGCCCGTGTAGCTCCGATGAACTGAAGGGCTCTTATTGGAGTTCATTTGCATTCCAGAGAGCTGTTACAACACAGTATGTGCATGGCTTGCACTTATTCTGAAACTGAAGGTTAATCAGCAGTCATTGCTTCAAACTTTGAGATATGTTCTAAAACAGTGGTTCTAAAACAGTGGTTCTCGACCCAAAAGTGGGTCGCGGACCCGTTTCGAGTGGGTCGCGGAAAAAGTGAAGGAAAAAAAGTTTTTTTAAAGTCAAACTTTTATTTTGAAGGCCCGATGTTCTAACGCTGTGCATGCAGTGGGCGTTGGACAGGAAGTACCGGAGACCATAAACGGCTTTGAAAACTTCTGTCACGTAGTGATCATCTTCTCAATAATACATCGTTTGCTGATGTTTTTGTCGAGTCTTCTGGCCAATCAGAATCAAGATTGTTGCCGGAAGTCCCCACGGAGAATAACTTTGCGGTAGAACTATTCTTTATACATCCATGGGTACAACTTCAGAGAGAAATGAACACGTAATGAAATATGACCCTCTGTTTGATGATTGACAGGTCACAGAACAAGGAGTTATCTACCCATACCCACAATTTAAAGTAATTCACACAGACTATCTCCTCTTTGCTCTTCTCTCTGTGAGGAGCAGCAAGTTCAGCTTCAGAACAAAGTGACAAACAAACAATGGCATACAATATTATTAATATGTCGGGTAGCAATAGATTTATTTATTTTCTTCTCAGATTGTAGCAGAATGCGTAGCTTATGTTAGTATTTCTAAAAATCTCATGGGGGAGAATCCCCCCAGACCCCCCTGCTGGGGTTGGGCTTTCCAGCATGTGAGCATTTTTATACAGTTCAGCTTTGATTCCATCATGTCATTAAACTTTTTTAAAAGCATACTTTAGTTCTGTGAAGGAATATAAGGGATATATGCACTGTATTTCACTTTAATTAATATTGTATGCTGAAAAGCATATATTACAGCAAGATTTTTTGTTGAATAGATTTGAGTGCTTCAAAATGTTGGGTCGCGATTTATTGAGCAAGTAAAAAGTGGGTCCCGAGGCCGAGGGCCAGTTGAGAACCACTCCTCCAAAATATTTAACACCCTTTTTTCCTAGTCTTCAGTTTTCTCACAGATTCAAAAGAGTAGAAATCCCTTTCGATTACTGCTGCGCTTAAGCACTAACTCCAGATACAATTATGAACCATGACACAGCCACATCTAAAAGGTCTGTGGCTCAATGATGGATTAAAATGAAAGCACATTGGAAAGATAATAGTTAGAATGATCAGGATCTAGTAGAACTGCAGGTTGCTTTTTCATACTATTCATGAATGTTTTCCAAAGATAAATTCAATTTTATGACAAACCTTACATCGCGATTTACTTCTGTTGCATACATTATATTTTATTAAATATTAACATGTTGGAAAAATACTTGAAAGATGTATACCGATACAATTACTAATTAGCTGTAAACAATCGTTTTTAATTGCTATCAATATTCAAATATATTCAGATATATAATATTCAAATTCAGGCATGAAAATATTGAGCAAAATGTACTCTATTACTTTCCGTGACTAATATGAAATTGGCGAAAACAATAATGATTAAATTAAAGAATTTCCTGGAAAATAGTCACATCACTATGCTACACTCACGCTTCAATTGGCTAGGGCTCCAACACATAGTACGTGATAGGCTAAGGGTCCCACATCGCAATTGACCAATCTCAACAGAGTACCAGCAACCAGCTAACCAATCAGAGAAGACTGGGCTCTGGTTTCAGACAGAGGGTGAAAAGAGGTGCTGCAGCACAGGCAGTATGAGAAGAATAAATAGATGTTTGAACATTAAAGCATGGAGACATGTAGAGACACTACATACTGATATACACCTGAACATCAGCAGGAGAGGACTCTTTAAAGTAGAGACACTACATACTGATATACACCTGAACATCAGCAGGAGAGGACTCTTTAAAGTAGAGACACTACATACTGATATACACCTGAACATCAGCAGGAGAGGACTCTTTAAAGTAGAGACACTACATACTGATATACAGCTGAACATCAGCAGGAGAGGACTCTTTAAAGTAGAGACACTACATACTGATATACACCTGAACATCAGCAGGAGAGGGCTCTTCAAAGTAGAGACACTACATACTGATATACACCTGAACATCAGCAGGAGAGGACTCTTTAAAGTAGAGACACTACATACTGATATACACCTGAACATCAGCAGGAGAGGACTCTTTAAAGTAGAGACACTACATACTGATATACACCTGAACATCAGCAGGAGAGGACTCTTTAAAGTAGAGACACTACATACTGATATACACCTGAACATCAGCAGGAGAGGACTCTTTAAAGAAGAGACACTACATACTGATATACACCTGAACATCAGCAGGAGAGGACTCTTTAAAGTAGAGACACTACATACTGATATACACCTGAACATCAGCAGGAGAGGACTCTTTAAAGTAGAGACACTACATACTGATATACACCTGGACATCAGCAGGAGAGGACTCTTTAAAGTAGAGACACTACATACTGATATACACCTGGACATCAGCAGGAGAGGACTCTTTAAAGTAGAGACACTACATACTGATATACACCTGAACATCAGCAGGAGAGGACTCTTTAAAGTAGAGGCACTACATACTGATATACACCTGAACATCAGCAGGAGAGGACTCTTTAAAGTAGAGACACTACATACTGATATACACCTGAACATCAGCAGGAGAGGACTCTTTAAAGTAGAGACACTACATACTGATATACACCTGAACATCAGCAGGAGAGGACTCTTTAAAGTAGAGACACTACATACTGATATACACCTGATCATCAGCAGGAGAGGACTCTTTAAAGTAGAGACACTACATACTGATATACACCTGATCATCAGCAGGAGAGGACTCTTTAAAGTAGAGACACTACATACTGATATACACCTGAACATCAGC
This sequence comes from Champsocephalus esox, assembly GCA_036324585.1. Taxonomy (NCBI): domain Eukaryota; kingdom Metazoa; phylum Chordata; class Actinopteri; order Perciformes; family Channichthyidae; genus Champsocephalus; species Champsocephalus esox. The sequence goes on along the minus strand of CM070479.1, from coordinate 8,978,391 downwards.
AGGAGAGGACTCTTTAAAGTAGAGACACTACATACTGATATGAACATGAACATTTGCATAATAGGTCCTCTTTAAACTCTGGAAAATGTCTTGAAGGAGAGACATTCACATTTGTTTCTAGCTAATTGCATAACAGCCTCCATATATTCCAGCTTCCTGCACTGAAACGTCTGTTCCTTTCCTTTCCTCCGTCACACACCACCACTCAGCTCGACTCTACCATTGACCACAATTGTCTCCTCGTGGCCTGTGGTTTCTCTTAATGTATTACATTATGTATGTTGTACTGTAGCATCAGCACATGTTATCCACGAGCTCCCTGTCACATTTCCGTGTCATTAGATACACATCTAAGGGGGCCTTGAGGGCCTGAGTGCCCTTTTCAGTTTGCACTTCTATAATTAAAACAGTAGATGGGACCAGGGTGTTCTCTATCATCCCTGACTGGTGACAATGTGATGGTTTCTCGAGGTTTTCTAATACAAAATCCTCTATTCGTCAACCAGCTTTCCATTGAGGAGGGTTTCGTCGTGCCTATGGCTCTCATTATTCTCGCCTCCTGGTCAATAGTTTCAGGGTAAATTGAGGCCGTGAGCGGAGCGCCGGGTTGTCTATCTGCTCTGACAGCTCAGGTGCCCTTCAATCGACAGCCTACAACATGAGTCCCTCTCTCCTTGTAAACACAAACTGATAAGGCGAGCGGCCCTCATAATCTCCTCTGATTCCCATGCCACGCCGCGCCGCACATCACACACGTCTTGGAGGGTTCATTTCCATTTGGATTGGAGGAGCAGGATTTCTGTCGTTTCAGCCAAATGCCGTCAGCGAATGCAGGTGCAAAGTCTGCTGTCATCTAAACTAACACCTTGCTCACTGCGCGCCGTGTTTACTGTCAGGAACACTTTGGTATAATTGGTCCATTACAATGTTTATGAAAGTGGATAACATGAAATTAGGATGGCATACAAAAGGGTCCTATTCGGCTCATTTGCAGGTTCATATCAGTGTTTACATAAATGCAGCGCATGAACATCGCCGAGTCAACAGCGATAACGTTCGAGCGGTGGAGGTGTGCCCCTTGTTTTGAGTTTGTCCGAAGAAAGGACAGGAATGAGACGGTGAGGTGCAAACTGTGTCCAGGCCAGAAGCCTTTATCCACTCACCTCAACAAGCACCTGCAAAGACAGCATGCTAACGTGTAGTGTCTCTACTTTAAAGAGTCCTCTCCTGCTGATGTTCAGGTGTATATCAGTATGTAGTGTCTCTACTTTAAATGTCCAGGTGTATATCAGTATGTAGTGTCTCTACTTTAAAGAGTCCTCTCCTGCTGATGTCCAGGTGTATATCAGTATGTAGTGTCTCTACTTTAAAGAGTCCTCTCCTGCTGATGTTCAGGTTTCATATCAGTATGTAGTGTCTCTACTTTAAAGAGTCCTCTCCTGCTGATGTTCAGGTGTATATCAGTATGTAGTGTCTCTACTTTAAAGAGTCCTCTCCTGCTGATGTTCAGGTGTATATCAGTATGTAGTGTCTCTACTTTAAAGAGTCCTCTCCTGATGATGTTCAGGTGTATATCAGTATGTAGTGTCTCTACTTTAAAGAGTCCTCTCCTGCTGATGTTCAGGTGTATATCAGTATGTAGTGTCTCCACTTTAAAGAGTCCTCTCCTGCTGATGTTCAGGTGTATATCAGTATGTAGTGTCTCTACTTTAAATGTCCAGGTGTATATCAGTATGTAGTGTCTCTACTTTAAAGAGTCCTCTCCTGCTGATGTCCAGGTGTATATCAGTATGTAGTGTCTCTACTTTAAAGAGTCCTCTCCTGCTGATGTTCAGGTTTCATACCAGTATGTAGTGTCTCTACTTTAAAGAGTCCTCTCCTGCTGATGTTCAGGTGTATATCAGTATGTAGTGTCTCTACTTTAAAGAGTCCTCTCCTGCTGATGTTCAGGTGTATATCAGTATGTAGTGTCTCTACTTTAAAGAGTCCTCTCCTGATGATGTTCAGGTGTATATCAGTATGTAGTGTCTCTACTTTAAAGAGTCCTCTCCTGCTGATGTTCAGGTGTATATCAGTATGTAGTGTCTCCACTTTAAAGAGTCCTCTCCTGCTGATGTTCAGGTGTATATCAGTATGTAGTGTCTCTACTTTAAAGAGTCCTCTCCTGCTGATGTCCAGGTGTATATCAGTATGTAGTGTCTCTACTTTAAAGAGTCCTCTCCTGCTGATGTCCAGGTGTATATCAGTATGTAGTGTCTCTACTTTAAAGAGTCCTCTCCTGCTGATGTTCAGGTTTCATATCAGTATGTAGTGTCTCTACTTTAAAGAGTCCTCTCCTGCTGATGTTCAGGTGTATATCAGTATGTAGTGTCTCTACTTTAAAGAGTCCTCTCCTGCTGATGTTCAGGTGTATATCAGTATGTAGTGTCTCTACTTTAAAGAGTCCTCTCCTGCTGATGTTCAGGTGTATATCAGTATGTAGTGTCTCTACTTTAAAGAGTCCTCTCCTGCTGATGTTCAGGTGTATATCAGTATGTAGTGTCTCCACTTTAAAGAGTCCTCTGCTGCTGATGTTCAGGTGTATATCAGTCTGTAGTGTCTCCAGTTTAAAGAGTCCTCTGCTGCTGATGTTCAGGTGTATATCAGTATGTAGTGTCTCTACTTTAAAGAGTCCTCTCCTGCTGATGTTCAGGTGTATATCATTATGTAGTGTCTCTACTTTAAAGAGTCCTCTCCTGCTGATGTTCAGGTTTCATATCAGTATGGAGTGTCTCTACTTTAAAGAGTCCTCTCCTGCTGATGTTCAGGTGTATATCAGTATGTAGTGTCTCTACTTTAAAGAGTCCTCTCCTGCTGATGTTCAGGTGTATATCAGTATGTAGTGTCTCTACTTTAAAGAGTCCTCTCCTGCTGATGTTCAGGTGTATATCAGTATGTAGTGTCTCCACTTTAAAGAGTCCTCTGCTGCTGATGTTCAGGTGTATATCAGTCTGTAGTGTCTCCAGTTTAAAGAGTCCTCTGCTGCTGATGTTCAGGTGTATATCAGTATGTAGTGTCTCTACTTTAAAGAGTCCTCTCCTGCTGATGTTCAGGTGTATATCAGTATGTAGTGTCTCTACTTTAAAGAGTCCTCTCCTGCTGATGTTCAGGTGTGTATCAGTATGTAGTGTCTCTACTTTAAAGAGTCCTCTCCTGCTGATGTTCAGGTGTATATCAGTATGTAGTGTCTCTACTTTAAAGAGTCCTCTCCTGCTGATGTTCAGGTGTATATCAGTATGTAGTGTCTCTACTTTAAAGAGTCCTCTCCTGCTGATGTTCAGGTGTGTATCAGTATGTAGTGTCTCTACTTTAAAGAGTCCTCTCCTGCTGATGTTCAGGTGTATATCAGTATGTAGTGTCTCTACTTTAAAGAGTCCTCTCCTGCTGATGTTCAGGTGTATATCAGTATGTAGTGTCTCTACTTTAAAGAGTCCTCTCCTGCTGATGTTCAGGTGTAGATCAGTATGTAGTGTCTCTACTTTAAAGAGTCCTCTCCTGCTGATGTTCAGGTGTATATCAGTATGTAGTGTCTCTACTTTAAAGAGTCCTCTCCTGCTGATGTTCAGGTGTATATCAGTATGTAGTGTCTCTACATGTCTCCATGCTTTAATGTTCAAAAAGCTCTTTACTTTTCTCATACTGCCTGTGCTGCAGCACCTCTTTTACACCCTCCGTCTGAAACCAGAGCGCGGTCTGCTCTGAGTGGTTAGCTGGCCGGCTCTGTTGTGATTGGTCAACCGCTTAGAGATGTCCCGCCCCTTAGCCTATCACGTACAATGTGTTGGAGCGCTAGCCAATAGACGAGCGAGCGTTATAGAATATTGAGTAACATTTGCATATGCAGATACTTGAACTAGTGAAGGGGTTTCCATTTATCAATTGATAAAAATGATAAAGCAATCCTCTCTGATGTGTTTTGGTGAACGATGAAGCATCTTCTTTCCTCATCTTTTCATCACTGTCTTCCATCTGCGTCTCCACCCTTTGCACCCAGCGGCCTCTGTGCAATCCTCTCTTTAAATGCCTCGTGACCTTTTGATGATGCCGCCATCACAGATAATAATATCCCATCACAGATAATAATATCCCATCACAGATGATAATATCTCATCACGATACAAATGGCGAGGAACAATCCAGACACTAAAGCTATGCCAGAAGGATTTACCCAAATACCAACGGGGAGAGACTCTATATTTAAAACGGCCCCCTCAAAGCGTACTCAACCTGGCAGCACACACTTAATTATGCAATGTGTGTTTACCTTTTTATCATTATTAAAGCTGAAGTCCTCAAAGCTTGGAAGAAAAAGAAAGACATCCTAACATATGGTGTTTGTTGGCACTGTTCAGGTAAGCGTCTTGAAAACACATACATCCTTAAAGTGAAAGAATCAGAGTGTGTTTGTTCTTTTTGACTGCGGCTCTGTCCTGAATCCAGTCGTGCTTGAAAGCTGTAGCCAAGCAGCCTCCTCCAACAGATGTCCAGCCTGTTCAGCAGGGCTGCATTCAGTCAGGACAGGGGAGAAAGGTTACCTGCAAAGGGAGAGGGAGATTTCTTACAGTTGCATGCATCTGCAGATTAGAGGAAAGAAAGAGTAACAGTATATCAGTGTGATGGCTTTAACGCATACTGACTAATACACCATTATTACTTCAATTGCTTCTTATAAACATCAAACATTTAAAAAGCATTTGGTCTGTTAATATGGGATTAGTTTTGTATCATAAAGATAAAGCAAAACTATGAGTTTAAAAGAAAAAAAACTGAGTCAAGCAAAATACAATACATTTCAAAAATAAAACTATAAGTTGCAAACAAATCATCTGTGTAATCATGTAAACTATAAGTCTTTATTTTAACATAGGTTTTTGTTTGCCGTTCTTCTTTCTCAATGATCAGACTTTTGCTCTCGCTGCAGCTTTCTCTTTTACGCTCTTCACTTTTTGTTTGAGATTCTGACACGAACGTCCCAGGTGGGCGGGACTTTCAGGGGTGCGTCCCCATTGGCTACTCAGTTTTTGAGTGACAGCTCAGTCCTCCAGCAAAATGTACAGGTGTTAAAGTATAACTTGAGTCATGACAACTGGCAGCATTGAGGACCCATTGTGGATTTACCAGGAAATAAACATGTCGATCGCCTCGTTTCTCGTTTACATTCATCTTTTTCTATATCTGCCTTCGTGCGATCACTTTGATGCACATTCAGTACTCGTATGTGAGGTTGTGGGTGAGAGGGTCGATGTCGTGACGCTTCCAGGGAGGTATGGGAAATTACAAAATAGGTGACTGTGTGGATGCCTGTTCAAAACATTGCAAACTTGAATAAATCATTTCAATTATATATTTATGTCCGACTTTCATTTGTACATCGTTCTTAATGTGATGTATAGTAGCTCTGATAGCTGTCCATACCTTCAGACAGCCTAAAAGTAAAACACAAGCTGTTTATTCTCTGTGTTTAGATAATTAACTTTAGTCTTAAGTTATCCCAGCGGGTCTCAAAACAGTTTGATCACCATTAAATACTATGACAGTAAAACAAGAATACAGTTTGAAAGGGGAGTGATTTGTAAAATATCCATAAGAGAAATCTATTTCCAGTTCTGTTTCATCTGGGTGTTGAGAGATGTTTCCATAGATCTCTTAATGTTGCTCTCAAAGTGAGTGCACCAGATTGATGCTTTCAACTTCAATAATTTAACTTTAACTTCAGCCCTAGGAGGCTGGTCCGCCCCCACTTATAAAAAATAGCACTTCATCCTCCCTATATATGCCGTGAGCTGATTATCGAGCCTTCATTGTTGAAGGTATTAAAACATTTAGAGTTGGACTAAAGAATAAACTACACAACACAAGTATAATGCACAGCGATCCATAAGAGAAATCCGATATCTTCATGAAAACTCCCCAGGACTCCGGAGTGTGCTGCGTGAGTTGCACTGTATGATCTGTGGTGTAGTGGGCTGTCACTCAAAAGCTGAGTAGCCAATGGGGACGCACCCCTGAAAGTCCCACCCACCTGGGATGTTTGTGTCAAAATCGAAAAATGAGGAAAAGAGAAAGCTGCAGCGAGAGCAAAAGTCTGATCATTGAGAAAGAAGAAACAAGAACTGCAAAATAAAACCTAAAACAAAGAAAAAATACTTATAGTTTATATGATTACACAAATGATTCGTTTGCAATTTATAGTTTTATTTTTCAAATTTATTTTATTTTGCTTGACTCAATTTTTTTTTCTTTTAAACTCATAGTTTTGCTTTATTCTGCGAAAGTGTTGCTTTATCTTTATGATACAAAACTAATCCCATAGATTTAGTTTCACAGTTCACATATAGGAGTGCCAAGAACAAAACAACAACATCAGCAGGCAGCGATTTAACGCTTTCTCTCCGGTGATACCAGAGGGCAGAAGGAAAAGAAAATAGAGGTGCTGGGACACGCAATTCTCCGTGGGAGGTTTTGCAGCCATTCGTTACGAGGAGGAACGAACGGGAAAAGCTCATCTCAGTACTTGATAGCAAGAAGAGCTCCTGAAAAGAGATCCAAAGGAGATTGCATCAATCACATTTCCTGTTTGCGCTCAGATTACTTCTCCATACAGTATGCAGTGCATCCAATCATATTACTCCCTGACCACTTTTCACCAGCTCAGCGCTTTTATACCTACGTGGAAAATTATGATTCTGTATCATGCAGTGAAAGTCAGGTTGTTGGCATCTTTCCCTTTGATTGGACGTTTAAATTATCTTATTGTTGGCCTTGGGCTGGCTCTCAGCTCACCCTTGAGAGAGCGAGGAGATCCCCCGAGCGGTTAGCCGCGAGTGCTAGTGGGCAGCCTGGAGGCAGAATATGCTTTTAGTGCAGAATAAATCAATGGGAAAGAGAGGCTTCATTTTCTCCTGACTCCATGTCGCATTAGTTTACGGTCATCGCCATAAACTCAGACTCAGACTCAGGTGTTTTTATTCCCTGTAATTTCTGGTCATGAAGGATGGGTCATGACCGAAAGAACGAGATCGCGGATACAAGCGGCCGAGATGGGTTTCCTCCGCCGGGTGGCTGGTGTCTCCCTTAGAGATAAGGTGAGAAGTTCGGTCATCAGGGAGGGACTCGGAGTTGAGCCGCTCCTCCTTCGCGTCGAAAGAAGCCAGTTGAGGTGGTTCGGGCACCTAGTTAGGATGCCACCTGGGCGCCTCCCTAGGGAGGTGTTCCAGGCACGTCCAGCTGGGAAGAGACCAAGGGGTAGACCTAGGGCCAGGTGGAGGGATTATATCTCTTCGCTGGCCTGGGAGCGCCTTGGGATCCCCCAGTCAGAGCTGGTTGATGTCGCCAGGGAAAAGAAAGTTTGGGGCTCTCTGCTGGAACTGCTACCCCCGCGACCCGACCACGGATAAGCGGGAGAAGATGGATGGATGGATGGATGGAATTTCTGGAGATCGGTAGAAGCCGTCAATGACCCGCAATGCTCATAGGTTGACTAGAAGTGTATTTATAGCATCCTCTATGTTAGCTCTGTTCCGAACGCAAGGCTTTTGAACCTGCGAGATCAGGCTTAGAGGTGTAGGTGCTGGGAGGGTTACTTTAAAAATGTAGTCCGTTACAATCACTAGTTGCCAGTTAATAAAATGTAATCAGTAACCTAAACTTACCTCAATATCAATTACAATGCAAATAGAAAAAAGAGAAAATGAATATCAATAAGATATACACATAATAAAGTGTATTATATCACATATCGTAACCTTAGAAAAGAAGAAACCAAGATATTTAGGATAAAAAAAAATTGTATTTATAGGAAAACCTGCCTTTCATTCAGCATATTCAGGCGTAGCCTATACACCAAGGATGCTATACTACAGTTTAAAAAAGCAGAAATAAAATCTGAGCTGACAGAAAATGCTCCGCTATGGTTTGATACGCCCACACACACTATTTTATGAACATATAAGCTGAATTAAAAACAGAACAAATGAAAACCATAAAGCAGATTCAAGCAGTAGGCGTATGGTTTCACACTTAAAGTATTAGCCGACAGAACAGTTTACAGAGAAGAGATAACATCTGATCCTTTACAACAATGCCCTTTTTAGTTGTGTAGTAACATTGTAATCCTGCTAGTAAATTAATCCCCACATGTTTTTAATTATGTAACTGTAAGGGAATACAATTGAATGTGGTGGTATGCTGATGACTTACTCCTGTTAATCAGTTACCCCAACAGAGATGGTGAAAGCACACACATCCTTTACTCAAGTAGAAGTACAGATACTCGTGTTTAAAAATACTCTGGTGAAAGTAGAAGTACTGACTAAACTTCTTTACTCAAGTCAAAGTAAAGAGGCTTTGAAGTGTACTTCAGTAAAAAGTACCCATAGCTAGCAGCTGCAGGTATTTGAGTTCAACATGTAAGAAGTAGAAAGTACAGGTATTTGAGTTCAACATGTGAGAAGTAGAAAGTACAGGTATTTGTGTTCAACATGTAAGAAGTAGAAAGTACAGGTATTTGTGTTCAACACGTAAGAAGTAGAAAGTACAGGTATTTGTGTTCAACACGTAAGAAGTAGAAAGTACAGGTATTTGGGTTCAACATGTAAGAAGTAGAAAGTACAGGTATTTGGGTTCAACATGTAAGAAGTAGAAAGTACAGGTATTTGGGTTCAACATGTAAGAAGTAGAAAGTACAGGTATTTGAGTTCAACATGTGAGAAGTAGAAAGTACAGGTATTTGGGTTCAACATGTAAGAAGTAGAAAGTACAGGTATTTGGGTTCAACATGTAAGAAGTAGAAAGTACAGGTATTTGAGTTCAACATGTAAGAAGTAGAAAGTACAGGTATTTGTGTTCAACATGTGAGAAGTAGAAAGTACAGGTATTTGAGTTCAACATGTAAGAAGTAGAAAGTACAGGTATGTGTGTTCAACATGTGAGAAGTAGAAAGTACAGGTATTTGGGTTCAACATGTAAGAAGAAGAAAGTACAGGTATTTGTGTTCAACATGTAAGAAGTAGAAAGTACAGGTATTTGTGTTCAACATGTAAGAATTAGAAAGTACAGGTATTTGTGTTCAACACGTAAGAAGTAGAAAGTACAGGTATTTGAGTTCAACATGTAAGAAGTAGAAAGTACAGGTATTTGAGTTCAACATGTAAGAAGTAGAAAGTACAGGTATTTGGGTTCAACATGTAAGAAGTAGAACGTAGCCTACAGGTATTTGTGTTCAACATGTGAGAAGTAGAAAGTACAGGTATTTGTGTTCAACATGTAAGAAGTAGAAAGTACAGGTATTTTGGTTCAACATGTAAGAAGTAGAAAGTACAGGTATTTGTGTTCAACATGTAAGAAGTAGAAAGTACAGGTATTTGGGTTCAACATGTAAGAAGTAGAAAGTACAGGTATATGGGTTCAACATGTAAGAAGTAGAAAGTACAGGTATTTGGGTTCAACATGTAAGAAGTAGAAAGTACAGGTATTTGGGTTCAACATGTAAGAAGTAGAAAGTACAGGTATTTGGGTTCAACATGTAAGAACTGAAGTAAAAGTTAAAAGTCGTCAGAAAAATAAGTAGTGGAGTAAAGTACTGATACCAGAAAAATGTACTTAAGTACACTAATTAAGTATTTTAACTCCACTACTTCCCACCTCTACTCCCCAAGCCTGTCAAGATGCAGGTGTAAAATAACTGAGAAGATGGCGGTTCTAGGTTTGGCATTAGTGGTGTGGAAAACATGTCGACTAGCGAAGTGAGGAAATGAGGTCAGCGCCGCTTCCTCTACCGAGAGTTTGTTTATGAGTCACAGCTGTGAGTTAATGCAAAGTGAAAAGGGGTTTCACGCTGCAAAATCCCAAACTGCAAGATCGAACTCACATGGTGCGGAAGACCAAGTCATCATTACAAGCAGAAAATGAATTGGGTGGCGGGCGAGGAGGGGATGGACAGCTGATGACATATTTATCAAGGCACATTCACCACGGAGCAATGCTGCACTGAGTGACAGATGGAGAGAGCCGCCTCTTTAACAGATCCCCTCGGAGACGGGGTTTAAGGAAATGGGAACATGCAGCACATTGGAGCTATTTGAGGAGGAGACTTGTGTTTCAAAAGCTGGGAGGCATGTGATAAATAATTCAGATTTTACCTGAAATAATAAAATGGAGGAGGTTGATTTATACATCTAATCCCAACGTGTGAATTTCTAACAAAATCAGAATGGATATAAAGCACATAAATCACAGACAATGAGCTCCTTTCCCCGGGAGTACTCACCTTATTAGTGCCATGTTAATTAGCACAGGACCCACAGACAGAGGCTATAGTGTAGGTGATAACAACTAGAAAGCCACTGTTCCTGCTTAAAGCTCAGCCCAGTGTCTTACAGACGGATATTAGCTTTCTCGCTGACCACACGCTGCAGATCCGCGGGCTGTGCTGCCTCTCGAAAGATGTGATAGCCACGGAGGAAAAAACAGCCACGTGTGTTTTTCTGGCCAACAGTGCCTGCTCGAAATGAATCACACAAATGTTTATTTAAAGAGATTAATTCCTCTTACAGTGTATTATTCATCAGGTTTCTGAGGGCATCCTGGCTTATAATATAGCTTGTCATTTTGCTCAAACTGACTGAAGCACGGCTAAATCGTGGTGAATTATTCACAGCGCTGGTAAATAAAACAGCAGACAGGACACACTGAAAGGACTCGTCTGGCTTCGTGCGAGGAGGCAGGGATACAGGAGAGAAATGCACATTATTTAAGCTCGGAAACACTCGGCCTTCATCCAACACAGGAAGCTACTGTAGGAGACGGAGGGAGGAGGAGGAGGAGGAGGAGCAGTTGGCAGCTCACAGTCGAGCCCACAGAGGGAAACAAACAGAACCAGTGAACAGAAGGCAGGACCTCAGAGGACGGAGGACACTCAGCATCAGAGCAAACACAACCTGTGGACTCAAGACCTCGGCCACAGTTTAGAAAAATCTCCCCTGACGTTATCAGAAAATGTGTTTTGTTGACATTTATCTAAAATATATCTCTCCCCCTTCACATCCGACAGTCTGACACAATCACCACTTCAAGTCCCTCCGCAAAACCAAAGGTAAAGTAATATACCAATAAAATTAAAGGTGGGGTAGGGTAAGTTTGAGAAACCGGCTCGAGATACACTTGTTGTTATATTCCATGGAATGCTCTTAACGTCCCGATAGCGATGAATATCTGAAGTGCTTTGACAACAAATACATAAAGAAATGTCATCTGTGGAAGCCGTGGCGCTGTAAAAAGTACAACCAATCATCTGAGCCGGCCCGGCTAAAGTAACTGGACGGCCTACCTGCCTGTCAGCCTTCCATCTGGGCACACACTTATCTCGTGCCCTCATTGGTCATGTGCGCGTTCGCTTGTGTTGGAGAAGGGCAGATTTTTTTCGGCTGTCCATCCATCCATCCATCTTCTCCCACTTATCCGTGGTCGGGTCGCGGGGGTAGCAGTTCCAGCAGAGAGCCCCAAACTTTCTTTTCCCTGGCGACATCAACCGGCTGTGTATTTTCAAATTCTAGCGCACTCGAGCTGGTTTCTCCAAAATGACCTCCCCCACCTTTAAATAGATTTGAAATATTTATATAGAGAGCCGAAGTCCCTCCCTTTCCGGTGATCCACCATCGCACCTTATCTCGGAAAAAATAATTTATTGAAGTCAATGGCGAGAGAGACATTATCTTTCGATCCCGTTTGAATTGCGCCATGAATTACACATATGACGTTTGTCGATCTTAAACAATCATTTCCACGTCAAAAAAGTCACAGTTTGTCGTAAAACTGTTGAAATATAAGACGATGAAAAATATGCAGAAAGATTAAAAATCCAAGAGTCTTGTAAGTGTGCACAGCTCTCAACATGCCCAGAGATGTTCACCTCTTTGAATACTTTTCGCTTCATTCTGAAAGAAATAAGTGAAATGAATTGTAAGGTGTCCTTAGCTGATTTGAAAGGCGCTTCTAAACAGAATGAATTATTATTATTTATATACACATTTATTCTTCAAACTACTTAGTGAAGTTTATCCAACATGAACACCTTTGAATTTTTTTGAAATATCAGACTCTGTTATAATTCTCAAAGATATTCCAAATATTATTGGAAATATGTAAATAAACATGATCAATTAGTGGAATCTATACTATATAAAAATGGTTTAAATATGTTAAGAGAGATGTAGAAATCCATTCAACCACAAGTATCTTTTAAATGCAGGTGGGAATTATATTGACATCCTTAAGGAGTACAATGAAGATAATCATAAAACAGGATATCCTACATTAAATCTTCCAATATTTCAAATAGCATTATTTGCATGACCAACCAGACAAACAGTATTTGCAAAAGATGTTACAATTATAAAGAAAGCGTACATCTTTATCTTTAATGAATGCCATGTGTGTCCATTTGTTCTGGAAGTACTCAAACCGTCTTGTAGATTATAATGTAATGTGATGTTAACCCTCCTGTTGTCTTCGGGTCAAATCTGACCGATCTACTACTTTCATCAATCATGACGTTTGTTTTACATTCGATTGCATTTAGGCTTTATGATATCCTTCACAGGAGACATTTCAACATATATGTTTTCTATGTGGGTAGAATGTGTGTGATATACAATGGCTGATCACCCCTTTCATTGCATTTTGGATGATTCAGTCAACTTTGTAACACCATGGTGTTCCCGGTCAAACATGAGCGCCATAAAGAAAAGGAATTAGTAACCATCCAGATCAGATACAACACACACACACGCACGCACGCACACACGCACACACACACACACACCATGTATACATCACTTCAGGGGACATTACATTGACTTACATGCATTTCCTGGAGACTTACCCTAATCTTAACCATAACCAACACATGCCTAACCCTAACCCTAAACTACCCTAAACTTAACCAAGTCTTCACCCTAAAATTAATGATTCCCCTCATGGGGACCTCCAATTTGTCCCCATAAGGGAGGCGAGTCCCCACACGTGACTATGTAAACAGATTTAGGTCCCCACAAGTATAGTAATGCTAGACCACATACACACACACACACATACTCTAGATGTGTTCTCCCCCCTCTTATGTGCCCACCCCCCCCCCATGTGAATCACACCTTGCAAACACAAACAGAACAATTTGATACATTTCCCGCTCTTATGTGCCCCTCCCCCCACATGGATCACACCTGGCACACGCAACACATGTTCAGTGCCTGTTCTTTGGATATTTACTGCAGTTGTTCATGTATACCAGTAGTCTGATACAATATGTACAGTTTGAAAGGGCGTTAAATGAAATGTGGTGCTGATTAATGGTTTTTGTGTTAATGTAATAGCCGTTAAAACAGGACCGGTCAGATTTGACCGCGAACACCAAAGTAAGGGGGGGGGAACGAAGAGAATAGGAGGTTAAAGATAATCAAGTTACAGACGTTGGTGCTTTCTTAGTATAAAAGGAAATTTAAAAAGACGTTAAAATGTGGAAGCACATGCTAAAAAGATAACATGAAATCAAGCACACACGATGGAGGCTCGGTGAAGGTTCTGGCTACCTTTTGTCCCGACTCTACATAAATTATTAATCGACCTCAACATGTCTGTCCCTGCCTTTGCTCCCTAACTGAAATGAGTCCCTCGAATGTCTTGAGTTAAGTCTTAAATGATTTAACAGTCATTTTAATTGGCACAGGATCAGATAGATTTAATGTATTCATTCGCTCTTCTATAACATTTTAGATATAGGTCAGGCTATAGGTTTGCCTGTTTGCACAAGAACAATGTGCTCATATGATTACAAAGACTACTTACAGTTCGGTAGCTATACTTTGTATCTGCAGTATGGTATCATGGAGAACATGGGCTACATGTTAAACGGTAAAAGGGCCAATAAATGACTTCAGACAGGATGTCATGAACATCGAGATGGTAATCAAATGCAATGGAGGCTCTCTGAGTCATCAGGATGTAGTTCTTATGCGCAGCACGATAAGACGTGGTTTCTAGGCCGCGTCATGACAGATATTATATTATAAGGAAATCACAGAAAAATATAAGTATGGGAGAGGAGCTATAGCCAGAACACAAGAGCGGTGCAGTGACGCGTCCTAACACCCGGAAGTAAGCTGCTTGTTCCCTCGACAAAAGAGCAACGGGATTTCTCCATAGGATTTTGGAAATAGCTGGAAATAAGGTCTGTGGGAAACAAACCTGTTTGATAACCTGTTTCAGCCGGATAATCTCCACGTGTCTATCCTACTTTTATTATTTTCGAATCATAAATCTAGTCGCCAGAAGCAAAATGCTAACGTTGTGCTATAAAGGAGCTACAGCCGGGTCGCTGCTTCAACGCCACGCCGACTCAAGATCCATATTCAAAACTCAGATTCAAAATGGTACGAGTTGAAGCGTTTGTTTGAACAGTCTGCAGGAGGCAGGGACTCACTTTCAAGCAGAACAGGGAAAATACATTTAGCGGGAGTGTTTACGTGTTCGGCGTACTGACGTAAAACGGCCTCGACAACTTCTGTAGTCCTATTCAGCCACTTGGTAACAACCATCGTTCTTCAGACGCGTCAACTCTTCAGAAATCACCAGTGGCGTCACTGCTGATGGATTTGATGTCGTAGAACAAAACGTGATCCGTCTCATCAATGTGAGAGACCTTATTTCCAGATATTTTCCAAAGTCCTACGGAGAGATCCCATTGGCTCTGAGACGAGGGAACCGGACGTGGTGAAATGCTGACTCTCTTCCGGGTTTTAGGACGCGTCACTGCACCGCTCTATTGTCCACGACACCAATATGTGCCAGAAGCATAAGACATTTGGATAAGAACATACTGCTGCTGATTAGGAGAGAAGGAGAACATGAATCGGTTAGCTTAGGCTATGTTTCAGGGAATATCAATGTATATAGTTTAGTGCAGATATTATATTATAAAGAAATCGCAGAGAGAAATAAGCATTGGAGAGGACTTACAGTACAGCCAGAACACAATGCAGTCCCATGCAATGCTTCTTTGAAAACTACATTGTACACAATACCATTACTGTATGTGTAAAATATAGTCTTCAGAAACACCAGTATGTTCTTATCCAAATGTCATATAAACAATATGACAGATTAGGAGAGTAGGAGAACATGAATCGATCGGTTTAGGCAATATCAATGTTTATAGTGTATCGCTTCATGGACTCTAAAATAAGAACACATTCCTTTGCATGTATTGGCCAATCCACAGGTCATTTCCACCTTCCCTTACAAAGAAAAGGAAACATAAGTCATAAGGTTTCAACATGTGTTACAGTCATCAACTTCTCCGTTTGAAACGAAACACAGATTTGTATTCGATCTATTGATTACTGCTTAAATCCTGAATGTATTTAGTTAAACAATACCTTTCGTCCTAACTTACTAAAATGTCCTGCTCTTTACCGGGGACAATGTAAGCTGGTGCGGTCCTCATTGCTCTGGAAGTGTCCACCACCATAGATGAACTGCAGCAGCTGGTAGTGATTACAGGCTCTACGGCTCCTCCAGCTGACATTGATCACATGAACCGGTTGACCACTCGGATGCATACCAATACACTTGAGTGTGTTGTGATGATATATAACTTTATCTTTCCTGATTATGGTTAAACATTGAAGTTAATTTGTTGTTGAAAGTTGAGAGGAATCCTTCCTTTTCTTGCGTCTTTGCTCTTGAATTAGACTCTTGAGCAGTGTTCGAAATGGGGGGCAGCTTGGAGGGGGGGAGCTCCGCTGAAGACCGACTTTGAGATAAATAGGGGGAGCCCAACAATCCTGCATATTTGTGTCACACAGATTAGAAATGTTGAGTTTCTGTAAATACATAATAGTCATTGTTCATTACAGTTTCTGAATATTTGTGAATATTTCTGGGTGTTGCCGTCTGTACGTGGCGGCGCGGCATTCTTTACGCTACTTATGTTGCTATGGTTACGGCGGTGATGCCGGCGCGGTATTTGAAATGTTCATATTGATATTTCTTTAACTCTATTTGAAATGTTCATATTGATATTTCTTTAACTCTGGATTTGTAATAATAAATATGGCGAAACGAAAACAGTTAGGCGTTAGCGTGGAGTTTGACAGCTCCACACAGAGGGAGATGCGGAGCCTGAAGAGGCCGGCGCCACCTGCGCTAGCGAACCTGACGATGCCCATGAACTGCCTTTTAACTGGACTCAGGAAAGATGGAGAGTGAGTGGAATGAAAGGTATCCATGGCTTTTCATAAAAAATGTGGATGTGAGATTTGCAAAGAGGCAAAAAGTATATTGATCTCCCTGCCGCTCACAGAAGAATCCACCGGAGTGCACCTTTAAAAAAAAGCTCTGATTTACTGAATGGCTCCATTGTGTCTGTTCAGGCTATCCACCTCTTAATGTCCTTTCAAACCAGCAGGAGACGAAGCACAATAGATGCACCTTGTTGCGTGTGCACCTGCAACGATTTGAGTAAAATCTCCCAACAGCACGAGAAAATGGATTTCAGGCTCTGAAGGAGTAAAACATGTTCGGGTTTATTTCCCATTGCAGAGCCGTGAGTGCTGCCAGCATGACTCCTGAGTCTATTCCAAGATGATTTCATGTTCACATTAACCTCCTCGCTTTATTGCCTTGAACTGAGAAAGCAAAGACTGTAATCCATTGTTCTGGGTCCTCAGAGGATCAACGTTATCGATACTTGAATTAGAGCCTTCTTACGTGGACTAATAATGCTTCTTTTAAATCATTACCTCCCATCTCAGCCCATTTCATTTCCAATAAATACATATCCGTCGATGCCGTTTGATACTCAAGGATCAATCTTTGGAGTCAACAGTCTTCAGCATACCCTCCTCCAACCCCATTGCTTCCTCTTCCCCAGATTTCCTCTAATACTTGTTTGCCGTGTTGTTCACCATGGCCTTTGACGTTGGCCCAGTAATTGGTCATTAGTTGTTCCCTCTGACGTGTAGTGGCATTTCTCCTGCCAGAATCTGCAGAGCTGGAATAGGGTTTGCCTTCTCTGCTACACAGCACCGGCTCAGAGCGTGTACTTGAACTATATTAAGCTCCTCTGAAACAGGAGGCTGGGTCATACAGTAAACCCCACTTCAGTAACCCAGTACCGACAGGATCAATACTACACAGAGAAGCATCTCCATCCCCTGTAACCTCCCGGTTTGACAAGAAGCTGACTCCTATTGCATTTGCCTGAAAGGGAAGCTAATGAGGAAGTGGCGTAACACATATATTCTTTAATGGTTAGCATGTGACAGCACCTTTGGCTGTAAAATACTCTGATTGTACAAAAGTCTATCAGAAAATGACCTTCCCGCTATATGTGTTACTTCAGAGGGGTTTATTTCTTACCCTTTCACAGTTTTAGTCCAAGTCAATTGTCATATTTCTCCTAATAAGTATTTGTGTACGTACACCCTCTTGTACCGTAGTTGTTACTTCTTCTGTTTACAAATTACCAAGATGGCCACTCCCAATAACAAACAGGACCATGGGTGAATCACAAAGATTGACACGTCATAATATCGAAGATGGCCACGACCAAAAACTAAAGATTTCCGCTTTTAAAATCCGAAACTCAAGGATTCAAAGCTAGTCGATGGTTGACGTTACAAAAACAAATATGTCTCTTCTTAAAAAGAGTGTATTGTTGCAATCTTTAAATGAACCATGACCATAATTATTGAAGAGAAGTAGCAGGTGAGATATTATAAATACCCTTCAGCCCGAGTGATTGAGCAAAAGATTCCAGTAGTACATCTTCGTCCGAGGATCAGGGCAATACAATGAATCAGAACAGCTTCGAAAAGACACCTTCATGCCCTCGAAGCGAAGCGATGTGAGGTAACGGCGTTCCTGTCTGAAAACAGCCTCTCCTGAAATCTGGAGTGAGTGTAAGCTCAGAGGATCTCTTATTTCATTAGCAGCTGGGTTCCCTCAGCGCGCCGGTATAATACAGGATTTGCGCTCCCCACGGAAGTGGCTGTGCCAAAAGTCAGGGACTGAATCCCCGTGTCTCTCTGTAATCCCCTCCACCACCTTCAAGTGAGAGACTGCAACGTGGGGAAAGAACATGTACACGCCATTGATCTTCATTGTAAATATGTAGCGGTGGATTAAAGTTTGTCCTCAACAGACACTAACCCAACAAACCTCCGCAGTCCTCCAGAAGCAGTCACTCCCCATTACCCTGCCTAATCACTGCACATGCTGCTGTCTCCCAGTAATGGGCCACCAGTGTTGGGCAGCATCTGGAATGGGAGTGGAGTTACACACTGCTTGCTTTACTGAGCACCTTATTGGCCCGTCAGTGCGCAGAGCTGTTTATTGTTCTGATGTGTGCACTAATGAGATATCCTGCCTGGTGGTCACGGCTTGAGGGAAAAAAGGGTTGTTACGAATGTGGAGATGAGCACCGCTGGGGAGGGAAGCCACACCAAGGCAAGGCACGTTGATTTATATAGCACCTTTCAGCGCCGGGCACTTCAAGGCGCTTTACACGAATGAAAGACATTCAGACGAAGGCATTTAAAAACAGTCAAAGATAATAAAAGAAAAACAAAAAATGCATTTAAAATCAGCCATTAAAAAGAAAAGCTAATGAAATAAGCATTAAAAGATTACAGTGCAGTGTAAGATATGAATAGTTCAATTATTTCGGTTCTTGATTTTTAATTTATTCTCAGAACCTCTCTTTGGAAATCCGAACATTTCCGTCCCGATTGTTCATTTAGACTGATTGTTTTCACCATGTTTTGCTCGCATGACATCCACAGTCGGACCCTCAGGAGGGCGTACTAGCCCCCTACTCGGCTTTGCGTTCCATACCAAAGTCTTTAAGTGTTACCTGAACCCCCCGTGTTCCCAAAACACCAGACACCTCCGCTGTGGACGTGGATGCTGTCTCTCTTTCCTCCGCCCTGATATCACTATCAAATGACCCCTTTCATGGAATCGAACGCACAGATTGCTCAGAGAAGGTGGCTGAATATCGTCCCCAGATAATAAGATTTGATGCACACATTTTACACGGTCTGAAACTCCATCAATCCAAAAAGGTTATCTCTAGTTCTGCTGTGCTGATATCATTATGAATTACTCCTTAAATAGTATCATATTTAACATTGAGATTTGGTTGAGCGGGGTATACTGTACCTTTACTAGAGATGTGTCTGTTTGTGTTTTTAGTGTCAGGATGGAACCCTTGTCTTTTTCTCTGCAAACAGAATCTACCTACGGGTACAAATAAATAACCTGAACCTGATATGCACAGATTGGAAAGCAACAGTGGTTGTGTGTTGACGGAAGATAATAAGATGTGATGCTCACCCTAACGGCCCGTCTACACTACAGGCATCAAAACATCTTTAAGATTGGCGATTTTTTGCGAGCAATGCGACAACAACAACCAATCAAATGAATCTCCCGCCCCCGACATACAAAGCAACAGCAATGTTAAAACGAAGTAAACGGGATATAAAATCCCCAAACAGGCGAAAACCTACCAGTTTCATCCACTGTCTCTGCCGCCTCCCTCCATGCCTCGCTCCTCCGGTTTGTATCCCGGTAAATAGTTCTGGTCGTAAAGAACCGGGTGATTTGCTACCGTAATTTCTCGTTTGGAATATGAGGAAATTAACTGCGGTCTGGCTCTCCCAGCTTACACGCGGTTTGATTGGCTAGCGCTTGTACTGGCGGGATTTGCATAAACGGGATTTGATTGGCTGATGCCAGCTTCGAAAGCATCGGGAGCATCAAAAGTTGAACATTGCTCAACTTTTAATGCTCACGATGCTTGCCAAGCCATGCCATGCTCCCCACAATGCAGTTCGGCGAAAATTCAAAATCTTCTACGTCACCCCAACTTCAAATGAATGGGCGAAGCGTTGAAAGCATTTTTCGATGCCTGTAGTGTAGACGGGCCGTCACCCTAACCCTAACCCTAACCTAATGCCTTTTAGTGAAAACGGTGCTGAAATGGACACATTGTAAACAGTTGTGTGAGAACTAGTGCCGTCTAAAACTCCATCGACCCAAAAAGGGTCTCTCTCTTCTGCTGCCCTGATATTGTTCTAAATGACCCCTTTGTGTTTTCAGCACTTCATTCGTATGATGTTTTAATGCTTTGTCGAGCACTTTGTGATATGTCTGCGCTTTATAAATACATGTTACTTACTTGGTTACTTGCTTTAACAGTACCATATGCACAGATTACAAAATAGCAGTGGGTGTGTGTTGTCCGGAGATAGTAAGATTTGATGCAAACTCTAACCCTTGCCTTTTCACTGAATACTTTGCTGAAACATTTCAAACATCTGTGTCTGAGAACTTATGCAATCTAAAACTCCATCACCCAAAGAGAGCGTATCTCACGAAGCTTTTTGTAATTACTTCTATCGGTTCCCGATACCGGTCCATTTTTGACGAGGTCAGCATACTGAAGGATTTGAAAAACAAACTAATGAATAATTGAAGTACATCTAATGGCGTACTCGAGTGCTATCTTTCTCTGTGCATCTATACCTCAGAGGTTTGTAGATCGAGGCGGATAATGGACTCCGTGGAGGGACCCCTCTGACTCGGGGTGAACTTCATGTGATCCCTTTATGGATGGATATGCTCGATACAGAGGATGAAGAAATACTCAAATCATTTGCAAAAGTAAATTTGGAGATATCTTAAATAACTTCTATCAAAGAGCAAGTATTGAATTCAAATGTTTAACAGTGTCATCTCAAAGCACAATGTTTTATAATGTAGCTTTTTATCGATAACAAATACCTGGTAGACCATTTTAATCCTAGTTTGTCAATGTGGAGCCTGTTTCAGTCAAATACTGGTTGATTAGTTTTACAGTACTGACCTCTAAAAACAAATGCCTCGGCTCACCAAAGAAAATCAACAGTTTGCATCGATGTTTATTGAGTTAAGAAGACTTCTCACGAAATTGTCTTAAAGCAACAAAGTTATTTGAGTTAGGGGTGAAGGCTTTTCCTCTACAGTCAGAGGTGTTTTTAATTACCACTTACTTCATAATTGGGATTATAAACACACGTTTTTAAGTTGATTACTCCAAAGATTAAGTTGTTCCAACTTGTTTTACCACATGATTTGAAAGGAATCTTAAGTTGTACTTAATTACCATCATTGTGAACACACGTTTTTAAGTTGACAACCATTTATAAATTAAGTTGCTCCAAATATATTATATTCAATCGTTTTTTTTCTTAGCTTTTGCATGTTTTTGCCTTTAAAGAAAGAAATTAATTGCTTCCACAACAAAAATAGTAGGCAATTCACTTTTATTTTGAACTGCAGTTGTTTATTTCAATCAGAGAGAATTCATTTAGTTTGAACATGTATGGACACATGCCGTATGATAAGGTGCGTGAACCTGAAATCACAGCTGACTGCAGGAGAGAGGAGAATCATTTTATAGTTTGGCTGCAGCGCGCTGATTGGCTGCTGGAGAATGAGGTGACATGTGATAGGTTAAAGAGAACGCCTGTGATGATGATATGCAGCTGCGGAGTGAATGTACACACACCCAGTCTTCCTGAAAGAACTTGCGCTGAGCTTCATTTCAATCTTGAGAAAAAAGATAAATAACACAAATTTAAATTGCCCCACAAATAATAAATAAACACATTAGCCGTATTACCGTGGGACATGGGCAAACAGCAATTTGCCCATACAGTGCAACTACAGGGCTATCTGCTGTATTTTAATGACAACAGACGACACTCACCTTAAAATGTCCTTTGTATATTTCTATTTGTCTTAACTGTGGGAACTTGTCCAGGCATCTTAAATGGGAGTGGACTTGAAATCCTTAACTCAAGGTGCAGAACAATGAAGTTATCAAACCAGTTGCATTACTTACTACAACTTGAATTTAGTTTGAAGTCAATTAACGCAGAAATCAGAGTTCAAATGACACACAATATTAAGTTGATGTAATTACCAACATTATTACGTCAACACAACTTATAAATGAATGTGTGCAACTTCAAATGTTTATCTAAATCAATGATCTCACATTTTTATCTTGCAACCATGCATTTATTTAAGTGGAGGTGAAAGGTCGCCTGAATTCGAGTGTGCATATTATATCAGCGTGTCATGTGTTTTATTTGTACAAAGTAAGTGTTGAATACATGTAGTGCAGTTAAAGTATACTTATGCAAAACATGTAAAGACTTAGGGAGAGGACATAGAATTCTGCATGTGTTGAACACCGGACTATTTGCAGTCAGCCCTACTTTTCATTTCTGGCACTGATATGCTTCAGCTCGTCCCTGCCTGTCAATAATTGAACGTCCGCTCCAAAACATCTTTCTCAAACATCTCGTAATAAGGCACCCTACGGCTATATGCACTGTGGCGGAGCAGAGGGGGGAGCTCCGAGATGCGTTCTGCTTCCCACGAGCCTCTGAAATCCACAGTGAAAGGGAAGAATCGACTGTCGTACCCATTTGATACTAACCTAGAAATAAGCAGTCCAATAAAAACCATACGGAGAACTTCCGCCTTTTCGTCATAAAAAGCCTTTCACTGCAATTGGCATAGCTTTGAATGTAGAAGGAGGAAAAGCTAGATCGGAAGTTTCCCCTGGTAACTACGGCCATACTACGAAGTGTTTCTTTTATATATCAAGTTCATTCTCTCTCTGCAAGTGCATTCATTTAGGTCGCCGCTGTGGTCGACATATTTGACAGAAAGCAGCTCAAGTGAGTCATTGTGGAGGTCATCGGCAGGTTAAAGAGAGTGTGTGTGTGTGTGTGTGTGTGTGTGTGATGAACAAAAAAGCTGAGTTGTGTGTTAAATGACATGCAGGTACAGTTTTTTGACTTTGCTGCTGTCCTATTGAGGTCTGATGTGGCACTGCGTGTGCCTTGAAAGTGAACATCGCCACACACACACACACACACACACACACACACACACACACACACACACACACACACACACCACACACACACACACACACACACACACACACACACACACACACACACACACACACACACACACACACACACACACATCCTGGAGCTTAGGCCATGGATCATTTTAGACAATGAAGGTGAGCGCAGTAAGGTGAATGAGGTAAAGGGAACAGTCAAACGTTGTGAAAGCCTCTGCAGATGTTGATTCACAGACCAAGTTATGATCCAAACATTTTGGAAAATCTAACTTTCCTTAATCCAAAACTTTAAAGAGTCCTCTCCTGCTGATGTTCAGGTGTATATCAGTATGTAGTGTCTCTTCTTTAAAGAGTCCTCTCCTGCTGATGTTCAGGTGTATATCAGTATGTAGTGTCTCTACTTTAAAGAGTCCTCTCCTGCTGATGTTCAGGTGTATATCAGTATGTAGTGTCTCTACTTTAAAGAGTCCTCTCCTGCTGATGTTCAGGTGTATATCAGTATGTAGTGTCTCTACTTTAAAGAGTCCTCTCCTGCTGATGTTCAGGTGTATATCAGTATGTAGTGTCTCTACTTTAAAGAGTCCTCTCCTGCTGATGTTCAGGTGTATATCAGTATGTAGTGTCTCTACTTTAAAGAGTCCTCTCCTGCTGATGTTCAGGTGTATATCAGTATGTAGTGTCTCTTCTTTAAAGAGTCCTCTCCTGGACTTTTTCCACAAAAACCTATATAACACACTACAGGAAAGGGTAAACCCGAAAAAGCATAATAGGGCCCCTTTAACACACTATCTAACCCTCAATCATCCCCAAAACAACTCCGTAATTATTATAAAATATAGACTGAGCCTGCATTGTCATGCTCCAGGCTCAAATACAACATATACTCCCGACCAGAATGTGAATAGTCTTGGTTAGGAGTTAAAATCTCATCACGTCGAATGAGTTGTTGACCTTCCCGCTGTTAGTGGAAATAATTCAAGAGATGAACTCTTAAAACTATTATGCAAAGCTGCTACTTCCCTGCATCATTTTGACGAGATTCACTGGCTTCCACTGCAAATATGAAATAGACCCCAACCTTGTGGATAAATAAAAAACAGAAAACAGAAATATCATGATATAGTTGCCATGACATTATTATTAAGGAGTGTCACCTTCTGCATCTACATCTGCTGTCAGACAGAGAGATCAAAATGAACCCTGCTGAGGATATTAAATTATCAGGATATTAAAACAGCTCCTCGGGAGATATGAGGGACTGGCTATGAACCAGAGGATTTTAATAACAATAACATATTGCTTTGGATATTCATAATAAAAGTGGCATGTTCTTTTTCCGCCTGCTTCCTTTCATTTCGAGAGTGATTTATTGGTTTCTGGCAAACTGCAGCTCGACGAAGCGGCATTTTGAAGCCGAGTCTTCTTTATCCAGCGATCCCATTTAAAGAATAGCTGTCTCTTCAAAAAGAGAGCGCTCCCTGATAAAATAATCCCTTCGTGCAGTGTGTTGCTTTTCAAGACATTACATTCTTAAAAACTATTTCAGTTTGACATGAGAGGGTCGGTCATAAAGAGATGCTTATTTAAAAACAAGGAGAACGAATCTGTTAAATCACAATTGACAACGACATTATCGACAAAACTTAGATAAGATTTTGTGAATGTGGTTTTGATTATTCTTTTATTTTCCATAAATGAATAAAAATGTATCTTCATATTTTACAGTATTTTTTTACCTGCTCTGTTGTGATTGGTCAAAACCTTAAATAGGTCCCGCCCCCGTCATCATGAGCAATGTGTTGGAGAGCTAGCCAATAGAAGCACTATGTCAGAGGAAGTAAACAAAGGAGTCCAAAGGAGGCGTTTCAGGCAAGTGTGGTAGAGAAACGCTGTGGGTGTTTCTCAATCTCGAGTAAGGATGCTCCAGAGCCACTATTTCAAGCATACTACGTCATCGAGTCCCGCCGAAGGACTCTTCCAATGTCCAGCATACTTGGAATTCTACCGAGCCGGGCGTACTTTGTTTAGAGACATTTATTTAAATTTAAAATCCCCACAATGCTTTGCGCACGGACCCATTTCCCCAAATCTGTGGCGGAAAATGTAAGGCGGGGCCTCTCACATGACGCACACCTGCACACTCGCTAGCCTGTTCCACTCTTCGCTTTCCGAATGCCAGGAAGGATTCTTGCCTCGCTTCTGAAGCAAGACGCTCGGAAGACATGTGCTACCAAGCAAGCGTACTCGACATTGAGAAAAACCCAGCGATTTTAGTCTTTTCAGACCATACCATGTGAGTTGTGTGGCGCAGTGGGTTGTGCGTTGGTGTTCGGATCAGGGGGTCACAGGTTCAAACCCCGCTGCAGTCAACATGTCGTTGTGTCCCTGAGACGCTTCACCCCAAATTGCTCCTGTGGGGATTGCCCACAGTGTTGAGTATGAAACTCACTTTGGATGAAAGCGTCTAACATGTAATGTAATTAATGCACTAAAACCTATATCACTGCAGGAGAGGAAACATGTCTTTGTATAGCAACGTATGGCCTAGGATCTTTAGAACAGTTGTTTATGCTGTGCTCACATCATGTTGGATTGAAGTTAGAGTCACAAAAGGAAATAATCCAGATGTTTAAAATATACAATTGTTCATATGATTGTTAATGATAATGATTTGTATTAGTTCAATGGATGCATACAGTTTTAAGTGTATGTGTGTGTTCTACAAGCTTACAATCCAAAAGGAGCCTGTGAGTTGTGGAAAGAATGAAACTGAGACTTATGGAGTTGTTGCAAACATTTTATATCAGGCAAGATGCAATGTATGGAACATGCATTGATTTAGAAAAACATCATTCTCAGATGTTAAAGGTGGGGTAGGTACGTTTCAGAAACCGGCTCGCGATACACTTTTTGTTATATTCCATGGAATGCTCTTAACATCCCGATAGCAATGAATATCTGAAGTGCTTTGACAACAAATCCATAAAAAATGTTCATCTGTAGAAGCCGGAATACTGTAAAAAGTACAACCAATCCGTTTAGCCGGCCCGGCTAAAGGAAGTGGATGGCCTACCTGCCTGTCAGCCTTCGATCGGGGCACAAACTTATCTCGTGCCCTCATTGGTCATGTGAGCGTTCGTGTGTGTTGGGAGGAGGGGCTCTGTGAGGAAGTGGCAGATTTTCTCCGGTTGTGTATTTTCAAATTCTAGCGCACTCGAGCTGGTTTCTCAAACTTACCTACCCCACCTTTAAGATGGCTGCTCTTGGCAAAACAAGCAAGTATGAGTTGTCTTGGCAACCAGAAAATGCAACTATATACTCACTGAATATCCCAAAATTGAGGCCACTCCAATAAATGAAGAAATATGCACTTCGTCCTTTGTCCAATGTTTTTTTATTCCAAAATCACATAAGTGCAAAGGGAATGTAAGAAATGTTGTCATATTTCTGGACACAAAAGGTTCCAGTGCTGCTTGAGTTGTTAGTATTCACATTTAGTTTGATAAAGTGCATTTATATAATCAACCACCGCTGCTGACACATTACGTGTCAGCCCTTTATCCCAGGCTTTTATATGTGTGACCGTGAGGGACGAATCCATCGCGCCAGCTTTCAAGCTTTCATTCCAACTTGGTTTTGTTTCCTTCCACCGACTCCTGTTGATGTCTCGATAAATAGCAGTTGTACACGTTTGGGAAATCACACACAAAGAGGATCAATTCCTTCTCAATGACTGAGAATCAGCAGACTCTCATTTCATTTGTCAGGGCAGGATAGCGTCTATCGATTAGTCAGACGTGTGCAGCCGCAACATGACAGATTTCCAGAGGTGGACTCTTTCCACAGAAGAAAACCCATCAGCGAGATAGTTTCATTAGAGTCAGCCCACTCAACGCTCATTTTATTGATTGGCTGTTAACTTCTGTGTTGCAATGCAGTATTATTGCATCTTCACATCTGTTTTCAGCGAGGCGGCTCTTTTCAGCACAAAGTCTTTGAAAATCCACTCTCACCAGCAAACAGAAGACAGACACAGGGGGAGTCTAGCTGGTGAACATAATAGGGCTTTTAGAAGCTACAAAAGTATATTTTCTTCACCCGAAGCAGAGCTACAAAAGAGTAAATATTGCACTTCAATACGCCTGGTGTCCAAGATATGACTTCAATCAATGCTCAGCCTGTACGTATGCAACTGTTTGCCAACACGTTCCCGATTCAGCTAAAGACGTGGTAAAATGTCAAATCTATATTCACAGCTTGTGTCTGCTTCCCCCAAGTAGCCAAACAAAAACTGTTATTCCACATTTAAATCAAATCCAGTGGTAGCGTTTCATTAAAGTTCAACATTTTGGATATTCCACTACTTCTAGCACACATGTACATTGTACATTGAGTTCATGCTATAAGAATGAGATTGTTGGCTTATAATAGGATTATATTCTGGTGAGTATTAGCTATGGAGGTGCCCGGTATCTCTTTCACCTCATTCACACCAACGCAACTCCGGTTCAAGCTCCGTGCTAGAGCTTTTCAGGTTCAGAACCGGTTCTTCGGTTTAGCTCCGGCTCTTTTCACACCGCCCAGAGTCCGACTGGTGCTGTGTCATTGCGTCATCGTTTGCGTCATGACGTAACCGTTTGCATGCCTGCTTCATAAAGCCAACGAAAACCCCTCACAGCTGACACCGACAACAACAACAATGGCCGATTGTGCTCCAGCTTCCTCTGCACCTCTTCGGAAGACCAGATTCCCAGCAGGTAGCTGGTCTCTTCAGTGGACCACTGCCGCTTGTTAAGTTTCTCCATCGTTGTGTACAAACTGGATAAAACGCCGGCTTTTTGTTGTTGTTCAGGAGTTGATCCCGCCCCTGCCCCCGCCTCGACGTAAGCGTGACGTATGCGGTGCTTTTGCTCTGGTCGGACAATTTTTTGGTGCTTGAAACGAACCGGATTCCGGAGCTAAGAGGCTGCTCCGCTGCGGTGTGAACAGGAAAACCCGGTGCTTTTCAAGCTCCAGCTCCGAACCGGCCCCTGAAACACCGTTGGTGTGAATGAGGAATTGGTCTTATTGGACCATGAAAGGTTTTGACACTCCCTGTGTGATGAATACACAGAGCAGGTCACAACATAAGGCCTTAAAGCCCCTGTCACACTGTCCCGAAGTTGACACCCGATGGACACACGAATATGGAATTGTGAATTTCGCACGAAGATGGCCACGAACCACACACGAAGGCAACATTTGCATTACATTTAAGACATACAACTGCAATGAAAGTACCACAAAACAATTATGTTAAAGTGCTATGATACTGTACTGATATCTTCAGACTTTGTTCTTTACTTTATATGTAGAAAATATTACGTTTTCTCCGTAATGTTGTTTCCATAACAACAACAACTTCCTGTCAACTGTCCTTCAAAATAATATATTATATCCTTTTTAGTTTCACAGAACACAAATTGGGTTATTTACATAATATGTTTACATGATTTTGTTGTGCAATAAAACAACCCGATGGACACACGATAAAGGAAATGTTCAAATTCGGCTGTGATCGTAGCAACATCGGGCCATTCATGAGGGCATCTTAAGCCTTCGTATGACCGCCGGCGGAGTTTCTCAGGCTCCGGCAGCAACTTCGTGAGCGGAGGCAAAATCTTTGCATGCCAAAAAGGACCTTGCGAAGGTTCATTTTCGTGTTGAATTCGTGTGTCCATTTTGCCCTTCGTAAGGCCATCGTGAGGGCATCGTGTTATCATCGGTGCCATCGGGCATTCGCCCCGATCAGAGTGAGGGCGAATGCACCGATGATAACACGAAGATGACACGATTTGACAAGATGCCCTCACGAGTGCCTTACGAAGTTGCCGCTCAAGAAGTTGCTGCCGGAGCCTGCGAAACTCCACCGGCGGTCATACGATGGCTTAGATGCCCTCACGAACGGCCCGATGTTGCTACGATCACAGCCGAATTTGAACATTTCCTTTATCGTGTGTCCATCGGGTGTCAATTTCAGTAACAGGGGCTTAAGGATGTGATCAATGGCTATTGTAGGCTTTTGAATAGTTATGTGCATGCTTGACTTAAGAGATAATGCCTTCAATAGAGTACCATCAAATCATTGATGTACAAGCATGTAATTGCATTATGCAACATGGTCTCTTCCCTGAATCCCCTAGCTTCATTAGGGCGCCATACTTGTAGTTTTTACATGTTTTAACATCATGATTTAGGTCAGAATAAGTATGTTGGTCATGTAATATGAGCTACGGACTTCATGTCATGTGACTAAGTAAAGTGGCTTTGTCAGTGAACATATTTGAAGGTTTTTCAAAGAAAAGGCCACTTATTTAGTTTGACCCATAAAGTGGACTTTGACACGGCATCAAATAATAATAATGTCGATGGGTTTATTTTGGGATTAGTTGAAAGCCCGGTTTGTACGATACAGAATGGAAAGCGTTCCTTGTGCAGGAGCCAATGAACGGGTATTTGACGCCCAGTTTGTGGTCCGATGTTTGGGCCTCATGTAGGTTATTTGTGTGTGGCCTAGCATTACTATACTTGTGGGGACCTAAATCTGTTTACACAGTCACGTGTGGGGACTCGCCTCCCTTATGGGGACACAATGGAGGAATCATTCATTTTAGGGTGAAGACTTGGTTAGGGTTAGGGTTAGGTTTAGGGTTTAGGATAAGTCTCCAGGAAATGCATGTAAGTCAATGTAATGTCCCCTGAAGTGATGTGTGTGGGGGGGTGTGTGTGTGTGTGTGTGTGTGTGTGTGTGTGTGTGTGTGTGTGTGTGTGTGGTGTGTGTGTGTGTGTGTGTGTGTGTGTGTGTGTGTGTGTGTGTGTGTGTGTGTGTGTGTGTACCTGCTTTGGTGAAGGTGGGGGTACATTGACCTTTGTCTGATGTATTGTTTTCTCCCAAATTAAGACATAAAGGAGGGGGAGGGGGCGAATGGGACAAGGTCTGTGTTTTTCCGTGTGTGTGTGTTTGTAACCAATAGAAAATAGGGGAGGGGGGGTCTTCTTGGAGTACCTAGAGATGAGCTTCTGCTCTGCCATGTAATTATGTACTCCTCTTTCACCTCCCTCCACTCGCCCCCTCTCCAATACCGCTTCTTCTCTCACCTTCTTTCTCTGCTCTCATTCTGCAGCAGCTCCCAGCCGAGCCGCAGGTGGTGGCAATCTATGTCTGTGCCGCTGCTGTGACTGCACACACACACACACACACACACACACACACACGAGTGCTGGAGGACGGCTGCCCAATAACACAGGCTTTACCTCTCAGACGCCTGCAGGAACAACACACACACACACACACACACACACACACACACACACACACACACACACACACACACACACACACACACACACACACACACACACACACCACACACACACACACACACACACACACACACACACACACACACACACACACACACACACACACACACACACAATAACACCAGCCAATAAAAGATTCTTCTTGCACATATTGCTTAAACACGGGAACACACCCCATGCGCCCAAACAAGGGCACACACACATGTGTAGGGTGCTGTGTAATATTCCATAATGCGACCAGAGAACTTCCATCTTCTTCACCACGAAACTTAAAGCTGCACCAGAAAAGGTTTTGATGCTCAAACACATCCTTCTTTTGAGAACCACAGATTGACCTCCATTTAATCAGGCTACCTTGTGATTGGGCACAGCCATGATGTCTTATTCGTCTTATAACTTTCACCCTCAGTGTGTTCTTACTTTGTGAAATTGTATATTAACGTATGGGTTGCATATTAACATTAACAATGTCTTATAAGGAATGTCTCCACCCTCTTGTGTCACTCCTGGTCCCAAAAACCAAGATGGCGACGACCAAAAAGTCATAATCACGGATTCAAAACCGTAGTCCACAAACCAATTGGTGGCATGATGATGGTGGCTACAAAGCAAAGTGCTTGGAGACTAGGGCCGCCCCGAATACCATTTTTCAGGCTCCGGATATTCGGTAGTAATCAGCAGCGAATATTTGTTCCACATGGGGAGGGGGGGGGGTGCGTAGTAATCAGCACCGAACCGCTTCGACGCGTGTATTTCGGTTTATTCACGGCATTCTTTTTGTTATTCTACAGTATTGTTGTTTTATAGTCATTTTTAATGTATATAACCCAATGTGTGAAATTGAAAAGGATATTGCATTGTGTGTGTTACTTTCGTTGCAGTTTGAAGGAGAGGTAGCACAGTTGGCAGGAAGTTGTTGTTGCTATGGAAACAACGTGACGGAGATTAATGGAGAAAAAGTACATATAAAGACGGAGAAAGTAAACGATAACGTTTATGGTTAAGTGTTAGCACCCCCCGAAGAGGCACAAGCTCTTACGTTGACATTTCAATACATTCAAGAAAGAAAAAAAAACGAATATCCGAATAACAAAATTGAAACCCGAATAGTACTCCAACGAACGGATATTCGGATATATATGTTAAACGATGAACAGCAATAGCTTAGTGTGTTTTAGAGAGATTATTTGTTAGATTAAACGTTCAGTTTTTAATCAGATTGCTGTTGAATTAATCAGTGAGCCTGACAGTGTATCAATCTTTCATAGTCTGCATGCAGCTTCATCACACCGTTTACAATTCATTTGTTCTCATCCCTAAATCCGTCTAAATGTAACTCCACCCTTCCTGTGCCGGCCTCCAACGACACATGTTGCTTATTTATGTGATGAATGGTTGAGAACAGAATGTGCCGAGGACTAAAAGTGGCCTGCTTTCCTTTAATTGAGAAATAATCATATGTCATATAATCTGTTTATAGATCAAATCTAATCTGTGGGAAAATGTTTAATTAATAATTAACACTGCACGCGTTTTCATCAGATCTATTTCTAATTCAAGCGCGTATATCACAGTTTTGATATAACTCTCCATATCTTTCCATCAATACGCCAGGAACAGGAACAGGGAATATATGTCGCTTTAAGGATTAATGTTCTCTTTTTTGGGAAGTCATCAAATATTTAATTCCCTCTTTCTTCTTCTCTCTCACACACGTAGCTCTGTCTCCGCGGCGGTCTGGGTTCATTGTATATGACGGTGGCCTTTCGTTTTGGCTAATGTAGGTGATCTTCTCCTGACGAAAGCACCGTAATCCATCTCCTGCTCGCAGGGGGGGGGGTTTCCGATGTATGCACTCTGATAACACACCGCCGCTAAGAACAGATGCCGTGCTTTCACAGATAACACGGACAAATAAGATGGAGCATTCAGATTAGCTGTGGTGTCAAATAAATGGCACGCTATTGGAGTAACCCCGCAGTTCTAAAACAGTATCCTCTCGATCAGATCTGCCGTAGGTGTTGGCATGTCGGAGAGTTAATGAAGCGTGGATTTGCATAGCTTCCACACGGGACCCTTAGCATGCCTTCCCGTTCACAGTGGAGCATTCACACATGAGTAGTTTGTGGAAAGAGTATCAGCTGGATTCGTTTCTTAAAAAGTCAGATTCTCTTTGGTCCATGTGAGGTCGGCCCAGACCCTAGGGCAGGGGTGTCAAACTCAAGGCCCGGGGGCCAAATCCGGCCCAAGACTTCATTTTATGTGGCCCCACAAGAGCTTGCAAAAAATATGATTTTATTATACGGTTACATGCTACTTTACAGAGGCACGTTGCCCATAAACTACATGTCCCACAATGCATCTGAAATTTGACTTTTCTCTCAGAATTTGACTTTTCTTTTTTCAAAATGTCACTTTTATTTTTTGATTTTGACTTTTGTTCCAGAATGTTCTTTTCTTTTTAAATCATTTTGTGACATTCTCACTGAAGAGACTTGCAATTATTTGCCCTAGACTTCTGCTTTCAGACGTAGTAGACGTATTATGAAGGTATTACCCTATCCGATAATAATCCAATGCAGAGCAATAATGTAATATAATACATTATTTTATATATGATAAATATTATATGTATTTTTATATAGTCTTAAAGTTACAACCGGCCCTTTGAGTGCAGCCATAATGCGAATGTGGCCCGCAATGAAATTGAGTTTGACCCCCCTGCCCTAGGGGTTTTTAAATCAAACCTAAAAACTCACTTCTTCACCCTGGCCTTCTAGTCATAGCAGAGCACGACTCATGCCACTTCCCCGTGTTTCATTTTTATATTTGCTGTTGTAATTTATTGTCTTCTGTTTACATCGGTAGTAATGTGTTATTTATTATCTGCATGTGCAGCACTTTGGCTCGATCGAAAATCGTTTTTAAATGTGCTATAAAAATAAAATTTGATTTGATTTGATTTGGTGGACCCTTTAACTTTGTGGCCTTTCGCAGCGTCTGACGGCCTGCCCCAGAAACCAGAGCATAACTGGACACCTTCTTTTCTGTGAAACTCTAATATTCTTGTATTAATGTCTAATGTTCTGCACCATGACCATGTTCACTAGAACATTCCAGTTTCGCTTCAGAATGAAAACCTTTAGGAGTTAATTATCCAAGGGGTAATTACCAATGCATGCCTGTAGCTGCATGAGTGTCGTAATGATATGCTTAACATGGAGAAATGGGTTTGAAGAGGAGATGTACTTTCTTTTGCAGTATCTTTAGTGTGAAATACATTTTTCCCAACTGTCGTTCAAAGCATAACGTGTGCTCTATACGGTCAGGAGCGTAAACCAACATTCATCCGGTTGACCTATGAGAACTATTGACTGAGCGGTGCCGATTCAAGTCCTGACTTTGTCCTTTAATCACTTAATCAAAAAGCAATGTTTACATCGACCAGGCCGGCAGAAGCCAAAACTCACACGAGGTGCATCTCACTTCGGTTAAATGGAATCCTTGCGTCCCTCACTTGCGTCGTCTCCCTGCGACTAGTCCCTCCCACCAAGGAAGCGTGGAGAGACGCAAGGAAACCACGAGAAGCAGGGAAATGAGAGCAATGGGACGTCCTTTCCTCCGGAGCGTCACGTGAAGCGACGACAGTTTGTGATGACGCCGCACAGCTGATCGTCTGACAGCAGCCATGCATGCGCTGCATCGTCCAATCAGTGAGCGATACACGGTAAGGGGGCGGGGCGAGTGTCTGAGGATTTCACCGTTATCGCTCCTCGATCCGATAATAAGGCCATGAGACGCTACTCAAGAAGGTCGCAAACAAATCAACTTCGGGTGATACCGAGCCCGAGGAGCGAGGAAATGAAAAATAGCCGAAGTGAGACGCACCCGCTGGATCTGAGAGAGGACCAAATTGAAGGACCCGTGTGCTTCTGAATGTCATGTGAGGTCATCCTAAAGAACACAGAAGCAATGCACCGCCCATCCTTTCAGCCTCTCAGCCATCAGAGCGTGTGTCGGCGAGGTGACGGCTGCAGCTCTCCTTTATTGATGGCACTGGTTATGAATATTTGAAGGCCCTTTCAACCTGAGAGGAAATAGGGAAACTGTGGGTGGCATTTATCCGGCTGCAGCACAATATGCCGCTCTTCTTAAAAGCCCTTTATACCGGCCGTGTGAATCCTCCTCTGTGGTGGAATGTCACAATCACCCAAAGGCCCATCAGCCACGCCCACTACAAGGGTGTAATTCCCCCCTCCCCTTCTTTCCCTTTATCCATTTAATATGAACGATTTTCCTGGGAAATCATACAAAGATGTCTGTCCTCTGTTTCCTCCCATAGCAGATCCTTTGTGAGCGCGTGCCCATGAACATGAGCGCGTATTACATCCTGTGAAGAGAGGCAAACAGAGACATGGAAGAAAAGATGACGGGATAGTGAGCGGCGCCCACACAGCGGGGGGTAGATATCAGGTCGGGACGATGCTCCTTTCCCACCAGCCCTCTCCAAACCAGTTGCTTTGGAGTCGCTCCGGTGAAAACAGAGGTGACCTTTATGGACTCTGAAAGGGTTGGGATCGCCATCGCCTTGGCATCGCTCTCGTTGATCTTTTTTGCTTTCTCGTGTTGTCGAACGATTCCATTTGGTTACAAAGAACACAATGGTGCTCTAGAGGAGATTCAGGTGATAAGGTGGGGGGGGTTACCTTGGTTGCTGATTGGCTAATGGTTACTCAAGACAACACATCGTTATGACATCATAAAGTGGCCAAAATCTGATCAGCTCATTTTCAGACAGGTTTTTATAGAAATGGATCAAAAAGAGAGAAAATCTTTGTTCCTGAAGCTTTCAGAGTCTCTTTCCACAGAGGGGACACATGTTGATGTAGAAGAGACATGAAGAAGAGGGGACACATGTTGATGTAGAAGAGACATGAAGAAGAGGGGACACATGTTGATGTAGAAGAGACATGGAGAAGAGGGGACACATGTTGATGTAGAAGAGACATGAAGAAGAGGGGACACGTGTTGATGAAGAAGAGACATGAAGAAGAGGGGACACATGTTGATGTAGAAGAGACATGAAGAAGAGGGGACACATGTTGATGTAGAAGAGACATGGAGAAGAGGGGACACATGTTGATGTAGAAGAGACATGAAGAAGAGGGGACACAAGTTGATGTAGAAGAGACGTGGAGAAGAGGGGACACATGTTGATGTAGAAGAGACATGAAGAAGAGGGGACACATGTTGATGTAGAAGAGACATGAAGAAGAGGGGACACATGTTGATGTAGAAGAGACGTGAAGAAGAGGGGACACATGTTGATGTAGAAGAGACATGAGAAGAGGGGACACATGTTGATGAGAAGAGACTGAGAAGAGGGGACACATGTTGATGTAGAAGAGACATGAGAAGAGGGGACACAGTGATGTAGAAGAGACTGAGAAGAGGGGACACATGTTGATGTAGAAGAGACATGAAGAAGAGGGGACACATGTTGATGAGAAGAGACTGAAGAAGAGGGGACACATGTTGATGTAGAAGAGACATGAAGAAGAGGGGACACATGTTGATGTAGAAGAGACATGAGAAGAGGGACACATGTTGATGTAGAAGAGACATGAAGAAGAGGGGACACATGTTGTGTAGAAGAGACATGAAGAAGGGGGACACATGTTGATGTAGAAGAGACATGAAAAGAGGGGACACATGTTGATGTAGAAGAGACATGAAGAAGAGGGGACACATGTTGATGTAGAAGAGACATGAAGAAGAGGGGACACATGTTGATGTAGAAGAGACATGAAGAAGAGTGGACACATGTTGATGTAGAAGAGACATGAAGAAGAGGGGACACATGTTGATGTAGAAGAGACATGAAGAAGTGGATTTTGCCTAATAGGTGACCTTTCAAGGGTGCTTCCTGTATCCTCTATTGGTTCATGTTTTCTCTCACTGCCTTCAACAAGCGATGGGAGATTCACAGAGGTGCAGTCTGCCCTCTCGTCTCCAAAGACTCTGTCCCTCCGCCCACTCAGCTCCTTCTGGCCGCCTCCATCAGACTGAGACTATGATTCTGGTGATTTGGGAATGTACTTCATCGCCGCACTCACCGTAGGAAGCGGCACATCAACTAAATGACTGTAATGGACATGTGACACCGTCGACAACAGGCTCACTCCAAGAAACTTTGCGATACATTTAGTTCAAAACCACCAATTTCAAAAGCTGTCCGTCAACTTGGAGACAGCTTGCCAGTGTTAATATCGTCTCCTTATCCGTCTCACATGTCATCGTCAAAGAGAAGGACAAGAAGGTGTTCAGACTCTTTTGATCATGACACAGTCTGTCCAACCCTTCTCCCCGAGGAGTATAACTCCCGTCTTTTTATTTGACATGAGGGTAAAACTGTTCTTTGGGATTTGCAGAAAAAGACACCTATAGATGAAATATCTTCCGGTGCCGGTCGAACAGGAAAAACGGTATTAATGCTGGTGAGAAATGAATTGAAAAAAAAATATCTCGATACATTCGGAGGTGATCTTCGAGTATTCAGTGATGTGTGCACAATGTTGGAATTGTGAATATTTGTTGGCCATTAGATCCCATTTTGATATGATATCTTAAAGGCTCAAAGACAGTAGTAAAATGTTATTAAGTACATTTACTCTTAAGTACACTGTTGAGGTATTTTAAGAGTATTCTTATACTTCTAGTCCCCTACATTTTGGAAGCCAATAATGTACATTTTAACTCCAATAGAATATTCAAACGGCTTTAGTAACTATAGATTCAGTTTATTAGCTCATACAAAATATGAATCGACCAATAATTACACTTAGATATATTATTATAGTTTAAAATATCCAGCATCCGTTTATTAAATGGGTTCCACCTTTACCATCTGTGATGAACTTAAATGTGTCAATCATCATGATCCAGTAAATTAATATGATTCTGAAATAGGCCACAATGCTTAATAAGTGCGTTAGTTAATGCGGCCCCCACCTCCTCTTTTTGCGGCCCTCAGATACATTTATAAACAACGTAATTAATTAAAAATGGTTTTACTTGTAGTACTGATACCGTCCACTAGTCCTAGTTACGTCGCGAGCTGCGTACATGCTTTCAGGAATGCAGAGACAGGCTACAAGTGTTCAAGTTAGACAACTAATGTCTGGGTTAGTGTTCATGTCTTCATGTGTATGTCATCTTAATGGTTCATCTCAATGCACACACATTTCCGTGCTTTCCAATAGTTTAAAATAGTTTTATTCCACTGTTAAATAACCTGTTCAATACAAACATGCCACTTGTACAAATTAAATAACATTTCTGTGAACTGATATTTGTTTAGTGAGCTTATGTGAGAGAGAGAGAGAGAGAGAGAGAGAGAGAGAGAGAGAGAGAGAGAGAGAGAGAGAGAGAGAGAGAGAGAGAGAGAGAGAGAGAGAGAGAGAGAGAGAGAGAGAGAGAGAGAGAGAGAGGAGAGAGAGAGAGAGAGAGAGAGAGAGAGAGAGAGAGAGAGAGAGAGAGAGAGAGAGAGAGAGAGAGAGAGAGAGAGAGAGAGAGAGAGAGAGAGAGAGAGAGAGAGATGGTGGCCAGTACATCAATTATGTGGCCCCCATCACCATCCAAGTTGCCCATCCCTGAGTTAAGTGGTTTACTTAAGTATGATTTTGACTTGGAGAATGTATAGTATAATACCTGAGTACGTGTTCTACCTCTGCGAAAGGAGAAGGAAAGTAGATGGAGAATGGATGAACGTAAAGGTAGTCGCCTTCCTGATGGAACAGTCTTTTCCTCGCTCTGATATCCTTCACATACTGTAAGGGAAAGAAACTCCAGCCCGGCTCCATTTCTCCACATTATGACCTTCTCTGGAGACAGGCTGTCTCTCAGGAGCCAATCTCTCCTCTAATGCTATGTTTTAGGGAGCGAGGGAAATTGGAACTAGCTGAGAAATAAGCAGAGCCTGTCCCCAATGAGCTGTTTGTCACAGGCTGAAACATCTGAATCGAGCTCCCGTGAATGCCGCTATACTGAAGAATGCCTCCCAGGTTTCATTTGCAATTAAGGTTAATCGGCAGATGCACAGTCACCTTTAATATTCACTGGCAGTGGATTGTTGGTCTTCTCTCAGACAGAAGGACACCCAGCGGACCGGTACTCAACACACACAGAAGATAAGCTAATGACAATGCTGGTAACGAGCTTACGTTGGTCTCTATAGTGAGGCCGAAGTGTTTCCGTCAGTCAGCGCAGAGACAGGTTCACTTTCAGAGGCTTGTTAGGATGCGGCGGCTGAAGCTGTGGGAGGGTCTGTGGCTTCAGCCCTGACACGCTGTCAAACATTCTGAGTGTGAAGACAGCAGTGTTACATGCTCCTATTACAGCACGGATACAGCTGCACTCAAATTACAACACTTTCTCACAGCCATTAAATGCATTTGTACATATCCGGTTATGCTGCAATTCTGGAGCATATGAAAAGTGAGAAGTTTTACTAAACCACAAACTTTAGTTTAAACTCAAAAACAACACATTTCATGTTACTTGTTGGACCCAAAGCGACGTACATACTCAATACTGTGGGCAATCCCCACGGGGGCAATTTGGGGTGAAGCGTCTCAGGGACACAACGACATGCTGACTGCAGTGGGGTTTGAACCTGTGCTCCCCTGATCCCAACACCTTCGCACACACCACTGCGCCACACGCCTCCGCAACACCATGTTTATTCCAGATGTATCTCATTTCCAAACCGATATCACGGCAAGACGTGAACATGTGACGGTGTACCACGCTGGGAGACGTGAAGATGTCACGATTTCGCCCCTTCAAATGTGACAGTTACACGGTATCGTTAACCATTGGAGAAATAACCGGAAATGCCAAGCAAATGCTACCCCGACGGTCGGTTGTTATTGTCAATATTAATATAATAATGATTTATTTTGTAATAGTCACACTCGATTACGCCGATTTTCTTGTTGCCCCAGCTGGTCGACACCTCTTTCAGCAGAAACGAAGGCTACGTTAATGTATTAAATCGATGTTAATCCATGCGTGTGGATGTGGGATTAACGGACGTTTACCGGCATGGTAAATCGTCACATGTTCACGTCTTGCCGTGATATCGGGTTGCTCATTTTCGTTTTTGAGCTCCCTTCCAACTTGTGTCTACATTTCTCAAAAGATGACGCTGAATAAACGCCCAAGTCGGCTAGTCGGTCCGATGCTACTATGAGCATATCTTGCTATAATGCTAAGAATACCAATTTTTTACAAGCCTATTTCCTGAACTGAAAATCCGCCAAACATCGGCTGAGGCCGCATGTGGAGTAGTTTCTATTTTGTGGTTTCTCCTCAAGTGCCTCGCTATGTTCGATGTTCCCCCAGCGCACTTGATCACGTTCCCGCACAGGTTACACTTCGCAGTATCTCGCGGCAGTTTCGTCACATGGTCCCACTCCTTACTGGATTTAAAGCCCCGCGGCATTGTGTTCACATGACCCGGGCCGTGACGCCGTAGACCAAACAAAGGAGTTAGCTACACTACCAAATATCCAATATGGCGACCAGCAGCCCACGCTGTCCACTATGTCTAAGCCAATCACATCGCTAGCTTCCCTTGACGTCACACAGATCTCGCGAGCAGTTGCGATATTTTGCGAGACTTCTTGAGTTCAGTAATGGCCGCCATATCAGAAGCCGACACGATGTTTTTCGTCTTTTCTCAGCGCAAATGTCTCCATCTATGGAAGGTTTTAGATGGTTTAGAACAAAAAGGAGAATATACGTAAATGCCATTTTTTTTGCGAGTCCAAGTACCGGTTCCCGACGTTCCGGTTTTAACCGGACTTGAACCGAAACTTTTTACAAGTCCAGTACCGGTTCGGCGTACCGGTACGCAGCACTAGAAACATGTCACAGTTATGAAACCTGAAATTAAGCATAATATGGCCCCTTCAAACGATTGTATTTTAAATATTTACATCACTTTAATGTGAAATATGGTGAAGGTGAAACTAATTTTAAATACTTAATATAACACTAGCTTAACCCTCTAATAATACACCATTATTTGTTTTGCTGAATTATGTTATGTGTTGATCAGTGGTGAACCGTCAGGGCCTTCAAGGCATTCAGAGAATACCCTGGAACCCTCAGATAAAACAAACAAAAAATCGATTTAATTATATAAATAAAATGAGAATCGTATCCATGTTGTCGATCTGTAATATTACAGTGTCACGTTGATTTGTTTGTCCTTCTCGGACCATGCACTACGCATTTCAGTGGTTTAGTGATAGAAAAGAAAGCAACCAATCAGATCGTGTTCTGGGTCTCTGGGTAGAATCTCCTTCAACAAGGTATTCGACATCCTTGATCGAATGCCCTGGCCGTTACACTGAATGAGAGCGTACGTTCGGACTGACAGTTTGATCAACCAATCAGATATTGGTTTGTAGCCAATGGGCGTGTTCTTTCAGAGTTTCCCTCGGTTCCAGAGGACTCTAGAACAGTGGTTCTCAAGTGGTGGGTCGCGGACCCGTTTCGAGTGGGTCGCAGACGTGAGTGGAAGGAAAAAAAAATCCGATTTTCTAACGCCGTGCATGCAGTAGGCGTTGGACTACCGGGGACCATACACGGTTCTTTGAAAACTTCTGTCACGTAGTGATCATCTTCTCAATAAAACATCTTTGATGCTGATGTTTTTTCGAGTCTTCTGGCCAATCAGAATCAAGATTGTTGCCGGAAGTCCCCACGGAGAATAACTTTGCGGTAGAACTATTCTTTATACATCCATGGGTACAACTTCAGATAGAAATGAACACGTAATGACATATGACCCCCGCTCAGCACTTGTTTAACCTCTACACTCTTTTATAACCCATAACTATGAAAGGAAAGCTC
Source organism: Champsocephalus esox (assembly GCA_036324585.1). Lineage (NCBI taxonomy): Eukaryota > Metazoa > Chordata > Actinopteri > Perciformes > Channichthyidae > Champsocephalus > Champsocephalus esox. Next base: position 8,937,077 of record CM070479.1, on the reverse strand, counting down.
TGCTCCTGAACATTAAAGCCATAAACCTGCAGGTCAGCGTATCCCGCTCTCATGCAGCGCGACAGGCTTATGTTCCTATTTGGTTTCATTACACAGTGTTTCATGCATTCCTTGTAAATGTTTTAAGTCGAAAACCTTTAATCCGTGCGCATGTAGACCAGCGAGCCACCTCAAACGCAGGATATGACATTAGGTATTCAAATGAAGCTGCCTGCGCTACATCAAAGTGCAATAACCTTCAAAAAATGATAGGAAAACTCAATAGAAGGCCTTGGCTCCATGCTGTCAGGCGGCGCAATTACCGCACTGCACTGTGGGGGAGGAATGGTGCAACCTAGCACAAATAACACTTCCTGTCTCCTCACTCACTGCTGGAGCACTTCCATTTTCTGTTAACGCAGTCTAGGGAGAAGGGCTGTGAAGGGTTCCCGGGCAGAAATACTTAAAGGTGTGGATTTGAGATTTTGGGACTGGGAGATTGAAAGTGTGGAAAGTTTATTTATAGCACCTTTCAACAAGTGGAATCTAATTAACATGTGATTTAAAAAGGCATTAAGACGGGATAGAAAGGAATAATTATCTTCAGGATCCTGATTACGAACATCCTCGAGTCAATTTACATATAGTCATTTGAACTATTTAGTCGAATCAAATTCAGACGCCGTGAAAACAGAAAGCCGTGAAAACAGAAAGCCGAGAAAAGTCGATTTCTGTCTCATCCAATTTCCTTTGATTCCATTGTGAAGATTAATGGCATGTATTAAGTCTAAAACCATATCATCTTCAGCTATTTAAATCCCTTTGAATATGAAAATTGCCCATGGGGAATAACATTATGGCATTATCTCGTAATCTCACTGCTTCTGTCTGACGGTCATTAATGTAACTTTGCCGCCATTGTTCTCCATGGAGGCTGTGCTGCTCTTTCACGAACTCCCTGCGTTCCATGCTGATATTAATGTAGCGCAATATTATCTTGGTGGAATTGTTAAGCGTGTCATTTATTCATTACCTGACCAATCCCCGCCAGGCTTAACCTCGGAGCCGGCAGCCGTGCACCCGCAGGCTGAGGCTGTAATAAGGTTTTAAGTGTCTGTCATTAATATTGCCGCACTGACACCATCCTTTTTCGGGCCGCCATCATTAGGCGGGATGGCAGGCGAGGCTGTTGCTTCCCTCCTCCTTCTCCTCGGTGAGCAATCGGCTTTCAGAGGCTGTGAGCGTGTCAATCACCCGACTGACAGCTCGTCTTCCCGGGAGCTGATGACACCCCCGCTCTGTTGTTCATTTAAGGACAGCCTCGCTATTAGACTGATGCTCAGGACAGATTAATGGTTTAGTGACGAGATGCTTCCAGATGCACAGACATGGAGCTCATCCTCATGTTCCTGCACAGGTAGCACTGCACTTAAAGGTCCCCTATATCACTGTTTTTCATCAATATATTAGATATACTCAGAACATGTGTCTGAAGTGTTTGGCTCCAAACACCAAACAGATCGTTGCAGCATTACCCATAATCCTCTCTGTTTCAGCCCTGTTTCAAAAGTGCTGATTCTCCGTCTGTTACTTTAAGGCTGCCACACACCAACCTGAGACCAAAGAACGCGTACCGAAGGCGTCCTGACTTTTACGTCGCCTACGCCGCCCGCCTACGCCGCCCGCCTACGCCGCCCGCCTACGAACACACCGCAAAGACTTCAGTCGACGAGTGGCAATAACTGTCCTTACCAGCGGGCAGCGGTAGTGTGTATTCGTCATTCAAAAGAGGCAACAGCTAATCAGAGTGATTTATTTGGCCGACTCAACATGTTGAATCGGCCGCGGGAGGTGTGAAAATGTGCCGTAAAGCAACGACGGTGCGGGACACACCAACCTGAGTAGGGCGCCGCGAAAGCCCGACTGCCTCTGACTTCGAAAATCGGGTTGGTGTGTCGGGGCCTTTGGATGAAAATAAGGAGCCCCTCCCCACGCCCCTCTGAGAGACATTTGGTTACAAAGAACTCAATGGAGCTCTAGAGGAGATTCAGGTGATAAGGGGGGGGGGTACCTTGTTGCTGATTGGCTAATGGTTACTCAAGACAACACATCGTTATGACATCACAAAGTGGCCAAAATCTGATCAGCTCATTTTCAGACAGGTTTTTATAGAAATGGATCAAAAAGAGAGAGAATCTTTGTTCCTGAAACTTTCAGAGTCTCTTTCCACAGAGGGGACACATGTTGATGTAGAAGAGACATGAAGAAGAGGGGACACATGTTGATGTAGAAGAGACATGAAGAAGAGGGGACACATGTTGATGTAGAAGAGACATGAAGAAGAGGGGACACATGTTGATGTAGAAGATACATGAAGAAGAGGGGACACATGTTGATGTAGAAGAGACATGAAGAAGAGGGGACACATGTTGATGTAGAAGAGACATGGAGAAGAGGGGACACATGTTGATGTAGAAGAGACATGAAGAAGAGGGGACACATGTTGATGTAGAAGAGACATGAAGAAGAGGGGACACATGTTGATGTAGAAGAGACATGAAGAAGAGGGGACACATGTTGATGTAGAAGAGACATGCAGAAGAAGGGGACACATGTTGATGTAGAAGAGACATGAAGAAGAGGGGACACATGTTGATGTAGAAGAGACATGAAGAAGAGGGGACACATGTTGATGTAGAAGAGACATGGAGAAGAGGGGACACATGTTGATGTAGAAGAGACATGGAGAAGAGGGGACACATGTTGATGTAGAAGAGACATGAAGAAGAGGGGACACATGTTGATGTAGAAGAGACATGAAGAAGAGGGGACACATGTTGATGAAGAAGAGACATGAAGAAGAGGGGACACATGTTGATGAAGAAGAGACATGAAGAAGAGGGGACACATGTTGATGTAGAAGAGACATGAAGAAGAGGGGACACATGTTGATGTAGAAGAGACATGAAGAAGAGGATTTTGCATATTAGGTGACCTTTAAACACTAACAATTGTCTCTGCAGCCTTATAACACATGACAGAAAATATGCAAAACAGAACGCTAACGAGTTGTTAATTGGGTGTGTCGAGGAAAAGCTCATCAATTGATTTAATTTCATGTCGTGGCAGGAGTTTGAATTGGAAAATTAACAAGGCGTGTAAAAGACATGAGATTTTGTAGAAGTTACATATTCTACTAAGTTGTTGTTATTCATTCTGACGGAAATATTATTTCTGCATTTTCTTTTTTTCATGGAATCGCTTCGTACTGCCGGAGCACAGAAGTTGTCAGGCAGAGATAACATGAGGGGGGCGTACAAAGTGCATCACTGCGGCGAGGCTTTGGCTGGTTAACACTTCGGTTGAAGTCACAGAAAGGAAGACACTTATATTTGCATGTTGTAAACCAGGGGGTGTCAAACTCAATTTCATCGCGGGCCACATTCGCATTATGGCTGCACTCAAAGGGCCGGTTGTGACTATAAGACTATATAAACATACATATAATATTTATCATATATAAAATAATGTATTATATTACATTATTGCTCTGCATTGGATTATTATCGGGATAGGGTAATACCTTCATAATTAACTACGTCTGAAAGCAGAAGTCTAGGGCAAATAATTGCAAGTCTCTTCAGTGCGAATGTCACAAAATGATTTAGAAAGAAAAGAACATTCTGGAACAAAAGTCAAAATCCCAAAAAAAAAGTGAAGAGTCAAATTCTGAGAGAAAAGTCAAATTGCAGATGCATTGTGGGACATGTAGTTTATGGGCAACGTGCCTCTGTAAAGTAGCATGTAACCGTATAATGAAATCATATTTTTTGCAAGCTCTTGTGGGGCCACATCAAATGAAGTCGCGGGCCGGATTTGGCCCCCGGGCCTTGAGTTTGACACCCCAAACAGTAGATGTGTTCCTGACAGATAATTGAAATGTAATGCAATCTTGAAACGTCAGAAAAATAATAGCATTTAGGTCAAAAATACAAAACCCGGGAGGATATGGAGATAAACAGGAGATGAAAGGTGTCACTGATACCAGATCAGCATGCGGTCATCAGACGGCTCTCCATGATATGAATGACTGGCCTCAGTTCATGAATAATGATGATGTGAGAGGCTGGGGAGAGCTCTCATGTCTCCTCTCTTCCATTTTATTTCATTGTCATATTTGGGTCACATATTGTTTCGTTGCGCTCCACTGGTCTCCTGTTTTTGTTTTTCTTTGCTTTTTCTCCCCTTCCTTATCATCAGTTTTCTCACCGTACTCCTCGGTGTCGCTTCTTCTCTCTTCTGTCTCGTCCTTTTACTTCCTTTGTTCTGTGTTTACACCCCTCGCCCCCACGTGCAGCCCACCAGGGTTTCTGTCCTGCCTGTCGACGTTGCACAAACTAAAAGAACTGGTACATTTGTTATCCGTCCGTTGTTAGCCGCTGAGCAGGGCGCTGGGTTCAAAGCGAGGCTGCTTTCAATAGCACACATCTCCCAGACAGCTGGAGTCTCGCAACGCACCGCCGGCCAAACCCTCATCAGGCCAACCTGCTTTTCCCGAAACATCAGAGCTGTCAGTCTATCGACCCGCGAGGGTGGAAACCAGTTCTGCAACGCGCTCTCGTAGCACACAACACAAAACAAGACAACAAGGCGTTGCTATGAAAGCAAGCAGCCGCAACAGGGGGGAACAGCATCGCTACTTTTATTCTTTCAGTGTAGACATTGCACTGATGCTGCGAGTGCGATGATAAAATAAGCTTAAAGTTTTAGGTCAGCAGCTTCAAACAGCCGGCAGCACAATAACAATGTAGGAAAAGCCAAATAGTTTCAACCTAAGATGACTGGCCATGGAGATATACAATAACACACACACGGTAACACACACACACACACACACACACACACACACCGAGGCTCAGCTGGCCGTCAAAGCTCTAGTCCTCTAATGTTCACCCGCAAATAAGCTTTTCTGAAGCTGCTGAGAAGCGAAGGAAAACCTTATTCTAAAAGTAGTCCATACACAGCGCAGGAATGGCTGCCTTATTTCATCGTTTTTCGAATGAGTTCTGTCCCAGAAGCAAAACAAAATGTCCGTGGTTTTAAGACAGACTTACGAGATTTTCAAGTTTTGTTCTTATAGATGAAATATGTCAGTGAACACCCGACTGATGACAACATGTTTGTGTCTTATTTACGATGGTTGCTAACAAGTAGCTAACTGACACTACTAAGATTAGCTGCCTTTAGCTTAGCGACATGACGCAACATTTCTACTCATGCTAAATGCATTTGCGCTTCAACTATGAAAAAGTAATGTTGATATGTGGAGATTATCCCGATAAACAAAACTTTGAAATGTTTAAATCGTAAACATTTTAATTTCAAGACATTACATCACTGCACCGGTTTAATGTCTATTATGTCTCATCTCACTTAGGGTTCCTTTCCTCGTCTCCACGCTTTATCAACGTTTCTCGTATAGCTCAAATTAAATACCATTTCAGAAGTATTCCATTGTTTTTGCACCAGTCGTCTTCGACACCCTTGCATAGAAAAAGAGCTACGCCTAGAAAAACAAGGCTCTGAGTAGAACATTTGGCATGCACAGTACTTCAAATTGAGAGCAGCACTTATCTCTCCTCCGCTTGAAACACTTGGATAAGAAGAGCTACGATGGTCAATTGCCATTTAGATTAGTTTGCGCTGCCTTTCGTATCTTTTGTGTATGCTGATCTGAGTTGATAATCCCCCATTGTGTATTCTCTGGACGAGCAATAACAAATAAGAAAACTAAAGAACTTAAGCTGCTGGTTTAATTCACTGATTCCATCCCTAACTCTCTGTGCTTCCATCTTTTCAGTACATGTGGACGTGCCTGAGGTTTACGAAACCAAGCACACAATAAAGCGAGGTGTTCATTCAGGGGGGAACGAAGGAACCGCATTTAAAGTGTGTGTTGCCTCTCTGTTTGTGTAAGTAATCATTACTTATCATCATGGAAAAGAACATCATTTGTTAAGTCTTAATTGAACAGTGATGATTCCTGAAAATATTTTTAATCTGAAAAGAATTTGGTTTGACAAAAAAGGATGTCGTTAGATATTACTCAGATTAGTTGAATACTCGATTCTGATTGGTCAGTTTGGACATTTCAGAGGTTGTTAATGTTCTGCTTAGGACAACAGACCATAGCACATAACTGGATTCATGATGGCTTAAGTGTCCCCAGTAGAGAAATTAAGTGCTTAAAAGACAGAGAGATGGACGTCATAGAAATCAACAGAATAAGACAGACAGGAAGTAACCAGTAAAGGGAACAGCAGAAGAAGACAGACAGGAAGTAACCAGTAAAGGGAACAGCAGAAGAAGACAGACTGGGGGTGTTTCTCAATGTCGAGGAAGGATGCTCCAGAGCCACTATTTCAAGGATGCTACGTCATCGAGTGCCGCCGAAGGACTGTTCCAATGTCCAGCATACTTGGAATTCTACCGAGGCCGGCGTACTTCGTTGCGGGAAATTTCGAGGCTGCACATCTGTAGACTCCGCGGTCTTAAAATACCCACAATGCTTTGCGCACGGACCAATTTCCAAATCTTTGGCGGAAATTGCGCTCCCTTTAAAGGCGGGGCCTCGCATATGACGCACAACTGTTAGCCTGTTCCACCATTCTTCGTTTTCTGAGGCTAGGAAGGATTCTTGCCTCGCTTCTGAAGCAACTGACTCGGAGGTACATGTGCTACCAAGCAAGCCTCCTCGACATTGAGAAACACCCAGGAAGTAAACACTTAAAGGACAGCAGAAGAAGACAGAAGTAAACACTAAAGGACAGAAGAAGACAGACAGGAAGTAAACTAAAGGACAGCAGAAGAGACAGAAGTAAACAAAGGGAACAGCAGAAGAAGACAGACAGGAAGTAAACACTAAAGGGAACAGCAGAAGAAGACAGACAGGAAGTAAACACTAAAGAGAACAGCAGAAGAAGACAGACAGGAAGTAAACACTAAAGGGAACAGCAGAAGAAGACAGACAGGAAGTAAACACTAAAGGGAACAGCAGAAGAAGACAGACAGGAAGTAAACACTTAAAGGACAGCAGAAGACAGACAGGAAGTAAACACTTAAAAGACAGCAGAAGAAGACAGACAGGAAGTAAACACTTAAAGGACAGCAGAAGAAGACAGACAGGAAGTAAACACTAAACGGAGGACCCTATGGGCTCTGACGTGTTTAAAGACTGGTTAATGGAAAATAAAATGTGAACAGACTGGACAGTTACAGAACACTTCGATCAGTGCTGCTGTCATTTTAAGTTACGTTGCTATATCCGCGGTTCCAGCTGTAGACGCAGTGAAACGGAGTACTTTTTTTAGTTGATAAAATCATTTTGACTCAATATTGTGAGTCAAGTCTTTGATTTATTGTGTATTTATCCGTGTAATAAGAGGGATGATGTGCAAAGAGGCGGCCATTAATGAAAAAGAACAGCTGACATGGTAATCAGTTATTTTATTCCTCACTTGTAATTCTTCCCCCTATTTGTTACTGAAAAGAGATTAGACATGACTGCCGAGGCTTTGTGATCCAGATGTGCAGAGAGCCGTTTCCCCTCAGGTGCCACAGCTGACAGAAGGCCTGCAAGAATCCACCGCTGGCATCAAACTCTCTCACTCCATTTCATCTACGCTCTTATTCCTACCAGTCAGTATCTCCCTTTATAGTCTTTCACTCGCCATCCCTTCTTCTCTTACATCTTCGGTCGTTCACCTGTCTCTCTTCCAATCCAATCCACTTTATTTATATAGCACAGAGGGTTTGCCAAAGTGCTTCACAATGGACATAACATTATAATAAAATATAATGTTACACGAATAGATAAAAAGCACACATAAGAATAAATACAAGGCACATAAAGGCTATGGACGGACAGTGAAAGCATACAAACAGGTATGACGTAGCTCAGACTGGCTGGTAAGCGAGGGAAAGAGGTGGGTTTTTAGGCGGGACTTAAAAGCTTCCAGAGTGGGCGACAATGTAACATGAGGGGGTCGGTCGTTCCAGAGCCCGGGGGCTACCGATGACAACGCTCGGTCTCCCCTGGTCTTTTTCTTTGTTGTTGGGACTACAAGCAGCAGCTGATCAGCCGACCTCAAAGCCCTTGAGGGGGTGTACACCTGTAAGGTGCGCACAGCTGAGGTGCACAAGTGTCAAGGCTTTTATTGTCATGTGTGCATAGCTACAGTGTAGTTATGAAAACGACAATCTTAGGTCACAGGCTCCTCCAACAGAGCAACACAATAAAGCAGATTCAGTAAATACAATCAGAAGTAGTGCCAGAAGAGTCTATAAAGCGATATATCGTTTGTAAGTTGCAAACAGGTGAATGTTATGGATGTTCTTAGTTCAGGTGTGATGTCTCTCTCACTTTGCATTCTTCCTCTCATTTGATTCCACTCTTCTTCTTTCTTTTTCCTCCCTGACAAGACGTACTGTATGTTTGCCCTTCCAGCCTCATTCACACGTGCACATTCTCACGCCCCGATGCACACATCCTCTTCCTGCTTTCTGTCCATCTCTTCTGGATCTCTACGCGCCCAGCAGTTCTGGACCGCTGCCTGTCCTCCTCGGGGAAACACAGCTGAGCGGAGAGAATAGTGGAGCAGCGCCTATAGCCCGGCCTCCTTAGCCTTATCACACACACACACACACACACACACACACACACACACACACACACACGCACACACACACACACACTCACTCCAGTTATAAATAAGGATCCGTCCAACTTCACAAAATTGCAAAGCCTTTAAAGTTACATTTCAAATCAAATGTCATCTTTCTCTCTTTTTTTAAGTTTTTGAATGAACGTAATTGACACAATTTCAACAAACTGGTCTTGCAGAGACATGGGCTAAAGAAGACAGGGAAGTGAAGTCCCTCTGCCCTCCATATAGGGGTGACAGAGCAGACAGCTACTTTGTAAAAGGGGACATTTTTTCTATGAAAGAATTGTTGAGATCGCTTGCAGACAGATTCAGAAAGACCTCACCTTACACTGGCTGACAAGCAAGCCATCATGAAAAAGTGTCGACATTCTTCACTTATAAGTGAAGAGACAGTCGTATTTGATAGTGAATTCAGAACCTTGACTTGACCTTGCACTGTTTTGCATAAATTACTCATACTCTGGTCGAAGTTACATACTAACCCTAGAGTCTAGACCATGCAGTGTATTTCAGCCCTGAGTCCAGGATTAGCTGAAAAGAGTCCAGCAAGCTTATTTACAAGTTAACAGCGTTTAATTATACAGTGATACAGGAAATTACAAAATGGTGACTCGGCCGAGTGCTCCTCCTTCCACTATCCTTGATGGACAGCTGGGAAAGAGACCGACTTCCTGCTGGTTTCCCATTTTATCATCTGTAGTCTTCTCCTATTGGCTTAGCGTTGACAGGGGCGGGTCCAAGCACGTCCTGTCGTTAGTTTTACAATATTCTAATATCTGTTGGTTATTTCAAATGACGACGCTGTGGTGGCGAAGTCGATAGGGACTTGGCTTGGCAACTGAAAGGTCACCAGTTCAAGTCCCGGCAAGACCAAGTGCTACCGAGGTGTCCCTGAGCAAGGCACCGTTCCCCACACTGCTCCCCGGGCGCCGTTCAAAATGGCAGCTCACTGCTCCTAACACTAGGATGGGTCAAATGCAGAGAAACAATTTCCCCACGGGGATTAATAAAGTATATCAAATCATATCAAATATCAATTTAAACATTCCCTAATAATAGTATTGCGGCGTCAAGGAGTGAGGGTTAGGTGTAATTTCTCCTTAAATTCACGTACACAACACATAATATTAGCTACATGCTAATGCTAACACCGTGTGAGCATACAGGAAGTCTGGTGTGTTGACAATGTCGTGAACTTCGGGTTACAGAATAAAACAGTGTTACTAATTTTAAGTTACGCCATATATTGATTGTATTCCTTACAACCATAATATAGCACACCTTTAGTTAATCTGCCAAAAAGGCCACATTATTGATCTGAAAGTACACTAAAAGCACACTTCAGATACTCAAGGTCCTTGACATGCTTCACGTTTGGAAATTTCACAGATATCTGTTACGGTTCTTCAACAAAACGTTCACATGTAAGAGGTTTATCTCTCATTCAGAACAATGGAAACCTCTGATCTCTGGACACCTCGTTAGCTCAAATATAAACACCTGTGTAATGGAACACGATGATGTCATCACTCCAACTGACATGCTCAGAGCAGCAGACTTCAGATAAAGGTTAATGGTCCAGCCCTCAACAGCTCTACATCAATTATGGGGTGTCATCATATGCCGTTTCCATGGAAACGCATCCCTCGCCATAAAAGACGATGTGGCTATATATTAACTCCTATGAAAATGTTCAAAAAGTGCTCAAAACTTCACATGTGTGCTAACAGTCCAGCCGTGAAGACATCTACGGGACAGTTTTGAGAGTTCTTCAAATGTCGTTACCATGGCAACACAATGCTCGCCATGAAACACGGTTTTCTCATAACTTCAGTGAAAAAGCTCCAAACGGCCCAAAACTTCACAGGTTTGGTAACGATGCAGCCATCAACGCATCTAAGCATATTATGGGGTGTCATCAAATGCCGTTGCCATGGCGACAGACCACTCGCCATGAAACCCGATATCGCTGTAAGTCCAATGGACACGGTCCAATCGTCCCCCAATCTCCACTTGTATATCACCGGTCAATGCCTCAACAGCTCTACGCCAAATCTGAGATCTCACCATATTCTGTTTCCATGGAAACATCGCATCCATCGCCATAAAAGACGATGTCGCTATAACTCCAATGAAAATGTTCAAAAAGTGCTCAAACTTCACATGTGTGCTAACAGTCCAGCCGTGAAGACATCTACGGGACATGCCGTTGCCATGGCAACACAATACCTGCCATGAAACACGGTTTTCTCATAGCTTCAGTGAAAATGCTCCAAAAGGCCCAAAACTTCACAGGTTTGGTAACGATGCAGCCATCAACGCATCTAAGCGTATTATGGGATGTTATCAAAAGCCGTTGGCATGGCGATAGATCATTCACCATCAAGTTAGTTCAAAAGTTTGCAGTTCAAATCTTCTGCTGCTTTTCCAAGCCTTTTTACTTTCTTTTCTTCTCTCATCACACATTCAAGCCCCCAGCTTCCATGTATCATTTCAATCTAAATTCTTCACTTTCTTCTTACACATTACATTTCAGCATAGCAGTTTAGCGTCAGATTTTCAGCATAAAGCATTCCCACTAGCAATTTCTTCAGGAATTGCATTCTCTAGTTACTTAATGATATTATAATTACACTATATAATCATAATGTCTGGGTAATTTCCAAGAACAGCATAAGGATATTATTAAGAAATGAAATACCATACAATTACATATTACTGTTTTAGAAATTGGATTGAGAAATAAGCCTTTCCTATAATGTATATGCAGAATAGCAGTGAAACAGTCAGGTATTTTTTTAAATCAGTCATGCAAAGTATTCCTCCCAGAGCCCAGATAGTGATCCATCTCTTTTTATCAGATTGAATTGACTTAATGGAGTCTTTGTTACTGCTCATCAAACTCACAGTGCTTAACAAGGCTTTATCACGGATACAACAATCAGTGCAGCAGCCTGCAGGGCAAACATTAACCTCAAGTGTGTGTTCTAAGACTCTGATATGCATTGCACACACAAACATACGCACACATGCATGCCTACACAACACACACCTGTTCATAAAGCACACACACACACACTCCTCACACATGGCAGCCGTAGCAGTGGGCGGTCCCCGGCGAGTAGAAACACACTAATGGATAATGACAGGGTTTGACAGCAGGAGAGTGAGCTGAGTCACTCTGGGCACGCAGGAAATGAATAAAAGAACGGGAGTGCTGTCTGAATATCCCTCGCTGACTGGATTTCCTTTGATACCATACTATTCCTGCCAGTCTCCCTTGGTAATCCTGCTCATTACACTCTGCTGTCCCTCTTTTGTGAGACTGGCAGCAGCAGCATCTGAGCAGAACAAGAAGGACAGAAAGTCTATCCAACACCGAGGAGAGGCTGAGAACATAGCGGTCTTTTGCTACGTCTCAATTCATTATTATTCCTCACCTTTGCTATGTTTGAATTGCCATGCAAATGATGGCGAAATGCACTTTGAGTTCCAAGATTCTGGACTCATGACGTTAGAAAGGTTTGAGTGTGGAACGCTCTAAAAACATGAGAAAAATGACTGCCATCTTTGCAAACGAAAGTTGTTTGATTAGCCGTCATTGCGGTTGCTCCAGAGAGAACAGCACGATACAAATACAAGTGAATCAGAGGTTTTTTTCCAAGCGATCGTAATTTGTTATTGAGTTAATTGAGCCGCTGATTTGCTACCAAAGCAGAAACGTTGCTAGCTAGCTTACTTGAGCTAACTAGCTAACAGTGGCGATTGTTACTTACGGTGAGGCACAGTTGCCAAGTGCGATTTGAGACAGAAAGCACTTGGTCGAATTTCACAGACAGCGTGGTAAAACATGGCATTGTACTAAGGCTTGTATCCAAATTGAGACGCAGCATTTGTCTCCAAGATGACTTGAGCACTAACTATAGACCTCTTGTTTGACCTGAACACACAGAAGCAAGCTCTTCATGGCAGCCTTTTTTGTCTGGTTCTTCTGATGCGTACGTTTTTGTTGGATTTGTGTATCTTTTAAGATATAGAGACTTGTTGTTTTGCTCCTCCTCCTCCTCCTCCATCTGATAACGGGAAGATTCAGTCTTGACATTAGGAGCTGTGTGTCTATACTATTCTAGAAAAGTATGCAATTAAAAAGTTCTGTGAAACCGGAGACTCGTATCATCCCACTGCTTTTTTAATGTTGGTTCGGTGGATTTCACAGGCAAACTTTCAAACAAACATTACCTGCTGTTTCACTTATTGAATCAGCTGATAATAGGAAGCTCTCTGAAACATCGCTCTGTGAAAGCTGCCAGTCATATCACAGTATAGTTGTGGGGTGCATCTGTCCCATTGAGGCAGTCCCAGTTGAAACCATCAGCAGGCCTGGCCAGCATTGACTTGGTTTTCACAAAAAACAGTTTGGCCAAATTCATCATTATTTCCCCCCAGTCTGTTCCCCCAGAGCCTCTCGCACAAACAGCTCTGACAAAAGGCCAGATGTCGAGTTCGTCAGATTAACCTGCAACTTCTTTAGCTGGACAACTTGTGAAATCTATTCCAGGATTCTCAGACATGCATTTCCCTCCCCTACCTCTCCCTCTCCAAACGGATGCATTAAATGTTGAGTTCTCCCCGTCAGTGTCACATTGGCACGGAAATGCTATTCCAATTATTCTGCACCTTCTATGCTTGCTGTCAAATTACCGGCGCTGGGAGCGGAGCATGGCTCTCGCTGCACCTCTCTGGCATTTTGCCTGACAGCGAGAAGAAAGGAGTGTGAGATAACAGAACGAGGGAGGGCTCGGGCTCAATGAGCACTTTAAATGCTGAAGCCAGGTAATCAGACAGACTCCGGGAGAGCAGGAGGGAACTGTGGGATTGAGGACTTTTTGACACGGATACTTTTCAGCGGTTGTCCCGGCAAGAATGTGGTTTATGCATCTAACCAGGTGCTTAACTTAGGGACAAAGTGAAAGTAAAAAACACCTGCAAACTGAATAAATGCTTCCTTGTGTCCTGACGAGTGTTGCAGCCAGGTAGAATGGGAAGAATCGAGAGGGGGGTGTGGGGGAAACTTCTGTGTAGCAGCAATGCAGTGGGAGTCACCGACTCATGAAGGAGACACGGGAAGAGCAGGAGATTTGTTGTCAAACACTGATGGTTTATTTGGAGAATTCACATCACAAGTCCAAGAGCCAGAGGTTCTGACTTCACAGAGAGCTGCCACGTCAATTCTGGAGCGCCTCTCCCTCGTCAGCCCATTTAACTGATTTCGCAGAGAGTAATCAACATATTTAAGAAGATAGCTTAAATAGTTGGGAACACTGAGTTACTTGCGTCTGACACGTATGGCCCACCCAGTTTACTCATTGGCCCACCCTGAGAAAGCTTCGGTGTCATTTACATTTTTAATCTTTTTTTTATTATTATAAAAAAATGTATTCACCCGTTGAGAATATCCAAGCATTCAAAGTGAAATTCAAGTGAACAAATATCGAGTTTAATTAATGTTGGATTAATTGTTTTTGTCCTCTGAACCGAACTCATTTACGGTACAAACTGAGTGTTGGTTCCGGCGCGCGCCATAATCACGTGAGAGAGGCAGAGAGCTGCCTGCTAAATAAATGATGGCTCAAAGTTCACTAATGAACTTTGTTTTTAAAAAAAAAGCCAGACTCCAACAAGAGCCCTCACTGCCCTCATCTAGCAGAGATCTATACGATCATTTTCTGATAACGATGAAATAGCCCCGCCTCCCTCTCCCCACGTCTCCCTCTCCTCTCCCCACGTCTCCCTCTCGCCACCTCTCCCTCTCGCCACCTCTCCTGCTGCTGGGCTGTCAGAAGAAAATAAATATTAACGGAAACTCTGCCGCAGGTTCCCTCGTCTCTGGGAAGAGGCGGAGAGGTGGGTGTTTTCCATCTGCTGGTGGACAGTCCGGAGAGATATGCACAGGGTTGGGTTGGTTGTGACGGAATACATGTAACGGCGTTACGTAATCAGAATACAAAAATCAAGTGTATTCAGCTGGCGTTACATTTGAAAAACGATTTACAGTTTACTTTCGTAAACCTGAAGTGAATACATTTTGGAAAACTTATTATTGGTGGAAAAGTTTCCTCACAAAATGCAATATTCATTACCGGCAGAACTGTGTGCACACTGCACAGCGCTGCAGCTGTCTGTGAAGCCCCGGCCCCGCACGCAGATGAGAGAGAGAGATCTCTTTCAAAATATATTGAAAGTTAGAAACGGAGATGGTTAGATAAAATGTGGAAGATAACGTTCATGTAGCATTTATTTATTGTCGAAATGATGACGTAACGGGATGAAATCAAAATGGAATGGCCTGCTGCTGCTGAATGATGGGGCAAGTGACCGGAAACAGTTTTAAAAGTTATTACATCGTTTCAGATAATAATGATAATTCATTCTATTTAGGGGCGCCTTTCAAAGCACCCAAGGACACCTTACAATTCATAACATATTCTAAGGAAAGGTTTAAGACAGCACAAAGAACGCAGTCCGGGTGATGTTTTTACGTGGGGTGCCGATGAGAGAGCTGTCCAGAATGACACCACGATGTTGTGTTTCTTGATAAGCCATTAAAACAGTAAAATACATGTCTCCTGTTCCCCAAAACACATCTGTTATGGAAAAAGAAAGTATTCTAAAAGTAATCTGCCACCGGTACCGGCGGGGATTGTTGTTAGCTTCTGATGCGCAGAAGAAAAACCTGGCCCATCCCTAAAGTACATTTCTGCCTACGCTACTGCCTTGGAGTCCACACACACCGAGAAGGAAGTGTCCCAGTGCACCCACAACAATAAACCATCTGTGACCGAGGGTTGCCCGGTCAGAGAATGGGAACAACAACATTATGGCTGAAGCAGCCTCTCTCCTCAAAGGAGATAGCAGACGTCGGGGTTGGTCGTGCACGTCATATCCAGGAGGACAATTATTTCCCTAACAGCGGGAAACTATTTTTTTGTTTTGAGACTTAAGTCGAAAAGTCACGAGTAAGGTCAAACATTCAGTAATCAGAGAGGGGATGTTGTGTTTAGCTTGTTTGTTTTTTTAACTCAAAATGTTTGGAAGAAGGTAGAAATCTTGAGACTAATTTTGAACAAACATTTCGAAAAAACTTTTAAATGTTGAGAATTAAATTCAAATATCATTTTGAAGGTAAATCAAATATAGTCGAAATGTGAAGAAGAAATCAAACTTCTCACCGTAGCGGTTCAACATCCTTCTCAAAATGCAAAATGATAACAGGTGTAACCCTTGTGCCCTAATACACGTCTCTACCTTTTAGGGGGTTTATTGTGTTGTTTCTCACACAGCAGGCAGCAACGTGCTTAGCTTGAGTAGCACACGAGCAGAAGGCACCTGTGCTACATTAAAGTCAAAGAATAGAAGCAGAAAAAGTGACATTCTTGAAGTTATCTGCATATTCCAGACACTTTTGGGTCATATTCAATGTCAGTCTCTTCCCCAGCCTTGTTGCATTTGTTAATGTGTGTGTTGTGTTGTTGTGAGCCGGCAGTCAGCAGCATGTGAGCTGCAGCAACAACAAGCTGTGTTTCTTAAACGACACCTCGGCTCCAGGGACCTCGGGCAACAGCCACCTGAAGAGAGTTATTTCAGGCGTGAGGGCGTGTCAGTCAGTGCAAAAGAAATCACATGCACACGCACGTCTCTCATTAGCACGGCGCTGGAGAGGGGTTGTGTACGTGCGACTGTGTTCAGATGTTCACACACACACTCCACTGCCTGTCCGAGACACACTGTGGGGAGAGAGGCCTCTGAACAAAGCAAACATGTCTGAGAAACTTTTAGAGTGTAGTGATCAGTGTTGGGCAAGTTACTTCCAAAATGTAATATATTACATATTACTTATTACTGTCTTTTGAAAGTAATAAGTTACATTACAATATTACTGTCTCTGAAATGTAATGAGTTACACTACTTTAGTTTCTTTCACCAAAATAACCGCAAAAGAATGGCTGGTATTTTAAATGCTAACATGTAGTTTAGTGCAGCTCATTCTCCAGTGAAGGGCGATGTGGTATAGCAGCTTATAAAACGGACAAGTCAAATCAAGCAATCGGTCTTAGCGTGATATACTGAGCGTATACCACGGGTAGAATTGTAAGTTACTTTTCACAACAAATCAGTATCCCTCCGCGTCTGAGAAAAACAGTATACCGTTGGGCTGAAAAGCAAACTGCCTGCAGTTTGCTTTTCATACCGGAACAAGAAAGCAGCGGAGAAGTAACGGGGCAGAAACCCTCCTTTTGACGCAGCGGTCCAGACATAGACATCAAACGGCAAAACATACAGTGTGCAGTTCCTTTGGCAACAGGGCAGGATATCTAGATACTTTCCAAGGTTTGATATCATGAATTGTGCTACTTTTAAAGCAAGCAACGATGTTTTCAAATCTGTAATCAAAGAGGTCCGCAAAAAACACTATCGGCCAATCAGATTGCTTGATTTGACTGTCGTGAGCTATTGCTTAAATAACCACTGTGTAGGCCCTTAAGGCTACTAACAACTTGTATTACACGGCTTAGTTGAATACTGGATTCTGATTGTGACTTCTTAACATGTGACACGTTGTTAATACAGTAGTACAGACCGCTGTCAAGGACTGTAATGAAGGTTGCTAAGGAGGATCAAGAAAGAGAAAGGAGAAGAGGTTAAAAGACGGAGCGCTGGACGTCAGATAAATCACCAGAAGAAGGCAGAGAGGAAGTGAACACTAACAGGACAGGGAATGGGCTCTGTAGTGTGTTCAGTATGTGGCCGTGTGCAGGCCCGGTTCCAGAACAACATGACTCATGAGATTACAGGGGCGCAGCAGTAGTAGGTTTGTATGAGCAATAGTGGCCGGCAACAGCAAAGAAAAATAGCATTGATGGTCCCCAATGAACAGATTATGGCATTTGTTATGTTTTGAAACCAAGTGAGAACATTTCGAGTGAGTTAAAAGTGCAATCCTGAAATATCTCATCAGGTCCAAAGTGGACTGTGGCAAAGAAAAGCACAACAGCTTCAAAACCGTACTGATAACACAAATGAGAACATATTGTAAATCAAGGCAAATATGATTTAAACCAGCTCATGGTTTGAAATGGCAAACATTGAAAAGCAAAAGTATTATTAAAACCATGTACTAAATCATCACTTTGGTCCCATCATATACTCTGAGAAGAGAATATTTACTGTGCTTGAAAACTGGATCACATCATCAAGTGAGGTTGACTTTGTGACCTGGAGATCATTTCAGCTGCAACATCAGCTCGTTGATAAGCTTGGGATATGAGATCTTTCTGTAGCCATTCATGGTGAAGGCATCTGTGCTATTGTATGCATTATGTTTGACCCAACATTTCTACAGGCATGGCAGAATATGGCACTATTTTCACATATTCTAGCCATTGTCTGTTTGTATACCACGAGCTGCAAGATGACCGCCTAACCCCACTGTACAGGCGGGTACTTGTTTAGATATACCTGGGCAGGCTCTGGTTTGCCGTGGTATCCTGGCACCTGCGGGCCGCAGAGGGGCGGCGGTGTTTGGGGAGACGAAGACTGCTGCTCCGGGGGCGAGGGCGGCGAGTCAGGCGGGAGTAAGCTAGTGTCCACAACGGAGGGTAACGTGATGTCCCCATCTGACCCGTTGCTACGGTCTGCAGTAGATGCAGTGTTGCTCAGTAACTGCGTTACTGCGTTACTGAGCATTGTAACGGGTCATATATTACCCACATTTCATTAGTAATGCGTTACATTACTTCGTTACAGCAAAAAGTAATATATTACTGTAACTTAGGTCTCAGGTAAGACAGCTTTTATGTGCGCAGCTCCACTTGCTTGGAACAATCTTCAGCAAGAATTGAAACTGAGCAATCTCATTCCTCTGCATGTTTTTAAAGCTAGGCTAAATGAAATGCTTGCTGATACAATGGGCACTTGTAAATGTCTATAACTATGTATCCTGTAAATATAATGTATGATGTCCTTTATTGTTTTATGTTTCATGTGGAACCTATATGCTGCAGGTCTCCCTTGAAAAAGAGATCTATGATCTCAAGGGACCAATCTAGTTCAATAAAGGTTTGAAATGAAATGAAATGAACTTCGTTACTTTTGTAACGCGTTACACCCAACACTGGTAGGAATACACTAGCCACTTTCACACCAAGTACTTTGCTGTACTTAGTGCCCAGCACTTAGTACCCCCATGGAACTAAGTACAGATCGCGTTCACACCGGAATAAGTTCCCTGAGGGAAGATTAGGCAAATGAAGCCGCTGACGTCACTTCTTCTTCTTCGGCTTCGGGTTTACTGGCAGGCCTCAAACCACTTCACGGCGTATACTGCCGCCTGAAGTTCGCGGAGTTGGGGAAGGCTTCAGTAGAAGCTGCTGGGACTCCCAGCAGCTTCTACTGAAGCCTTCCGAGTAAATCGCCAGAACGCCGACACCTCCTCATCTCCACCGCATGTTTTTTTTTGTGTTGCCATAAGTTAGTCTCTCTCGGTTGGTGCGCGGGGCTAATGCTAATAATGCTAATGCCAGCAAATACAATGGCGGCTTCACAAAGCTTTTCTGAGTTTTACGGGGCGTGGCTTGCAATTCGCCCAGCCAATCGAAATTGGTACTTTTTTCTCCCCAGGAAAGTCCCACCTCTCTAGCAGGGACTAAACATGGGAGTAAAAGTTCTCTGAACTAAGTTCTCTTTTTGGTGTGAACGCAACATTCCAGGCACTAACGGAACTAAACGGGAAAAGTACTCCAGTGTGAAAGTGCCTCTGTTACAAGTAAAAGTCCTGCATTCAAAATGTTCCTCAAGTAAAAGTAGACAAGTATTCTCATCTAAATATAGTGAAAGACAGTGAAAGTAGTCGTTGTGCAGATTGGTCCATTTCAGAATAATATATATATATGTTTTATAATGATTGATCATGAAAGTGTTCTCAAAGCTGGTGGAGGTGCAGCTAGTCTGAAGTACTTTGTAGACTGCAGGGTAGCTGGTGGAGGAGCAGCTAGTCTGAAGTATTTTGTAGACTGCAGGGTAGCTGGAGGAGGTGCAGCTAGTCTGAAGTACTTTGTAGACTGCAGGGTAGCTGGTGAAGGTGCAGCTAGTCTGAAGTACTTTGTAGACTGCAGGGTAGCTGGTGGAGGTGCAGCTAGTCTGAAGTACTTTGTAGACTGCAGGGTAGCTGGTGGATTTACTCCAGGTGGAACTAAAGTATGATTTAACACTTGGTTATATTTCACATCATTCATCCAGATCTGTGAAGTAACTAAAGGTATTAAATACATGCAGTGGAGGAGAAGTACACCATGTACCTCTGAACTGTCGTGGAGTAGAAGTACAAAGCAGCAACAAATTGAAATACTTAAGTACCTCAAAATTGTTCTTGAGTAAATATACTTAGTTACTGTACAGCACTGCGTTAACGTCATTATTGTCCATCTGTATACGCATGCCGGAGAAGCTATTCATAGTTGCTGTAATAGTTGCTTCTTCTATTGTCTTGGTATGGAGGATGTGGCTGGGGACTGGAGCGAGGCAGAGGGCTGCAGACGGAGGAAGAGGAAATTATAGTTGGAAACGAAAGGCCAGAGGTGATGCGTCGGAGAAGAGCAGAGTAAAGGGAAGGGGAAGAGATAAGACACTTAGGGGAGGCTGGAGTAAAGGAAGAAGAAGAATGATAATGGAGGGAATATAGAGGGGAAAGAAAAGGCGAGACCAGAGGCGAGGAGGAAGTAAACAGGAAAGCACTCCAGGCTAATCAGGAGCCAGAATAAGGCCTGGATGGTGTTGTTGTGGTCTGATGGAGCCCAGAGGTGAGCTCGCAGGTAAAGAAAGCATCAAGGCCACGGACCGTCAGAGGAGGTGCTATTCCACTCAACTAAAGTGCATTTCCTCATGAGAGAATCCGAGCTGTTTACACCTCAGTTTTTTACAACTGTCTATTTCTCTGAGCTTGTATTCTTTACCTGGTAACGGCCCGTCCATACGGCGGCGTGCGTTGAAGCTTCAGCGCTTCTGCCCGTTCACTTTGGATGAGATGACGTCACGCTTTGTCGAACTGCATTGTGGTCGCTTGAGCAATGTTCAACTTTTGAAGCTTCGACGGAAGCGTCAGCCAATCAAATCACATGCCAGTACAAGCTCTAGCCAATCAAACCGCGTGTCCGGGGCGGGAGATTCATGTCATTGGTTGTTTCAGACAAGCCCACCGGCCAAGCCCGCCTTAACCTGCCATCAGGCCCTGGGGCTGATAGGCTTTGTAGGCCCCCTATTTAAACAACAAATCAAAGTCATTTCCAGCCTCGGCAGGTTCTGTGATCGCACTTATCCACTCTGCTCCACGCACGCCTGGTCCTCTCCTCCAGATGAGTGACGTATCGGGCCTCCCTCATGTATCTGTCCGGTTGCCGTTGGCTCCCCTCCACGTAGCAAGTCCTCGTCGTCCTCTCCTCCAACATCCCTCCTGTCTGTTTTTCCTCTCCCGCTACTCCATCGCTATCAGAACCAGACGGCCTACTTGGCTCCGAGGCCCCGCGGTACAGAACTCATCTGTCCTTCCTCCTCATCCTGGCCTACAGGTTTAAAATAACCTGCAAGCTTCGGCATTTTTTGTAATAGCTGCTTGTCCCTGAAACTCCTTTTCCCTCAACAATTTCCTTTCCCGAGCGCCACTCTCAAACTTTTTCTTCTCGAACTTTTTCTCCTAAACAACCTTCATCTGTCACTCAATCACTCGCAATTTGAATACGTCACATGTGAAACATATTCTCATTCTGATGTTGTATTTATCATCTGAATTTGCCGAAACAAGTTTAATATTCTGAAAACCAAGACTTTGTTTATTTGAAACCAGATGAAGACAAACTGTAACGGACCCTGCCGTGTTATCTATGATTACTATACGCCTTACATTCATAATGTCAGCGGAGGGAGGGGAACAGCGGAACAGCAGAGTGGCGAGGGAGAGCTGTCTTCTTCCCTTTACAAGCTTCCAAAATGTAGTCATCGTGTGATTTTGGAAATAAAAGTTTCATATTCTGAAAGCCAAGACTTTGTTTATTTAACATTTTAAAAAAACGTCGGTTTTTTTTTATTGGCTCATGATAGGCCCCTGATCTCCGTAGGCCCCTGATCTCCGTAGGCCCCTGATCTCCGTAGCCCAGGTCAGCCCGTGCATTAAGGCGGCCCTGCCACCGGCAAGCTTCAACGCACGCCGCCGCGTGGACGCTGCGTAAGGTTATATGCCATTTTTATTAGCACTATATGTTGAATCACTGAGAAGTGTTCCTACAGGATTTGATTTCACTCAAAGTTGTGTTGGATGAGCTGATAATTGATCAACTCTTTATCATGTTGACCCTCCCAAAACAAGCGCAGCCTCTCAAGCTTGTTTTGTTTATCTCTTTTTGTATTTCTTTGTCATCCATTTTTATTTTTTTCTCTTCTTAATTCTCTGTCAAAGCGTCTTTGAGTTTCATGAAAAGCGCTATAAAAGTCCCATGTATTATTATTATTATTATTATTATAAGCTGCATTAACGTGACACGCGGTGAAACTGCTCTGCACGG
Source organism: Champsocephalus esox (assembly GCA_036324585.1). Classification (NCBI taxonomy): domain Eukaryota; kingdom Metazoa; phylum Chordata; class Actinopteri; order Perciformes; family Channichthyidae; genus Champsocephalus; species Champsocephalus esox. The sequence goes on along the minus strand of CM070479.1, from coordinate 8,914,762 downwards.
TTATTTTGTAGTTGTTCTAAGTTGTGACTCGGTCAAAGCGCTACCCTCAGTGTCAGACACGGCTCGAAATGGTCTGCGAGAGCTGTGCTCAAAGTTCAAATGAGTGTTACAGCTGTCAGGTGTGTCTCGCTCCACAAGCTAGCAGAGGAAACTAATTAAGTTAAGTTGCTGTTTTCTGGGCCCAACTTGGCGACGAGCTAAGAGCTCATCAAGAATCAATGCCGCTTCAGAAATGCAATTTGTTTGTACTTAAAAGAAGCTCAGTCTGTTTTGTCTAACTGGTAATAAGCAAACAACACACACGACATGTCAATCACAAATCAACAGTTCTATTATTGTCATCAAATGGGATGAACCACAAGATTGTTTGCTTGTTCTGAAAAAGTACAATTTAAATTCATAAAAAAGTGTGGACGGATAAATATGTACTCCTTTAAATAATGTTCATGTGGGATCGCTACATATTGGCCCGGATAGTTGAGTGATGTTTCACAATCGTAGTTAATCTGTGACTTTAACTGTGAATTCGCTTTTTCCTTAAATTACAAACACATTTGATTTGAAGGTGTAGCTCTCTTCACGACACAGACACAGGTCGGTTCTTTTAACCGGGCGTTTATTCCCCTCTTCCGTTACGCCGTGAGAACTACAACACCGAATGACACATACACAGCCAAACACATTAGCATCGTGTGCTACACATATATGACTGAAAATAGGACACGTGAAAACATAAAGCAAATACCTCGTTGGCCGCTTGTCGTGAAAGGTCATTTTAAAAGTTCCTTTTCCGAATAACTGTAGCTTTGTCCCAGACTTCAGCAGAGCTTCAAAGAAAGACGTCAACCCACGTGAGTTGTCCAGTGTATCAGCAGTGCCGTAGCCAGGAATTATTGTGTGGGTGGGCCTGGAGAAATGTAGTTGGGGGGGACTTATCAAGCGTGGGGTCTGAGCTGAAACTTCATTAATGATTTTTTTTAATGCACTAATTAAACATAAGCATTCAGCACGGTTCACTGCAGACCTCAAGAAGAAATAAGACTCACGGCAAAACGTACTTTACTTACTAATTTACTCACGGTAAAAAAAATGCAGTCCCTATTCCATTGTCATGAAGGTGGAATCTAACTATATCCAGAATAAGTTTTATTGGATCCAGGCTAGAAACATGTTTATTTCTGCTGTAGAGTTGGGCATTTTAACATGGGGGTCTATGGGAATTGCTCCTTTCTGCATCCATCCCCTGTCGGCCACTAGATGAACTGCAGTTTGTGGCACTTCCTTCTGGGCTTGTCAGGAACGTCAAAATAGCTATGCCACGCTGACTGGCTGTGGGTGGGCCAGACTTGCATGCGGGTGCAGCTACGCCACTGAGTACCAGTACATGAACACACATTAGTTCCTGCACAAGAAACAACAAACATTTACGCATATTGGTTTAACATCTAAAACAAACTGTAATAAATCATGCCATATTTAACGATTATAATATTACATGAAATAAAGTGTTGTTCTTTTTGATTAAGGCAACTTTGTTACGTCCTTTACAGAAGGGACGACTCAATGTGATACCATTTCTTATTTATCACCGTCCTTCAGGTAACTCCATATTTCTCCTTTCAGAAGCAATTTGGTTATCACGTTTTATTTTGGTGCAAATAGGAACGTTTTATTAGATGATGTTAAATGTTTCCTATAGTCCCAAACATCAATATAAGTTTCTGTGATTGCACGACAGCTCTCGTGAAACACATGAAGCCGGTAGATTTCCGTTGATTGTATCCTCTGTCTGCATGTGAATGTAACTGATGTGTATGCCGATGCTTTAGTATTCACACGAGACCCTGTGCTTTACTCACATGTCTGGACTCATCAGTTGCCTCTGTAATCAGTAGTGCTCTGACAGGAACACCGCGGCTGTGCAGGAGAACGTGGAGCTGACTCAAATGAGAGTCCAGGGTAAACAGTGACAGGGCCAATTCCAGTTCCCAATCTCTCTGCAAATGATCAGGGGAGAGGGGGGGGCTTAACGAAGACGCAGCCGCATCTGATCTCAGCACCTCCGCCAACACCAGAGTGCCAGCAGGTCGCAATGAAAGGATTTGGCTCGGACTTTAATCTAGAAGAAATGAAAAAAGTGGGGGGGGGGAATGATAGAGGTCATCAAATAACTCATTCAATCCCCTCCAAAGCTCCAAAGGAATGAAATGGCATTGTGGAAAGGAGAAAAAAAGGATTGTAATTATTGTATTTGTTAAAAAGTCAAAGTCAGAAGCACTTCAGATATCAGGTTGCTGTCGCATTAAGCCGAGAGTAATGGAACATCGAAATAAAGCTTTCCCTTGGCTGGATGAGGAGAATAAAAGGTGCCATTATGTTGTTAAATATAATCTTACTAATGGTGCTTGAGATAGATGTTCAAGTGTAATCAGTTGTGCTCTTCAAGTGTACTTCTTCAATAAAACGAAACAGCTCTTTGAATGAAAGAAAATGATTTCCAACCTCCTGGTGTTGGGCACGTTTGACTTTAAATTGAAGACTAAAGGCATCATTAACAACACAATGATGGGTTTTAAGTGTTTCTGTCATCTTTAAAATAACCGAAGGAAATCCCAAATGCAGCATCCCAGTATTTTGCATATGTGTTAGTCGCTATTTCACTATATCGCTAATCACTATATTATGCGCAGCCGTACTTGTTAGCCAATTCCATACGAGTGTTGTTTATCCCCTCTCCCTTTGATAGCAAATGATGTCACAGAGACATAGTGGAATAGGGGTTATTCGAGCTTTAAGCAGGCCGTCCTGTGTTGTAAATGTTTGTCCTGGAAAGGCCCGGACACACCGAGCTGATTGTGGCCGTCGATGAGCGTCGACACGCCCTACTCGGTGTGTCTCGCACCGTCATGTCTTTTCAGCCGTGCCGACACCCTTTCGGCCGAAAAAGTGTCGGTCAAAGAAATCACTCTGATTGGCTGTTCAGCTAGCGAATCAGTGCACGAGAAGCGAAACGGAAGCGAGGGACCCAAACAAACTATTAAGAAGGCAAATCTGAGATATCATTGAACTCCATTGAACCTTTTGAGTGACGAATACACACTACCGCCGCCTGCTGGTAAGGAGAGGTATTGCCACTCACGCATGCGCAGTTCGTACGTGCAACTTAGGTGCCGGCTGAAGTCTTTGCGTTGTGTTCCAGGGCGACACATGGCCAAGACGCAGAGACGCGACAGTCGGGGTCCGTCTGTGTCAGTTCTTTGGGGTCAGCTTGGTGCGTCCGGGCCTTTAGAGCAGGAGGGAGAGCAAAGCAACATTATAGTGAGAAATTACTCTCACACACACACACACGTGTAAAATGTCCATGTTTCAAGCTGTTCGTTTATGTTGAGAGAAAGCAAATGGTGAGGATCAGCCTCTTTATTTATAGATGATTGAACGTTGTTGTTTACAGCCCTTGTTGATTTCAATGTGTGTGTTGTGATTGATGGGTAGAAAATAGATTTGATGAAAACGTCGTCTGTTTTCTGAGTTAAAAAGACTCCAAGAATAGTTGTAAGTACTTCCGTTCCTCTGAGCCCTTCGTGAAGAGGAGTGGACTGAGGATAGAGCCCTTTATGTTGTTGGTGACGGGGGGGGAGGGGATCTGTGCTTAAACTACATTAATTGACTGAGAGCAGAGCTGAAATCAATGTGGAGCCGTCCGCTGTGGTTACTGCGAACGGCTGTGTGTTGCAGGACTGAATGCACAAGTCACTTGGTTTCGAGCATAGTCATTTGTGTGAAAGGCCTAATTAAGTTTATGATGAAGTTAGTATCCAAAATGCACATCACACTCCACCGTTAAGGACCACAGGGTCCCCTTTGCAATCCAATAGCTCTACACTTTAGTCTTGTTTCTGCTCTATTACGGAACATTGCACTGTTTGATGAAAATGTAAAAAAAACAGTGGCATTATGTGAATTAACATATTAATGTTTTGGTTAGGACTGATATTGGTTGATAACTATAACTGAGTTAAATTATAAAATAATATCATATATATATATATATATATATATACAGTATGGCAGTTACGTGACATATTTGTCTTTAAAGCAGGGGTGTCAAACTCAAATACACAGTGGGCCAAAATAAAAAAATGGGTACTCGTCGAAGGCCGGACTGGTTCAATGTTTATTGCAGAACGTATTGAAATGAACTTGTTGCACATATTAAACCTGGAACGAACGAAGCTTCAATTATTGCCTATAAAAACAACATTAAATAATCAGCTGCATTCATTTCTTATGGCTCTATCTGCAGCTTTTCCTGAGTCATTTCTTATGAGTACATTTCTCCTCAGGCCAACAACAGCTTCAAGAAACTATTCCCCTCAAAGAACAAACCAAACATGCCCTGCTGTCTCAAGAAACAAAGTGCAGAAGGAAGCATCCATTGAACTCAGTGTGCTGCTCTGTGATGCTAGCTCAGATACTTGGCGTCTCATCTCGGGTGCAAGGTCATCAATGTTTGGGGTCAGGCTCTGAGCGGAGGAGACCCTCAGGATGGAGTGAATGCGTGCAATATACCAGCGGGACGGATCGAATAGGGATTAGAAATTATCCTGCGGGCCGAAATTAAATCCACCACAGGCCTGATTTGGCCCCCGGGCCTTGGGTTTGACACGTGTGCTTTGAAGGTAACAGGAGACATTTTAAAAGAAATGTATTTAATATAAAAAAATAATGACATTTATGGGTTTATTGTTTGTCTTTTATTTATTATTATTAGGGCTGTCAGTCGATTAAAATAGTTAATCGCAAATTAATTGCACATTTTGTATCTGTTCTAAATGTACCTGAGAGGAATATTTTTCAAGTTTTTAATACTCTTATCAACATATGAGTGGACAAATATGCTTTATGCTAATGTTTATTATCATTTGAGCAATGACAAATATTCTCATGAATATTAAACACAACAACCTGGAACCTCTCTCATTCAATAATACAATACAAAGTGTGTGTGTGTGTGTGTGTGTGTGTGTGTGTGTGTGTGTGTGTGTGTGTGTGTGTGTGTCTCCACTCCTCCAAAATCCAAGCTTCCAAGCAGAGAAACTTTATGAAACCTTCCCTCACTGCATGGTGTAGACGCTTCACAGGCAAGGGAGTGGTCTCCAAAGGCAGCTGCAGTGTGTGCTCACCTAGGTCAAGCGCTCTGCAGCATCTGAATAAGATATCTGCCAATTACACTCCGTCTCGCTGAGATAATTCACTTAACCCTGGGCTCACAGCTGACAGGTAGCATTTGTTTACACGTCCCTCTTCATGCAAGCTGCAAAACCCCATCTTCGATGTGGCAATAAAACAATCCGCCTCCCACAGAAAGCCCTCACACAGCTTCCCGGCTGCCTGTTTCCATGGAAATCTGCCTTGACGAGTCACAGCATCGCCTAACCTTGAATTGCATCTTCGCCTGTGAGAATATATCGTTGTCAGAATGAATTGTCATCGCGGTAATCAGTTCTGAGTTTGATTTCCCCCCTTTAGCAGCTTCCTATCTGCAGAGTTCATTACCCCCCCCTGCTGTGTTCGCAGCAAGAGAAGAGTTTGAAGCTCGATGTTGGAGCAAATTAAAGACGGATTCAAAGAGCTTCTATTGCCCCTCGTTAAATGACAACCCCCCATTTCGTATGGATGGTTTTATTGCTGAAGCATGTCCATTTAAAGGTAGACAACCCCATTCCCTCTCATCATGTAATCACTCTGAGATACAGCCATAACCCGATGTCACAGTTTCAAATGAATCAGACCGTTTTTCTGTATTTTACAAAAGGAAATGTTGTGAAAATCCTGAATGTACTCTTCAACATGAGAGTAGCATGATAACAAAGGTATCCCAACAGGGTGTCTGATTACCTGAGAGCATCAGGACTGTTTGAGGCAGATGATAGCTATGTGATTAACATGATGATTCAGCCTCTATGGAGAGAGACATCAAGCATGCTCATTTCTGACGTGGAGCTAATCTGAAGTAAACATTGAAGACAGCTTTCTCTTCCTCCATCTTGTGACTGTGTAACTCCCTCTCTTGGATATCAGCGTGTGAAGGACACTGCTCAGGAACCAGTTGATGCTCTGTATGTGAGGACTACTTCCATTCTGGAGAGGATCACAAAGACATGGAACCTGAGGTTGAAGATCAAGCCGGGGACCAGTGATATTTCACAAAAGAAAACCTATCCTGTATGTAGACACCACTGCATAATGTACCGTCCTTGACCCCTCACACACAGGAGTGATGAGAGTGACGATGCATGAGCCCGGCAGCTGCCTCTGAGCAGGAGGCAAAGTGCTCTGGAAATAGTGCAAAGGTGTGAAAGCATCACGTCACAAGTTTCCTCTGCACTCTGGTTTTAGATCTCACCGAATGTTGATGCGCTCTCAGCTTGTCATCTGCCACCGACAATTATGAGCCAAACCATGTGTTATTTATTTATGGTTGCGGGGGGTGTGCTCTTTTTCTTTTGAGTCTCATCTAATAAGAAAGCACATCCCTGGAGACTTCCCAACACTTAGTAATAATAGTAATAAAGCTTTATTTATACAGCACTTTTCATACAGCTCAAAGTGCTTTACAAAATGACACATCACAAGTTACAAATACTCAACAAGAAATTCCCCTCAGATTATTAGTTAAGAACTTTAAAAGGTACATTCAGCAAAATATAACATTGAGACACAAGGAGGTAAAATGTATATAATAATGCTTTCTCTCTGACGGATAAGACACAAGACGACTGAGTCGATGCAACAATATAAAAAATAAAACCCCATAAAAGAAAGTGAACAAATCGGAACAACAGAAATACAAATAAAAAAAATGAAGGTTAAACGATTAAGAAATGAAAAAAGACCTTGCTATTGAAGCATGTTAGATTAATAAGTTAAGATAAAATCCTTTAAGACCCATAACATAAATACAACTATATAAAGGTAGGTAAATAATAAAGACTAAAAGAACATTTAAAGTGGAGGGTTGCTAATAAAAAGCTACTAAGATGTGTCTTTAGCTGGTGTGTAAAAAGGTCCACTGAGTTGGCCTCTCCGATGTTTCCTGTAGGGCAGGGCTGTTCGATTAGTTTGGAATGGGGCCGGTTGATGAAAATGCTCCAAAGCAAGGGGCCGGGGAAAAGATGGCTTGAAATATGAGCAATCATATTAAGAGCTTCGGATACAGTAAATACTACCACAGCATAGTGGAGTGCATATTGTGATTAATTAAATCAAACAACATAGCCCCGAGGCCTTTAGAGATCTAAATGGCAAGTTCAGAACTCAGTACATGTGAAGCTAATGTAACCATCAACATCATTTCATTTTAAAAAATAAAAAGTAGATTGCTTTTTAACATTATACTCAAAGGGCCAGTAAATATCACCCCAGGGCCGGATTTGACCCGCGGGCCGCACATTGAATAGCCCTGCTGTAAGGTGTTCTAATAAGAGAGCACATCCCTCCGTGTGTCTATTAACCTGGTCAAATGTTATATTTTGCTGAATGTACCTTTTAAAGTTCTTAACTAAATCTGAGGGGAATTTCTTGTTGTTGTTTTTTTACTTGTGATGTGTCATTTTGTAAAGCACTTTGAGCTGCATGTGCTGTATGAAAAGTGCTGTACAAATAAAGCTTTATTATTATTATTATTATTATTATTTGTATTATCTAATAAGAGAGCACACTACTCCAAGTAGGGAATGAGTCCTTACCCCAAGTGAAGGAGTTCAAGTATCTCGGGGCCTTGTTCTCGAGTGAGGGAACAATGGAGCGTGAGATGGGCCGGAGAATCGGAGCAGCGGGAGCGGCACTGCAGTCGCTTTACCGTTGTGACGAAAAGGGAGCTGAGCCAGAAGGCAAAGCTCTCTGTCTACCGGGCCATTTTCATCCTACCCTCACCTATGGTCGTGAAGGATGCGTCATGACCGAAAGAACGAGATCGCGGATACAAGCGGCCGAGATGGGTTTTCTCCGCCGGGTGGCTGGTGTCTCCCTTAGAGATAAGGTGAGAAGTTCGGTCATCAGGGAGGGACTCGGAGTTGAGCCGCTCCTCCTTCGCGTCGAAAGGAGCCAGTTGAGGTGGTTCGGGCAAGGGGTAGACCTAGGACCAGGTGGAGGGACTATATCTCTTCGCTGGCCTGGGAGCGCCTTGGGAACCCCCCAGTCAGAGCTGGTTGATGTCGCCAGGGGAAAGGAAGTTTGGGGCTCTCTGCTGGAACTGATACCCCCGCGACCCGACCACGGGTAAGCGGGAGAAGATGGATGATGGATGGATGGATGGATGGATGGAAGGATGGATGGATGGATGGATGGATGGATGGAATAAGAGAGCACATCCCTGGAGACTTCCCAACCCTTGACCTTATGTGGGGTCGGAGGTGGAATTAGAACATGGTATTGTGAAGATTGCACAATTTATGGATTTTGCTAATAACTCCTGTCCTCGTGTTTTTCCCCCTGTGGAGCAGTACAATAAATTGGACTGAGGAGGTCAGGGGAATGTCACGGAGGCAGGTTAATAAACACAGCTGGTTAACAAGCCACTGATTGGAAAATGACTTTCTCCTTTACCATGGAATTCCCACCATGTGTTAGTGGCTACCTTTATAAGAATACAGCACTGAAATGTCCTCACGCGGACATTTCACAGTATCATATCAACATGTGTGGCTTAATTACATTTTAAATTCTGATATCCTGCACATTGTTCGATTCAGTTGTTTTTGTATACTCTTATTATACTTGTTTTTTAATTAGTAAAATAACTTGTAAAATCGGCATTTTTTTTACAAGTTTAGTTCCTTTACTTGTTTAGGTATTTTATGTTTTAAAGACATTTGTCATACTCCTATTGTACTTACTTTTGTGCATATTCAATCATTTAATTTGGTTTTCTAAATGGTACGACAGTTTTTAAAATAGCTTTTGAACTAGTTCTTTATCAGCTCACTTAATGAGATTAGATTTTATATTTTAGAGCAGATTTTTGTATACCTCTTATTGTGTTAAATGTATGTGTGGCGCCAACAAACATAAAATCAAATGTCTTGTTTGTGTAAACTTGCTATAAACCAGATTCTAATTAACTATAATGTATCGTTTTTAAAGCGATAAGTCGCAATCTGGGCCAATCTAATATGTTCAATATTGAAGGGGGATACAAGCCACCCCTCCCAACTTGGACTGATCCGGATTTCTATTTGAATGCGATCGGCTTAATTATTTCACATTGCACTGCAGTTTTTGATTATATATTTTGAAATAGATGGAGTGTACAATGTGCATGAATGAGTGAGCTCTATTTTGTTGTATTGGCTGACGGTGCACGTTATGGTGCATACATTCATCAGAGGTTGGCAGTGTATATATATTTAGTGTATTTACTGTGACTTTGTTCCAGCTCAACTTGGTTTGCCTGACCTGGTTTTGTTTTTATTCAGTGCAGTGCTGACTTGCTAAACTAAGGAGAAAGTGGTCAGCAAGTTATTCCAAAGTGTCTTGAAATTATTCAGCATCATCATCATATTCTATTTTCAACTCGAAAAATGGTATTAGTGTTAAAATTGCTGCCAAAAAAAGCCAGTCACATTAAAGGCTGCATTTCAGTCCCTGTACATCCAGCCTAGAACAAATCTTAAAGCTGTAATTAATTACCCTTTGCTTTAAACTCAAAACAAATACAGAATAAAGGCGTGTTATCAGGACAAAGCCAGGACAGACGAGTCAATACAATACAGCTTTATTAATAAAGCACTTTAAAACCTCCAGACCAAAGTACTGTACAGTAAATAAAACACACACAGCACAGCTCACACACCATAACACAAGTACAAGTGAAAACAATAGACAATTTAAAAGCAACAATCCAAAAGATGACATTGTGTAAAATGTATATCTTCTGGCCTGAGAAGAAGACGTGTTGCTGGCATGTCTTCTGATGGACTTTTGGACTTAATTGATGGACTGATGGGTTCCTCTCACCCTGTGCTGCCCTTGACCCTGTGTAATTAACGCCCGGGACTCCAACTGCACAGGGTTTCATATGCATCAGTTCAGTCGTATTATTACCTAAATTCATCAAATTAGAGAACAATCACCGTTGGCAATAATCTAATGTAATGCTAAATCCTACTGATTGAACGGGTTCGGTGTGGCGGCCACGGCTCCCGTTTCTGAAACAGTGGGAAGAATGTGTTTCTTCATGTCCCGGTTGTTTGTTTCATCCTAATTGGATAGATTAAAGACCGGTTATCGATTCATTCTTGGCCACCCTTTGCTTTGAGTGGTAAACACATAAGAAATTCTTCCAAGGGCTTCTCTTCCTCAGATGGTAGTACAGACACATTTTAGATGGTCGGTGCTTGAACTTTAGAGTGCCTCCGTGAGCATGTCTTCAATCCCAAATCCTTAATTGCTCGCCCATCACCTCCTCCTCCTCCTCCTCCGCCTCCTCCTCCTCCTTCTCTTCATCACCTTCTCTCTCCTGCCCCGTCCTGAGAGGATTTGCAACCCCAACTGAACCGTCATTTTATCTCTTACAACAACAAGTTAAAACATCAATGGAGCAGAGCTTAAAACCCTAATACCTCTGTTCTCAAGCGTTTTCCCTCCGATAAACCTCGGAGCCCCTTTATTCCCACACCGAGTCAAGAGGAGGTGTGCAGAGAGCAGGTGAGGGTAGAGAGGGGGTGCAGCTGGTTGGGGTCACAGGGCTCGGTGTGCTGAATGACTAATGAAAGGGTGGCGCAGCATGAATAGTGGAGGAGGACACGCCTTGTCTGGCTTCTAGCACCCTCCCGGTCCGTGGTTTTAAAAACCGAGCATTTAATAGGTTCTTCCTGAACATCGGGGCCACAATCCTTCACTTAATAAGCTCATTATTTCACATTGTTTTTGTCCTTTGCTGGCGGTGGCAGGGAGAAGAGCGTTTGATGTGTGTCTCTGTTAGAGAGTTGAACAAGGGTCTTTGAGAGGGAAGGATGATAATGGATCCGCTAATGATGTGTCCCTCGCTCATATGGATCCTGGCAGAAAGACTGGGTCGTCTGCATGAATATTCAGAGGATCCAAGAGAGGGAGAGGTGGAAGCTCAAGGTTACTTAGAGGGTAACAGCGGATGAGGCTCAAGAGCAGTCTGCTTTTAATTCAGCTGCCCAAATGACCTGCAAATCAAACTGTAACTTATGGATAGTTACTTACTGATGGATGCTTGAAGCAGTGGATTGTATTTTTGTGTGAACAACCCAAAACACTTACGAGGCGAAACATAATGCAAATAAAAAATGTAGAATGAAGAAACATCTTCACCAACTTGACGAAACATGCGCATTGTTTAGTATGAGCGCTGCATAAAACTCAAAACACAACCGAGACAGGGACAATACAAAGTGACGGACAATTCTGGGACACTTGTTGATGTTCGGGGATTATAAAGTCAGTCAACTGTCACTTTATACCTTAATAATAATAATGATAAATTATATTTATATAGCACTTTTCTGTAACTCAAAGACGCTCTACAGTTTGAGGGAGGGTAGACAAACAAGGACAGGCGAAAACAACAAAATAAATAAAAGGTTAACTGTGTTGGCTTATTTCAACAATGTCCATTCGCAAGATTCCTTCCGATATAATTGCAGATCTGTAAGCTAGTGAGCTAACGTAGCTAACCTAGACATTTCAAATATACAGACAAAACACGTACAGTTATGAAACAGGAAGTCAACAAGCGCTCCAGTTGATGAATGTTTTCTAAATGTGTTGGTGAAGATGCTTCTTCATTTGCATGTGTCTGGCACAGTGTATTTTTATATTTGCATCCTTTCTGAAGCTGCAGCACATTTCTCCCAATGGAAATGTTTTGGCCGTTGTAGCGCGTTTGCACCTGTCAGCCACCGTACTTTCTAGCTTCCAACAAAAGAAACCAAAGCAGTTTGACACCATATTTTACATTACATTTTGTCAGACGCTTTTTTCCAGTGCTGTGGGCAATCCCCACTGGAGCAATTTGGGGTGAAGCGTCTCAGGGACACAACGACATGCTGACTGCTGTGGGACTCGAACTTGTTACCCCCTGATTCGAAGTCCAGCAGACTACCCGGGGGTGGACTGGGGGAAAAAGTGGCCCAGGGATTAATTGACAGACAGGCCCACTTAATGCGCGGCATGTATGGCCGCCGGCGACGAAAGTATGTTACTTAACAAAAAACCCTATGCATTTTATGTTATTTTGGACCATTATTCATATAGTAATCACATTACCTGAGCCCTTGAGTTGCCTACAGCATATATATTATATATATTACAGCATATATTTATTGATTGTAATGTTAACAGATCATTGATGCAATAACATGTTGACCCAATTTGCATGGAATAAAACATGGGTGTAGGAAGCATCCTCAATGTGGGTGAGACAATTTAACAGGGGGTGTGGGCAGGTGGTGGACCTCACCTCCTCTAGGGGGGTCCGGGGGCAATCTGGTGCACTTTGAGAGCAAAATTAGGGACTAAATTAATGGATACATCTCTCAACACCCATATGAAACAGATTTACTTTTTCTTTCAACATGTATTTGAACAGCAAGTGGAAGCAAAAGTGACTGCACCCAAAACAATAAACCTGCTAGCTAACTTGCCTAAACTCAGTAACAGAATGTGGGCAACACGTTCTTCTCCACAGCTGCGCGACCTCTGAGTCAGACGTCACTTCCCCCTTTTCTATCCTATGGGTACAGCCACTCCCCCTGAACCCTGTTTCCATGCCAACCCCCCCCGCCCCTATGCAAGCCCCTCCCTCTGAACCCAGGGCTCGCTACAATACTGTATACTGTATACACAAACTATACAAAAACGCCTTTACGCTTTGGAGCTTGTTTATCCATCTGTAAGCTGGTCTATCAGTCACTCACTCCTGATCGTTCACTGCGCAGTGACAGCTGATACGGAGCTGTAAGTGTTCCGGCCACACCCCTCCAGGGAGTGGCCGGAACACTTACAAATGTGGGCCGGTAGGATTTAGGCAAAAACAAAATTGTTTTGCCTAAATACCGGGAAAACTACCCGGTATTCCCAATGGCCAGTCCGCCCCTGACTCTACCCACTGAGCCACAGCCGTCCCATACTTCAGCTTCATTGTTTGACAGTTGTGTTCCTATTACAGAATCACCTCTTGGTGCATTTATCTTGAATCTCCATTTGCGCTCTAGAGAATCACATGTTACAGTATGGAGTAACATAACAGTTGTATAGCATTCTCCTTACAAGAATATTATCTTGTCATCAGTTATTATATCTCTAGAAAATCAGTTTTATAAAATACTTACTGTAGCTGCTGCATATGTGAAATAACTAGGATGACTTTTCTGCATCTCACAGCATGAACCCTCAGTCTTTACAATGTATCACCGTTCCAGCGTGCAGCAGTAAAGATCAATAGCATAGTTATGCTGAGTGGAATTGACTGACTGTGAAATTGCAATCAAACAGCAACTATTACCCGCAACCAAATAGACACTACAGAGATAAATGATGTTTACAATCCCCCTGAAATTCAGTTTGCATTGTTAGATTTCTTGTTTCAGTTTCATGGAAACTTGTCCCTCTCATGAAATGAAATTCTGCCTCCCCACTTGAGTGAGAAATGCATTTTCAGAGACAGAATGTATTCACTATGTTGTGTTGTAAAAGCTGGATTCATCAAATCAAATCAAGCCATGTCAGATTCGCTGTCAAATCAGTTTTAACAAGACACCGCTGTCACAGAGTGCCGAAGGACGACTGGGCGTCCTGTGCGCTCACTTCAATGCCCTGGGCTTGAATATAATTTAACAAAGGGCTGCCAGGGTCGCTGCATAACGAAAAGCACCAAGGGCTTACATTCACCCACTATCAGACTGCATTGATTTACAAGGTAGGAGTTGTATTTATTCGTCACACTACAACACAGGGTTGTATAACAAAATGAAGTTCCTTTATGTTATTCACCACAACAGGGACTATAGTGCGAGGACACATTGCTCATGAACCTCTCCGTCATCAAACTCTTCATCATTCAATTAGCAAGTCCGGATTTACAATAATAGAACTCTTTCTTTTGCTTATGAAGGTTAGCTATTACGCACAGTTCATTACACGTGTGGTCCTTTCTCTCGTGCTTTGAATTCAACCTTGAGGAAACAATTTCAGAACAGCAGGAATCCTGCAAGTACATCAGCTTCGGATAAACCAACCCTTCTAAAGTGCTCTGTTTTCAGATTTTAGATTTGAATGGTGCAGACAAGACAGGTGTGTATCTGCACGTGCAAAACTAATAGCACAAACATGATTGCATTCTCTATGGGGGGGGGGCTAAAAAATGGTGCTTTGTTTTTACATGTTTTTAACTATAGGGGACGCTACATGACACACTTTCAGGAAAGGTTTCTGAATATTACTTTGAAATAGAAAAGAGTGTGTGTGTGTGTGTGTGTGTGTGTGTGTGTGTGTGTGTGTGTGTGTGTGTGTGTGTGTGTGTGTGTGTGTGTGTGTGTGTGTGTGTGTGTGTGTGTGTGTGTGTGTGTGTGTGTGTGTGTGTGTGTGTGTGTGTGTGTGTGTGTGTGTGTGTGTGTGAGTGAAAAAAATCTGCGGGTCCGCTCAGTGAAACAATAGCAACGAAACATGGAGGAACAAAAGTCCGCGTTTCAATTGTGTGCGTGTGTGTGTGTGTGTGTGTGTGTGCGTGTGTGCGTGCGTGCGTATACGTCACAAGATAATTCAAATCACCCACACCATCATATGTTTTTGTTTGTTACGAAGAGGTGGGAAATATAGGCAGCCTTTCTTTCTGTTCACGCAAATGATCGCACCGAATCTCAATGGCGACACGATTGCAACGGTTTATGTTTGTTTTGTTTTGACAAGAACGTCATGGATGGATACTATTTGGACTTTTTACGATAAATCTAAAATATGGATACAGCGGGTCGGACAAACCTCGCTTAATTGTACGGTAACAGCCCCTAACACAAATGTTAAATATGAAACTAAGCACATTTCAAAAGTGTTACTCTTGAAGGGAACAGTGGAGACATCACCAGCCTGACGAACCCCTCTTAAAAGGAACCAATTAAACCTTCTCAGAGATTTCAATTACCACCCTGATAGGCTTTCCAAGATCAATGACGGAGCGTGTATTTTTACAAGATGGTCAGGGTTACCAGAGGCTCGTGCCGCTCCATCAGTTCGGAACAACAATGAAACATCGTTGTTGTTGTTGTTGACGTGTCTCCCCGGCGATGGCATCAGCGTGTGTCGTGATGAATATTCATGCGTTTTTCTTCGCGCCAATGCAAATTGATATCAAAGTTCCACATCCTACACGAGCTATCATTAAGGGTTAGGGGATCAAATGGCACGGCAAACAAGATTAGAAAATGTCACACGCCGCCTTCTTAGCCCGATCCCCTTCATTTTCCTCCTCCGGTGTCTCGTTGAGAAGAATGGAGACGAGAGAAGATTCAATGCACAGAGCCAGACACTGCTCTCCAGCGCATACTAATGTGGAACAACATCGGGTCTGTTCCTCCCCACTGATGCGTGTTTAACTGTGAGATAGGGCTCTGCAGAGCTGATCACTTAGGGAAGGTTGTGGCCTGCATCTGCACCCCTCCCTCGTGCAGGTTCCTATCACTTCCAAACTCAAATTGGAAGTGACAGGCCACTCAGGCAGAGGTGTCTTTGCTCCCCCCCATCAGCAGCCATGCAGCCCCTCTCAGAGCTGTCAGCCTGATTATATATCAGCAGGTCGGGGGGACCTGAGGAAAGGAGGTGTCCAGCTGGAGACAGACCACTAAACATGTCATCTGTCCGGCTGACGCACATCTGCCAATACACATCGCACCTGTCCCCAAGGCTGCCACAAAACCAATCTGTACGTCTCCATCACTCTGCGGCTGTCCTCTGGAAGCTCAGCCAACGCAATCCGCCCCGGTCTCTCCTCCCGTCTGCAAACTACATCTTTTTCAAACTTTGGTTCTCTTTGGCGGCTGTCTTTTAGTTCTTCTTCATAGTAGTGGTGGGAAAAGTACTAAAATAGTGTAGCAGTGTAAAGTGTACTCGAGTGAAATTGCTTGATTTAAAAATGTACTTAAAGGTGGGGTGGGTAAGTTTTGAGAAACCGGCTCGAGATACGTTTTGTTATATTCCATGGAATGCTCTTAACATCCCGATAGCAATGAATATCTGAAGTGCTTTGACAATAAATCCATAAAGAAATATCATCTGTGGAAGCCGTGGCGCTGTAAAAAGCACGACCAATCATATGAGCCGGCTAAAGTAACTGGATGGCCTACCTGCCTGTCAGCCAGCCCATCTGGGCACACACTTATCTCGTGCCCTCATTGGTCATGTGCATGTTCGCGTGTGTTGGAGGAGGGGCTCTGGTTGTGTATTTTCAAATTCTAGCGATCTCGAGCTGTTTCTCCAAAAATACCTACCCCACCTTTAAGTAAAAGAACAATAATGTTAACATCAAAATATACTTAAAGTAAAACTACTTATCAAGGAGAGATTTAACTTTCACTCCTGTGTTTACATAACATCACACACAGAGGGTCATAAATCATAAAAGCTGCTCACATTAACCAACAAAATGACTGCTCACCACACGGCCTGACATACACATGCATTAACAGGACCGATACACTTCTGTATTTCATAACAGCTGCTTTCATTAACCACAAAAAGTACTACTCACCACTCTCACCCATGTCTCCCAAACAACCAGATTACCCACCTTTTAAAACAAACTAGATGCACCTGTCTAATAAGCTACTAAGCTAAGATCTGGTTCCTGAAATCAGCCTCAGCTTACAACCCAGCTGCAACCACGATGGGAGACAAGACGAGTTTACGTGTAACAAAAAACATATTTATTTACACTCCAAAACTTAACTTAAATAAACCAACAACAAACGTGAAAGTCAGTAAGTAGAGTATGCATGTATGGCTGTGTGAAACAAAACAAAACCTCTCAGGTGTGGCTCATCAGGCTAATGACTGAGATCACCTGAAACTCAAACTGTGGCCGTTTCTCAATCGCGAGGATGCTGGCTTGGTAGTCGCGTACTTCCAAGTCACTTCCTTCAGAAACAAAGCCAGTATGCTTCCAAGCCACGGCTTCGTAAAACGAAGAAGAATGGAACAGGCTAACAAGTGTGCCACTCTCTCTAACGGTTTCAACGTAAACTGTACCGAAAGTAAATACCTCACGATGTCTATCTAATTATGAACTTGCTTCACGTGTTCTACGCCACTATACTTACATTTAAATGTGTGCTGCGTCGGTTCAGCCATTCTCCGCAAGGGTTTTTGAAATTGGTCCGTGCGCAAAGCATTGTGGGGATTTTAAGGACGCGAAGTCTACCCATGTGCAGCCTCGAAATTACCCCCAAACCAAGGACGCGGCCTCGGTGGAATTCCAAGTATGCTGGAGATTGGAACAGTCCTTCGGCGGGCACTCGATGACGTAGCATCCTTGAAAGATTGGCTTGGAAGCCAGTTTCCTCGAGATTGAGAAACGGCCTACGACCCAGCGAGCAGAAGCACACAGACAGAGACCCCCAGTGGGGTGGAGGGGGTCGTAACAGGGGACAAAGAGACAAACTGTCACCTCTCTAGCTATGAGTATACACTGTGTAATTGGTCCAATCGGAACAAGACCTTTCGATGTCCAAGCCCTACACGTCCCTACAGACTGAGCCCATTTGATAACCAGATAATAATTGGATTTTAATTAGTGATGCATGAATATATAGACTTCCATTTTGCTTGTGGTTAATTTGAATGACTATGTAAAGTTTGATAGCTTATATGTATTCGCTGCAACGTAACTAAAGCTATCACATACATGAAGTGCAGCGTTTCTCAAACTTTTTCATACCAAGGACCACTTAACCAATAAAAAAACACTCGCGGACCACCTAACTCCACAAATATCAAAAAACACATCGTTTTTCTAGATCAGGTTACAAATCGCCTGAAAATGGTACAAACAAGTGGCAACATGTGTGATGAAGGTGTTTATCTGGGCTTTATCATGCAATCGAAAGTGAAACTTAATCTCACTCCATCGCGGAGATATTCCCGCGAAAGTGCGGAAAACTTAATTAATTTCAAATGTGAAATGTTACCAATATACTCACGGACCACTAGGGGGCGCTCACGGACCACCAGTGGTCCGCGGACCACACTTTGAGAAGCACTGATGTAGTGTAGTCAAAAGTACAATATTAGCTCCAAAATGTAGTGGAGCAAAATGATCCTGTTGCATGAACGGAAAAAGTTAAGTACCTCAAATGTCTATTAGCGTAAATGTACTTATTTGATTCTAACGATGCCTCCTTGCATATATTCCCCTCTGTATTGAGATGTCTATCCTCACTGAGCATCATTTACCAACTCTTCATGCTCGTGGCATCTCATTACCGTGATAACGCTACCTGTCTTCCCTCTGCGGACGAGTAAAGCACTGCTGGTTTCCTCACGGAGTCTACTAAGTGATAGGAAGTGTTCAATTATTGCAGCCTCTGATGCTTCGGAGGTGCCCAACTCTCTTCTTCAAGGACGAAAAATACATGTTGTTTACCTAAGTGCTGATTTTCTTGTCTCCTCTCTCTCCCAGGCGTGAAGCTTGGAAGCACTCCCCGGCAGTCCAGAGAGGTACGTGTTTACTCCGTCTCTGCACACACATCCGCAGGTTGCTCCCAACTGTTATTTATAGTAACAAAAAAAAAGTAGTGATTGTCGGCGTTGTTGCTCTCAGCGTGTCTGATAGTATCTGGGAAGACAGGTCGACCTCACGCCGTGCCGTCAGCCTGACTTCACTGAGTAAACAACCCCACTTCAACAACACTATGTTCCTCCAGATGTTTCATTTTGTGTTATTTATTCTGCTATTTCGACAATTAGACAGTTTGGTACCACTTTACAATAAGACTAGCCTGATAAAGGGTTTACGAATAGTTTGTAATTCATTTATTAATTAGGTTGTGAACACTTTATAAATCCTTAATAAGCTTTTATAAGACATGAGCTAACAGGGCGACTGTGACCGGTTGCTTGCCAAATAGTGAGCCCACATTTATCTGGACCGCTAAGCCTTATATCAGCCAGCATCCTTGGTATCTGTTGCTCACTGAGTTGATTCTCGCTAAGTAGCCAGTAAACGGCTTAGTCCTCTTGCCAAATAGTGAGCCCACATTTATCTGGACTGCTAAGTCTTATTAGAAATGGTAGTAACTCATTCATAAATGGTGATTTGTTTCACACTTTACAATCAGGCTCCCTTTTGGCAACTTTAAATGTTAGTAACTTGTAAATAAATGGTCATAAAGAGATGCCAAGAAACATCAAGATGGATGGGGGAGAATCAACTCAGTGAGCAACAGATACCAAGGATGCTGGCTGATGAAGAAGACGAAGTAAGCTAGGTAGCCAATATAAGACTTAGCAGTACAGATAAATGTGGGCTCACTATTTGGCAAGATGACTAAGTCTTATATTGGCTACCTAGCTTACTTCGTGTTCTTCATCAGCCAGCATCCTTGGTATCTGTTGCTCACTGAGTTGATTCTCGCTAAGTAGCCAGTATAAGGCTTAGTCCTCTTGCCAAATAGTGAGCCTGTGTTGACGGATGAAAACTATGTTAGAACTGGTTTATAAATGGTTCTTAAGGATTAATAATGTGTTTACAACCTAATTCATAACCTAATTATAAACCCTTTATGAATCCTGTATGAGGGTAGTCTTATTGTAAAGTGGTACCGACAGTGTATACATCCAAAAAACAAACAAACTTGGTAGAAGTAGGAGGGCAGAAAGCATAACTTATACAGAGTGCCCTCCGTTAGTCATCCAGTTGCAGGATGAAGTAAACAAATATTTGATTGATTTGATTTAATTAGATTTATTTAGAATGTGTAAAACAATAATACAAACATTTAACATGAGAATTATTTTACACTACAAAATTAAGCGGTGTCAAATTGATATATAGAATTATTATTGATTCTAAGTTATGTATAAACAAATGATCTACTTAATTACACATCGGAAAAGGGGTGGGAAGAAGTTTACACTTATTTAATCCCACCGCTTCTCCCAAAAACTAAATTATTAACATATATATACCGGGTTTTTTTAAAAACATAAAACAACCAATAAATAAGTTAAAATAAGCTAGTTCAGGCAGTCAACTGGAGCACTTGCTGCATTCATACATAACGCCCCTTGACACTCTACAACCAACCAAACAGAGTCTCTTAATATGCTGCTCTATTTAACCTGCCAGATCTCTCTCCGTGCTTTGCTGCTGCTGCTACTGCTGCATTGGCCTCATCACTCCACAGATATACATAGCACGATGAGTGATGATTAGATAACTATCCCCCGAGCCTACAGGTGGAAGCGGGGGGTGGGGGGGGCAGCGAGCAGCAGCAACATGAAACACAGCAGCAGGAACATGAACGCAGCAATAGGTTAATTAAATGTGGTAAAAACGAATAAGGACGTATGAGAAAGGAGTTTAAATAAAGTCTAAATAAAATAGAACCGCTGGGGAAATGAACACTACAGCAGATCAAACCCAGGAAATCCATCAAAAGTTATTTGTCTTGGTTTTTAAGAAGGAGAGAATGTTTAAATCTGCGCTTTCAGCTTCTTCAAGTAGAAGACCTTTGAGAACGTCAACTCAGCCTTGATTCACAGATGTAACCATCGCTTCAGTCTACTCGCGTGTTTCCTAACATGTGTCCTAGAAGCAGCGTATAGTTGAGTTGAGCTACTTCCACGTCGCTGCTGCTCGCTGCCCCCCCCCAGCTTCGGCTCGGGGTTAGTTACAGTATCTAATCATCACTCGTCGTGCTCTGTATATCTGTGGAGTGATGAGGCCCGAGCCTAGACGCCACACTATAAGCTGCTTCTAGGAAACACGTTAAAGAAACACGTGAGTAGAAATACATAACAGAGGTCAATCATATTCAAGAAAAGATCAAATAACAAACCAAATAAATAAATACACTGCAAACACCCAGTTATGATTAAACATATATATATATACCTTTTTTTAAACCGATGATTCCGCAATTAAATACTCACACAGATAAACAAAATGCTATACATACACATACATATGTACACGTATACATACATACACCCTCTTCCCGGGTGAAAATGAAATAAGAAAGAATAATTAAAATAATTTCCTACATGTTCAGATAGTTTCATGTCTCATCCTATTTGTATGTAAACTGATAATTAAGATAATAGCCATTATAGTTCTTATAGTATTTATAATTATAATTATTATCAGTATTGTTATTATTATTATTATTATTATTATTATCATATAAACCTTTTTTATCTATTTGTAAGTTAATCCAAAGACACAATGACCGGATAAAGACACAAACTATAGGTAAACCCATGTGTTGGTTAGTTAGAGTAGTCTGTTAATAATTGTATCTCACTTGTAGGTTTTTGGGCGGGTTTGACTTTAATAACTTCAGCAGTAACTTCTTGTCTTGCTGTTTTGGTTAGTTTAATTTATTAGCTTAATGAATGTTAAGTCACAGGAAGCTCACCTGATCCCAGTGGTGGAAAAGTAGAAGTCAAACCAATACTTATACTGTACACAACAACAAGTAATAGTTATGCATTGGAAATATAACTGAAGTACAAGTCAGTAAGTATGGATATCTAATCTAAAATAAACAATAACATGTAAAAACAAATAATAACAAATCACCTCAAAACATTAAATTATTCTAAATAAATTAGGTAGGTGCGTAGTTATTCTCTCTCAATCAAAAAAAGGCTATTCTGGAATAAACTGTCGGCTGGTTTAGCTTATAAAACACATACTCTTTAGTACCCTGCACTGGAACTTTTATCCATGTATTTTGTCTTTTAATGTTTATTTTATTAGCTTTTTCTTAATGTCTTTCATTTTTTGTAAAGCACTTTGAATTGCCTTGTGTTGAAAAGTGCTATAGAAATAAACTGGCCTTGCCTTTAGCTTTGAACTGTTCAATGTACCTCAAATGTGCACTAAAGACAATACTTGCGTAAATGTACTTAAATACATTCAAGCACTTCTTATACATTTAAGCTTTGTAAACATTCGTTGTTAACTGGATAACAGTCTATCGATTCCTTGTACACGCACAACTTTGCATTTCGCAGACAAATTCTTTATTCTTAACAATAACAAAATGATACAACACCAAAACCTTAGAAAGAACGAAAAACCCACAAAACAAAAACGACAAAAACTTTTTGAAGTCTCTAAGTTTTGCAGGGGGCAACTTTTCTTGACCTGCATTAGAGCATTATTAATGTGTGACAGCACCCAGGGTCGGACAGATACGTTGATGTTTGACTCTGTGAAGTAGGTTTCTGTGTCAGACATGCAGCGCTCGTACTCTCTCTGCTCTCAGCTGACCCCCGCCGCCTCTCCTCTCTGATACTCAGCACCAATGAGAGCCTTACATCAGCGCAAACCCTGCGGAACGTGACGTCTGCTGTGGAGAAATCTGCTGCACATTAAACAGACAGGGAAGGACCACTCCCCCACTCCAGATGTCCCTGCAGATGAAACTATATGGCCATTTAAGTCAGGAGGGGGATGAGCCAAGATTCATGATGGTCCCATCACCTTGGCTGTTGTCAAATTAAAATTATACGTCCAGTCCATTGGCTTTATGATGCCATTACAGCATTTAATTGAAATAAAATGTCAGAATGCATAATGGCCTCAGGCATCATCTGATGGTAATCAGGCAGTAGATGAGTCCAATTTACATTCTTCATTAGGTATTTCTACGACATTAATTTCATGTTACAGCACAGTTTATGGATAGGTCATGGATGGCATTGGATAGTGTGTGACATTAGCATGTAACAAAGTTAGACCTTGGTGAAGCTGTGGTGAAACAGCACCACCAAGTGGCCTGTGTGAATACTGCAGGCAGGGTGTGGGAATACATGGTGCTGTTTCAGGCTGGATTTACAGCCTGATTAGGTACACAGTATTAACTCTATGTTTGTGCAGATATATGTAAACATGTGATTGGTGCAAACACATATCTTCTACTGTCTACTACAATCTGTTTTGCTCCTTTGTTTACAGACTCTCTCGACGCAAGAGAGAGAAAGAGGCAAATCTGACAATTACCACGACCACCAGGCGACAGAAGTCATATCCAGTCCGATCCCTCCGATGCAGTTCCCTCACTTTGAGAAGAGTAAGCAGACGGCTGCTCCTGGGTCCAGAGAGCAGAGCAGACGGACGCCCACAACTGTGTCTCGGGAGCAGGACATGTCCTCCCTTCATGTCTCCAAAAGACACCGCAAACTGCTGAAAACAAGTCCCCCTGTCCATCACAACAGTAAAAGTGATTCCTCGCCCTCTTCTTCTTCCTCGTCATCCTCCTTGTCTGCTTCCTTGTCCTCATCCTCAGTCGTCCCCTCTTCTGCTTCTGGCTCGTTCACCCCTGATAAGTGGAAGAAGCTCGTCTCTATACAGGAAGCGCGCCGGCAACTGATGAAGGAGATGTGCGCCAAGTACAAAAGCAGCATCTCCAAGACCATCACAGGGCACCACGTGAGAAACCTCTTCGTGGAGGACAAGTACAAGTTGTTGTACTGCCAGGTGCCCAAGGCAGGCTGCTCCAACTGGAAGAGGACCCTGATGGTGTTGGCGGGAAAGGCTCCCAATGCTCAGAGCATCAACCACGACACAGTTCACAACGGCCACCACCTCAAGGAGCTCAACTCCTTCGACCGGAAGGGAATCATGCACCGCCTAGAGACTTACACCAAAGTCATTTTTGTCCGAGAACCCTTGGAGAGAATGGTGTCGGCGTACCGGGACAAGTTCGAGAACCCTAACAACTACTACCACTCCCTGTTTGGGAAACCCATCATCTCCAAATACAGGGTGAACCCGTCGTTAGAGGCGCTGAAGACGGGCAACGGCGTCACGTTCAAGGAGTTTGTGCAGTACCTTCTGGATGTCCATCGGCCAGTGGGAATGGACATCCACTGGGATCAAGCCAACCAGCTGTGCAACCCGTGTCTCATAGACTACGACTTCATCGGCAAGTTCGAGAACATGGAGGAAGAGTCCAACTTTCTCCTGCGATTGATTGCCGCGCCGCCCAACGTCAAGCTGCCGAATTTTAAAGATAGGAACCCCGCCGATAAGAGGACCTCGACGCAGATCACAGAGAAATACTTTTCACAGGTCAGCACGTTGGAGAGACAGCGGATCTATGACTTCTACTACACAGACTATTTGATGTTTAACTACACTAAACCTTTTAAAGATTTATATTAACTATCAACTCTTGACTCACAGTTACATTCCACGTCTTCATCGCTACCATGATAGAAATCATAATTCACATGCTCACGTGGATCTAAGCGGAGGCATCAGAGAGACTGAACTTCCTCCGAATTTTTCAAGAAGCTGCCTTTTGTGTAAACGTTTCTACAAGATTCTTCGTTCTCAGACGACGATGAGATGAACGGTTCTTGTACTATCAGATACTCTAAATTGCCCTTGTAGGAAGTTGTGTATTCCCTACTAGCGCACGGTGAGGTAGAATATTACATTGATAAATGTTATGCTTGTGAAAAGCTTTAAGATTATGCCTAATATCCTTTAAGTCAAATCGGATTTTCAAATGCTTTCTATGATTTGAGGTTCCACTTGGGTGCAATTCCATTCAGGTTTTTATCACATTACTTCAGTCAGAAGTGATTTATACAAAACAGTTTGTCATATGAGATACCGACGAAGATACCGACGCTTCGTATGATAACTTATGAACAGTTTTTCATAATTATTTCAGCTTTTCTGTTCAGACGTTCAGTGTTAAATGCATCCAGTAATTTTTAAATAAAATTCTTTAGAAACTTGATTCGCTTCCGGCAACAAAACTTGAATGTATGAAAAAATCATTCTTTGTTCTAGATGCAACGTATGAGAACAACCGTACATAATTCACAACAATAGTGGGTACGGTTCCAGTTTGAAATCAGATCTAATAATCGACGTAGTAACCTGCCATTTGGACTCATGTAATGTTCTTTTTGACTTACAGTATGTTGGGCATAACTATACCTCGATGTATCAATGAATACTAATGCAGGTATTTCATGTGAATGGTTTTACTGATGCTAAACTGTATAAAATGAAACACTATAAGTTGTATAAATCTGTCAAGTGTGGCCCACTCCGAAGCTGTGTGCACTTACCGTAGCATTTTTGTACTTCTAACGTTGTGCTTTTGTCTAACACATACATGTGCTGTACTGTAGGTCACCAAGAGGTACTTACTTGGGTGGTTGTAGTTTAATGCAGGACATCCAGGTATTTACAGGGTATGTGTGGCTGCCTATATTTACTATATCAGTGTTACAGACTTGATAATCAATCAGTTACTAGATTATGTTGATGGCGGGTAAAAGGCAACAACAACAAAAACACAAAAACAGACTTTCTGACAGTTTAAAATGTACGATTCGGACATGTTTAAAGAGTGCGTGCAAACTGAACGCGCCCTGAACAGCTATCACACCATCTGTATGTAACGCATCTACTCTACACCACCGTATAGGCTTTTTTCTGACACGACTGTGTACAATTGTATAATGGGCATTCAGATGACTCTATATTTTTATATGTATTTCTAAAATATACAGTATATATTCCGTGGTTATGGTGAAGGTACATTTATTTCCTTTTTGATTTGTTGTTCTTTCAGTAATACTAGTGTCGAGTTGTTGTGTGCCAGAGGAGTTTCTTTCCCAAACGAAATATCCACCAGCTACAAACCACATGCTAACTCTGAAGAAACGTAATCACTGCATTGAAGAATTGATTCCCCTCTGTGCTTTGGTTGTGACGAAATAATAGTTTTTCTTTTGAAATGATAATAGATATATGCATTTTTGGAAATTAGCTCTGTAATTATTATCCCTGATCTGTTCTTCTCAATATGAAAGTAGACCCTGTACAGACGAGCTGCATTCCACCACCATGACATTTTTACGTGTGTGTGTGGGGGGGGGGTGTGGTGGGGGGGGGTGGGGGGGGTGTGTGTGGGGGGGGTGTGTGTGTGTGTGTGTGTGTGTGTGTGTGTGTGTGTGTGTGTGTGTGTGTGTGTGTGTGTGTGTGTGTGTGTGTGTGTGTGTGTGTGTGTGTGTGTGTGAGTGAGTGAGTGAGTGAGTGAGTGAGTGAGTGAGTGAGTGAGTGAGTGAGTGAGTGAGTGAGTGAGTGAGTGAGTGAGTGAGTGAGTGAGTGAGTGAGTGAGTGAGTGAGTGAGTGAGTGAGTGAGTGAGTGAGTGAGTGAGTGAGTGAGTGAGTGAGTGAGTGAGTGAGTGAGTTTTACAATGTTGTTCCTATATCTTTTGAATACTTGTATACACAACTGCTAAAAGACACCATTTGAAGGTATAGTATTGTGTGTGTGCTAACATGCTACACTGCTAAGGTAAATTCCCAACACACCTCTCAGCTGGCACGAAAAGTAGAATCTTTATTTCATGAATGATTCCTTCATGCAGGTCGGATCACATGACGATGTGCAGAGAGCACTCAAACTGTTTTAAACTAGGGCTCTCATAACACTCAGATGTCTTGGAGACAATACGGTTTAATGAGGTTTTAAAAAAAGGAAAATCCAGCACACGATCACGTACTGTAAATATCCAAGATTATATTGACTGAAAGGTGAGGTTTGTCCCCCAAAGATCTGAGTTTAAATCTTGGTGTATACATTAATATATTGGGGTAAATAAATACGGTGAAATACATTGAAAATACATTTAATAACTTAAATCAAGTTAAAGTGTGAAGCCCGCCAACAACCAAAGTGAGTAGCAGAATATGTTAGCAGAGGGCACGATGCAAACGTTATTAATTGTGACGCTGGGAACGACCTATGGCTAGTCTCCTATATAGTAGCTATACGCTTTGCAGCTCACTGGAAATGTGTTTTATGTAACAAAATACTAGCCTATACACACTATAATCAATCTTTAACAATTTTGGTGGTAGTACCCTTTCACGGTGATGGTAATTGTATGAACTTTTGTCAGTATACTGTGTTGGCTTTTGCAATTCCAAAATCTAATCCTCGTTTAGTTCGTGGTCAGATTCTATGTAGCTAGGTATAGCCAAAAGCAAAAAGCTACCGCATTAAGACGAGTGTTACTCTTGTAAATACTCCGTCCCCCCCTGCCCCGCCCCTGCTAATAAGGTTTTCTTGGTATTTGAGTGTATGGACAGATTTATCAAAAGCGTAATTACAGTAACAAGTGAATGTATAACTGTTAATTGTTGGTGCAAAAGTGTATAAAATATGATCTTAAGCCCTTTGCCTTATTTTACACTGCCAATCAAATGGTGTATTTCAGGAAGACATTCGACAGGAGGTTATTATTTCTGGCTGATGAGTGTCTACTAATAAACTGTCTTTAGCATTTTTTCAATGTGTGTTTTCATTGTTCGTGTTCTTGCACTTGCGTTGTTTGTGTAACTCAAATCCAATGTGGTTTATAAACTTTAAAAGTGTTTTAAAGGGGTCGTATTATGCTCCTATTCAGTGTCTCTACTGGGACATGTTTCCCCTCAAACACAAGAAGCACACATTTACTTAGAAAGCACTGAATTTAGATCTAATTAAGTGTTAGATTGGGTTTGTAATAATTGCAGCAATTGGACTATGATTGTGTTGCAGCATCGTATGTAAGTGAGGTTATTATTTTTTTTGATGTTCAGGTGTATATCAGTATGTAGTATCTCTACTTTAAAGAGTCCTCTCCTGCTGATGTTCAGGTGTATATCAGTATGTAGTGTCTCTACTTTAAAGAGTCCTCTCCTGCTGATGTTCAGGTGTATATCAGTATGTAGTGTCTCTACTTTAAAGAGTCCTCTCCTGCTGATGTGCAGGTGTATATCAGTATGTAGTGTCTCTACTTTAAAGAGTCCTCTCCTGCTGATGTTCAGGTGTATATCAGTATGTAGTGTCTCTACTTTAAAGAGTCCTCTCCTGCTGATGTTCAGGTGTATATCAGTATGTAGTGTCTCTACTTTAAAGAGTCCTCTCCTGCTGATGTTCAGGTGTATATCAGTATGTAGTGTCTCTACTTTAAAGAGTCCTCTCCTGCTGATGTTCAGGTGTATATCAGTATGTAGTGTCTCTACTTTAAAGAGTCCTCTCCTGCTGATGTTCAGGTGTATATCAGTATGTAGTGTCTCTACTTTAAAGAGTCCTCTCCTGCTGATGTTCAGGTGTATATCAGTATGTAGTGTCTCTACTTTAAAGAGTCCTCTCCTGCTGATGTTCAGGTGTATATCAGTATGTAGTGTCTCTACTTTAAAGAGTCCTCTCCTGCTGATGTTCAGGTGTATATCAGTATGTAGTGTCTCTACTTTAAAGAGTCCTCTCCTGCTGATGTTCAGGTGTATATCAGTATGTAGTGTCTCTACTTTAAAGAGTCCTCTCCTGCTGATGTTCAGGTGTATATCAGTATGTAGTGTCTCTACATGTCTCCATGCTTTAATGTTCAAAAAGCTCTTTATTTTTATCATACTGCCTGTGCTGCAGCACCTCTTTTCACCCTCTGTCTGAAACCAGAGCCCAGTCTGCTCTGATTGGTTAGCTGGCCGGCTCTGTTGTAATTGGTCAACTGCTTAGACATGTCCCACCCCTTATCACGTACAATGTGTTGGAGCGCTAGCCAATAGAAGTGCGAGAGTTACGTATGATGTCAATATGATGCGGAAGTAGGGAGGATGTGGCTCAGTCGATGGTGTGCTGGACTTCAAATCAGGGGGTAGCAAGTTCAAGTCCCGCTGCAGTCAGCATGTCGTTGTGTCCCTGAGACGCTTAAGCCCCAAAAAGCATCACAGGGCCTCTTCAAAGGACTCCAGCATGTGAGTAAGTAGTGTGGGGCCCAGCTTTGGCTCCGTGTATTTGAATAAGTGACTATTTTCATTCATAATTTAAATAAGCAGTATTACTGGTTTAATGTTCCCAGTGTTCATCACGTCGTGCAGCTGGTGTTTACGGGACACTTCTGCAGATACGTTAACCAACGTATTGGACAAGTAACCTGATAATGGATCAGGGGATCAACAAAGTCATTCCAATTCATCCTGAGAGAGACATCGATGTCTGAACCAAATGCCACGGCAATCCATCCGATAGCTGTGCCATTGACTTAAAACCAACATTCCCCGTGTTTCACCAACATCAGCTGCTTTAGACGTGGCACCAGCTGCTTCGTGGCCCTTCTTCAATGTGATACATGTGTGTGGTTTCAAAGCTCGTCTGTGATCACTCTTTTTAAACGTCGATATAGTTGTTTATTTACTCTAATGACGGCGTGATCGTGCAGCAACGATGCTATTTGCAGCTGCGGCAGCTCGCTAATGCCTGCTGGTCAACACGGTGTGAGCTGCGATCCAATTTCACATCCTGTTGATGGC
The DNA here is from genome assembly GCA_036324585.1 of Champsocephalus esox. Classification (NCBI taxonomy): domain Eukaryota; kingdom Metazoa; phylum Chordata; class Actinopteri; order Perciformes; family Channichthyidae; genus Champsocephalus; species Champsocephalus esox. Next base: position 8,885,187 of record CM070479.1, on the reverse strand, counting down.
AGTAACTGGAAATATGTAAATGAGAATGACTATATTGTGAATGTGTCTACAGTAAAACACGTTATTGGAAATCAGAGATATACGAAGCCACGAAAAGGAGGGTTAGAGAAGGAGACGCTTCTCTTCGTCCCAATTCAATTTAAAGGGGCTTAATTGTTATGAAAAGAGAACATTGTTGCCATGCATCAATTGGTCGAAACATTGTGTCTCTCACTAGCTGCTTTGTCTATGAAGACGACATCTGTAACAAATGAAAAGTCTGAATAACAATTCATTTAAAGCCAATACCCAATAAACAAAGTCAATAAACACGTTAATTTCATGCTTCAGAAAGCAGACAATAGAGCTGGGGCAGAAAGATGGTGGAGCAAACCCAGAGCCCAACTGCTTTGAGGAAGTCATTGTTTTCAGGAGCTGTGCAGGAGCCAGAATGTGAGGCAGCAAAAGCCTGTTCACACAAAGCGAAGTGAAACATGTAAGGCTGTTGGGCAGTGGTTCCCGACCTGGGGGTCTCTACATTACAATAACATATACAAAATAATTGACGAATTAATTTTAATACAAATTCAAGTTAGTATTAAAGGCATACAAAGACAGAAATGTATAATTCTTTCTTTAATAGAAATGTTTCTTCTGCCCGTAAAGTGTCCAAACTGGATAAGCGCATTTTTAAAACAGTCATTGTCCATGCCGGTTTCAGTTGGATTATTCGTCACAGTTGCTCCGATCAGATCGGTCTCCTCCATTTTGTAGATTATTTACGACTTCTGAATCCACATAAACACATCGGCAAAATCCGGCTTACTTTGAGCATGTGTTTGAAACAGTTTAATCCCTTTGTGAATTGTGTCCACTTGCGCCGTCCTTTAATTTCTTCATACAGCGGGAATCCAAATGAATTAATCCTGAGTCCAACAACCATCAAAGTCACTCCAATAGTGCTCCTTAGTTACGCTTTCATCCTCCTTTAACAAAGTACTTCACTTTCATCCAGTTTGTGACAGTAGTTGTAGCATTTTGGGACTTTGAAACTTTGATTACCGCTGTTGCGCTTGTGTGTGTGTGGGGGGGGGCGCAATTTCCAACAGGAGTCATTTGGGGGGCTTTTGGGAAAAAAGGTTGGGAACCCCTGCTCTTGGGAACATGAAGGTCTCCACCCAAAGTCAAGCCTTCCAGTAGTTGTTGAGATGTTTGAGTGACGATGAGAAGTTAGTGTACGAACCAACTGATTGTCAAGTTAGACAATGAATTGCCATTTTATACCTTTATTTAACCACGACTGGTCCCACTAACACCTTTAAAGAGTCCTCTCCTGCTGATGTTCAGGTGTATATCAGTATGTAGTGTCTCTACTTTAAAGAGTCCTCTCCTGCTGATATCAGGTGTATATCAGTATGTAGTGTCTCTACTTTAAAGAGTCCTCTCCTGCTGATGTTCAGGTGTATATCAGTATGTAGCGTCTCTACTTTAAAGAGTCCTCTCCTGCTGATGTCCAGATGTATATCAGTATGTAGTGTCTCTACTTTAAAGAGTCCTCTCCTGCTGATGGTCCGGTGTATATCAGTATGTAGTGTCTCTACTTTAAAGAGTCCTCTCCTGCTGATGGTCCGGTGTATATCAGTATGTAGTGTCTCTACTTTAAAGAGTTCTCTCCTGCTGATGTTCAGGTGTATATCAGTATGTAGTGTCTCTACTTTAAAGAGTCCTCTCCTGCTGATGTTCAGGTGTATATCAGTATGTAGTGTCTCTACTTTAAAGAGTCCTCTCCTGCTGATGTTCAGGTGTATATCAGTATGTAGTGTCTCTACTTTAAAGAGTCTCTCTCCTGCTGATGTTCAGGTGTATATCAGTATGTAGTGTCTCTACTTTAAAGAGTCCTCTCCTGATGATGTTCAGGTGTATATCAGTATGTAGTGTCTCTACTTTAAAGAGTCCTCTCCTGCTGATGTTCAGGTGTATATCAGTATGTAGTGTCTCTACTTTAAAGAGTCCTCTCCTGCTGATGTTCAGGTGTATATCAGTATGTAGTGTCTCTACTTTAAAGAGTCCTCTCCTGCTGATGTTCAGGTGTATATCAGTATGTAGTGTCTCCACTTTAAAGAGTCCTCTCCTGCTGATGTTCAGGTGTATATCAGTATGTAGTGTCTCTACTTTAAAGAGTCCTCTCCTGCTGATGTTCAGGTGTATATCAGTATGTAGTGTCTCTACTTTAAAGAGTCCTCTCCTGCTGATGTTCAGGTGTATATCAGTATGTAGTGTCTCTACTTTAAAGAGTCCTCTCCTGCTGATGTTCAGGTGTATATCAGTATGTAGTGTCTCTACTTTAAAGAGTCCTCTCCTGCTGATGTTCAGGTGTATATCAGTATGTAGTGTCTCTACTTTAAAGAGTCCTCTCCTGCTGATGTTCAGGTGTATATCAGTATGTAGTGTCTCTACTTTAAAGAGTCCTCTCCTGCTGATGTTCAGGTGTATATCAGTATGTAGTGTCTCTACTTTAAAGAGTCCTCTCCTGCTGATGTTCAGGTGTATATCAGTATGTAGTGTCTCTCCCGAGGAGAGAGGAGGGGAAGCAGCAGACGGTTAGAGAAATGAGAACTCCTCTCCTCTGAGCGGTCATTTTAAAGAGACGTCCATTAATGATGACAGGAGGCACAGCAGCCCTCAGTCTGATGGACAGATGTGTTCATGACCACTTATATATTTACTTTGAATTCATTCACAGTGCGGTATAATGAGACAATAACAGGCAACAGATACGGACACACACACACATATATTTATATAAATATATACAATTTCAGAATCAAACAAGTATGGATAATGTCATGCCGAGCTAAGTGGCTGAGATAAGTCCGGCCGAAGAGTGCCTTCAGCTTAGTATCTTCATGAAAGCTATGAAGCGACAGTGGTTTAGTTTGTTTATTGGCCTTAACGTTATTTTTATTCTTGTGTTCACATTTAGTAGAAAAAATGTGTACGTTTTCATTTGTGAGGATTATCTTACTTTCGTATTAGATGAAAAAAGACTGATGGAAAAATCCAATTGGCTTTTTGTCAAAGAAATCAGCGCAATTCTTACGAGCGGGATTGGCACTGGAAAAAATGCTGCTCCAAAAACAAGTTTAACAATAATGAAAACAAGGTGTTTTCACTTGAAATAAGTACAACATCTGCCAATAGAACAAGTGAACATTAGCTTGGTGAGAGAATTGAAATAAGAAGGGATATTTAGGTCAATCAGATCTTGTGATTAGCTGGGAGAACTACTTTTCAATATTTGACCAGAATCAGGAAATGTTGTGTTAATATAAGCCGCAAATACTTAGTTGTGATTTTCTAATAAATATGTAAAAAAATATGTGTTTCATTCGAGATACAACTCAAAATAAGATTGTGTGACTTAACAAGATGATGCTTAAAAACAAGACCCGATATCTCACTGCAGTGTTACTTCTTAAGTCCTTATCAGATTCAGATTCAGATTCAACTTTATTGTCATTAGTACATGTACTAGTGACGAAATGTAAGTTTAGGCATCTGACCAGAAGTATGCAAAATAGCAGTGCAGGAGTCTACATAATGAGAATAATTATACATGGAATTTTTATTAATAGAATAATTATAAATAGGCTAAAAACAGATGAAATATATATACAGTGTAAACGGCATTGACAGTTAAATATATAAACAGGTGGGTGATGAGTATGGGCTTGAGTCTATCAGCGGGCAGCGTTCAGCAGGGTAACAGCCCTGGGGAAGAAGCTGACCCTGAACCTGCTGGTCTTGGCCCGGAGGCTCCTGAGGCGCCTCCCCGAGGGCAGGAGGACAAACAGATAGTTTGCAGGCTGAGAGGTGTCTTTGAAGATGTTGTGCGCCCTCTGCAAACACCGTATCCCCTGGATGTCCTCGATGGCAGGGAGTGGGACACCGATGATGCGTTGGCCGATTTTCGTCACCCTCTGCAATGCCTTCCTGTTGAGCATTGTGCAGTTCCCATACCAGGCTGTGATACAGCTGGTCAGGACGCTCTCAATGGGTGCAGCGATAGAAGTTCACCAGAATCTGAGGAGAGAGGTGATCTTTCTTTAGTCTCCTCAGGAAGAAGAGACGCTGGTGAGCCTTCTTTACAATGCCGGTGGTATTGTTGGACCATGAGAGGTCATCGGATATGTGGACCCCCAGGAACTTGAAGCTAGACACACGCTCCACCGCCGTTCCATTTATGTGGATGGGAGTGTGTGTGTTGCCTTTCGATCTCCTGAAGTCCACAATGAGTTATTTTGTTTTTGTTGTGTTAAGGGCCAGGTTGTTGTCAGCACACCACTCAGTCAGATGCTGAACCTCCTCCCTGTAGGCCGTCTCATCGCTGTTGTGGATGAGGCCGATCACCGTTGTATCGTCTGCATACTTGATGATGGTGTTTGAACCATGTACAGGGGTACAGTCGTGGGTGAAGATGGAGTAGAGGAGGGGGCTCAGCACACAGCCTTGTGGGACACCGGTATTTAGGCTGAGGGTCATGGAAGAGAGATTATCCAACCTGACATGCTGGGGTCTGTTGGTTAGAAAGTCTAAAATCCAATTACAGAGGGGGGCGTCGATGCCCAGGTCGTTGAGTTTTGTGATTAGTTTGGAGGGGATGACGGTGTTGAAGACTGAACTGAAGTCGATGAACAGCAGTCTTGCATAGGAGTTGGTTTTTTCCAGATGTGAGAGGACGGTGTGAAGTGTTAAGTTAAGTCCGGTATGCAAATTGATGGGGGTCCAGTGTCGGTGATAGGCGGGATTTAAGCTGTGCTAGGACCAACTTCTCGAAGCACTTCATGAGAATAGGTGTCAGTGCAACGGGACGGAAGTCATTCAGGCCTGCTGCAGCAGAGTGTTTGGGCACTGGCACTATGGCATGTGGGGACAACAGTTTGGGCCAGGGACAGGTTGAAAATGTCCGTCATGACCTCTGTCAGTTGCCCAGCACAGGCTCTGAGAACGCGGCCTGGGATGCCATCGGGTCCAGCAGCCTTGCGTGCATTAATCCTGCTCAGTGTGGTGAAGACGTCAGAAGGTGAGAGTGTGAGAGGCTGGTGGTCTGCAGGGGGAACAGCCTTAGTGGCTGTCTCCTGGTTGTCCCTGTCGAAGCGAGCATAGAAATCATTCAGCTCGTTGAGGAAGGAGACGTCGTTTGACAGGAGAGAGGGGGTGGTGGGTCTGTAGTCAGTAATGGCCTGAATGCCCTGCCACATTCTTCGGGGTCTGAGTTATTTAAGTGCTCCTCAATCCTCAGTTTGTAGCAGTGCTTGGCCTTCCTAATGCCCTTCTTTACGTGAGCCCTGTATGAACTGTAAGCCCGTTCGTCACCTGATCTGAAGGCGATGTTTCGTGCTTTCAGTAGTTGGCGAACTTTTGTATTCATCCACGGTTTCTGGTTTGGGTACGTTGTTATCTGCTTCAGAGTGGTGACACTGTTGATGGTAGTGCTGATGTAGTCCAGTACGGAAGAGGCGTAGTGGTCAATGTCTGTATGGGAATCCAAGGTGGCCTGGGTGGCAAACATACTCCAGGCTGTATGTTGAAACTTGTCCTGTAGCATAGAGTCTGCCTCCTCAGGCCATACCTTGACAGTCCTCACTGTGGGTTTCACACGTTTGATGAGCGGTATGTATGTGGGGTAAAGGAACAGTGAGAGGTGGTCAGACTGACCCAGGTGGGGGAGGGGAATGGCATGATGCATTGGCCATGTTGGTGTAAACATGATCCAATGTTTTGTTGCCTCTCGTGAGACATATTCTGACGAGATATTAAACAAATATACTTGCAAGACTTCCAGTTTGGGTACAGATGTCCAGTGCAAACAGAGAGCTTCTGTTGGCCACTGGGAAGCTTTACTGGATTTAATTGAAGTTACAAAACTATCGAGCAGGTTCAATTGCTAGTCACCCAAATTGGCAGCAAGAGGTTGTTCCAAAATGTCCTCAAAATCACGAGATGAAATCATGGTTCTGTAGCAGTGAGCTGGTTTCTTTCTGGAACTGGTCAACAGGGTTGGGTTGTAACGGAATACATGTAAAGGTGTTACGTAATCAGAATACACAAATCAAGTAACTGTATTCAGCTCGCGTTACATTTGAAAAACTAGTAATCTGATTACAGTTACTTTCGTAAACCTGAAGTGAATACATTTTGGATTACTTATTGGAATTATTGGTGGAAAGATTTCCTCACAACATTTAATATTCATTACTAGTAGGTACAGCCGAATCATCACAGCGCACAAAACCTATAACTGCCGAAGATGGACCAAAAAAGTTGGTGTGTGTGTGTGTGTGTGTGTGTGGTGTGTGTGTGGTGTGTGGTGTGTGTGGTGTGTGTGTGTGTGTGTGGTGTGTGTGTGTGTGTGTGTGTGTGTGTGTGTGTGTGTGTGTGTGTGTGTGTGTGTGGTTAAAACACATCAGCCACACCGCTCTTTAGTCTTTCTCATGATTCTGAAGGTAACCACAGTGAAGGCGGAGCATGAACTGCACTGCGCGGCGCGCGCGGCTTCTCACGGCTCGTACACACTACAGGCGTCAAAAAAGGCTTCCAACGCTTCGCCCATTCATTTGAATGGGGTGACGTAGGATATTTTCCAAATTCGCCGAACTGCATTGTGGGTAGCATGGCATGGCGTTGCAAGCCTCGCGAGCGTCTATCGGCGTCAAAAGTTCAACAATGTTCAACTTTTGAGGCTCGAGGCTTGCTCGAAGCTGGCGTCAGCCAATCAAATCCCGTTTTCAAATTCCCGCCAATACAACCGCTAGCCAATCAAACCGTGTGTATGCAGGTCTTGACTATTTTCCATATTTCATAAAATGGAGGACAAATTAATAATTGCTGTGGCAAATGTCCCAGTCTTATACGACTGTACACTGTTCACTTACCGGGACCTAAACCGGAGGAACCAGGCATGGCGGGAGGTGGCAGAGACAGTTGGTGAAACTGGTAGGTTTTCAACTGTTTGGAGAGTTTATATCCAGTTTACTTCGTTTTAGCATTGAAAGGACAGCTAGTAATGTAGCATAATAACATATTGTGGTGACTACCTTCGTGCATCGCCTCCGACTCCCATATCTCTCGGCACTACAATGTCATATATATTAATATAATAAATAGTATAAGCATAATATATAACAACCTATAATACATGCACAGCTATCAAGCATAGACAGTATATTTAGCCAGCCAGTAATGTAGCATTACATATCATATATAATAATAAAAAAAATATTATATATAATATAAGTATAATATATAACATAATACATGCAGAGGGTGTCGTTTTTCTCATACTGATATTCTGAACAATCTGTGCTGTTGTATTTGCTGTAAAGTGTCTCTACTGTAGGCTAATTTTATTATATGTACAGCACTTTGGCTCGACCAAAAATCGTTTATAAATGTGCTATATAAATAAAACTTGATTTGATTCACAGCTATAGACATTATATTTAGCCAGCATGGAATGTAGCATAAAAATAGCATTCATTAATGGAGGAATCATTTAATAAATTAAAGAAATTCACTTTATTATTTATTAACTTTATTATTTCATTTCATTTCATTAGAGAACATCTGCAAGAAAAGGTGGAAGAGTTTGAGGGACAGGTTCCGCAAGGAGAAGAATATGGAGAAGGAGGCCAAAAGAAGCGGGGCAGGGTCTGCAGGAGGGTACAGGCCCTGGCGTTTCATGGCAGTGATGGGGTTTTTAACCCCATTCATCACTGACCGTGAGACGTCCAGCAATGTCCCCCGGCAGACCCTGCCTCCATCCACCCTGGTGGAAGAGGAAGAGAGCCAGGTAGCGAGTGAGCCAGCCAGCCAGCCCGCCAGCCAGCCCGCCAGCCAGCCCGCCAGCCAGCCCGCCAGCCAGCCCGCCAGCCAGCCAGCCAGCCAGCCCGCCAGCCAGCCAGCCAGCCAGCCAGCCCGGAGGAGAATGCTGAGATCCGGGTGAAAACACGAGGGAGGGGGAGGGAGATCTCCCCGTTCGAAAGAAGTCTGCTGTCTGCTGTGACCAGTTACAGGCCAATTGCTCAGCCAACCCCACCAGTGGTGGAGGAGGACGAGGACTTAGCATTTTTTAAGAGCCTCTTGCCCACCATGCGAAGGATGTCAATCGCACAGAGGGCTACAGTCCGCCTCGGAGTACATCAGCTTATTTTTGATGTGGACCAGCAGAACAACTTCTAATTTTTTCACACGTACTGATCCACATTACATTTTTTTACACTCATCACACACACACACACTTCACTCATCACACACACTTCACTCAAATAAAACATTATTTCAAGTATGTTATGGCTATACTGTGTCTTCACTTGTTCATGTGGTTTGTCAGTTGCAACATACCAGAAGCTTCATGTATGTCGGAATATATAATGTGCTTTCTTCTGTAATTCGTCATGTGAAAACCTGTTGAAATTATGAGTGGTTTATCAGTAAAAACAGGGCTGAAAGAAAAAGGTTGTTAGTCATATCATAATATAATAATATAAATTCAAGAAACATGTTTATTAGCAATGTTTGATTTTAAAATGGCTCATTTGGAACATTTGCTCTTTAAAGAAAATGGGTAGCTCTTAAAAGAGCTTTTGGTTTGGAGGAGCCATGGTGACCCTACACCACGTTCTGCTGCCATGGCACTGCACCCTCCTCATTCAGATAGGAGCAGAAGGTCTCCCGCAGTCGGATGGATCGGCGTGTGGCGTTGTTTGAGCCCATCATAGGTGCATCGCGCAGGGTTGGAGCTTCATCACTCGACTCTGCGACAACAGGGACGACAGGTGTGCGTGATGGCCTTCCTATTGTCTTCCTGCGGAGGAAGTTGTGCAACACACAGGTGGCCTTCACACACAACTCTGTTACCTCCGGGCTGGTGGTGATGACACGCCGGAACATTCTCCACTGAGATGAGAGGATGCCAAACGCACATTCAACAACCAACCTGGCACGGCTGAGTCGGTAGTTGAACAGCCTCCTTTCACGGGTGAGCTGACGTCCAGGGAACGGACGCAGCAGGTTGTCCAGCAGCGGAAAAGCCTCATCTCCAACAAACACATGGGGGAGAAGGCCGAGCCGCTCTGCTGCTGGGATGAGGGTGTCAGGCGGTAGCTGCAGACTGCCATCTCGGAGGCCCTCTCCAAAAGCGGAATTCCTCAGGCTCCCACCGTCGCTGCTCCTTCCAAAACCTCCGACATCCACTACCCGGAAGAGGTACTGGGCATCCACGACAGCCAGCAGTACCAAGGAGTGGGTGGACTTATAGTTGAAGTAGAGGGACCCAGAATTTGCCGGAGCCTGGATCACCACGTGCTTCCCATCAATGGCACCAACGCAATTTGGAAAGTTCCAGCGCTCCTGGAACCCAGCAGCGATGGCTCTCCAGTCCTCCGTCTGTGGTACCGGCATGGTCTCCTCGACCAGCGCGGTCCAGATGGCACCCGCAACCTCCCTCACGATGACAGCCACAGTTGTATGCCCGACCCGATAGCTGAACGCTATGGTCCTGTACGAGTCACCGGTTGCCAGGTACCTGAGAAAAAAGTAATATACATGATTAAAAAAAAAGGTTATACGCCACGCAGACACACACACCACAGACACACAATTACACCACAGGCAGACACACACATACAATTACACCACAGGCAGACACAATTACACCACAGGCAGACACACAATTACACCACAGGCAGACACAGACACACACACAATTACACCACAGACAGACACACATCACAGACATACAATTACACCACAGGCAGACACACATCACAGACATACAATTACACCACAGGCAGACACAGACACACAATTACACCACAGGCAGACACACAATTACACCACAGACATACAATTACACCACAGGCAGACACACACATACAATTACACCACAGGCAGACACACAATTACACCACAGACATACAATTACACCACAGGCAGACACACACATACAATTACACCACAGGCAGACACACAATTACACCACAGACATACAATTACACCACAGGCAGACACACACATACAATTACACCACAGGCAGACACACAATTACACCACAGACATACAATTACACCACAGGCAGACACAATTACACCACAGGCAGACACAGACACACACATACAACACACACACACACACACACACACAATACTGCGTTTACCTAGCTATCTTAATTAATGTCATTCATCTGAACTAAATCACAGACTTCATTCATCCATTGCATGCATTGTCTTTCTTTATATACAGAGTCATATTAAAGAAGTAGAAATACACAAAACGTACCGTAGGCAGATGGCGAGTCGCTCGGCGGGTCCGATTGACAAACGCAAACGGGTGTCTGCCTTTACAATCAGTGGACCGACTTTTCCGAGCAACTCGTCGAATGCGTCTTTGCTCATCCTGAAGTACTGCTGAAACAGTTCACCGTCCAGGCGGAGCTCTTGGACAAGAACGTGGTATTCCCCCCGTTGCAGACGTTTTTTGAGTATCGGATGTACCCAACAGCGACGCACTTTACGTGGCCTACTGCGATACATTGAATAAACCAACGCTACCGTTGCTACAAAACCGGCATCCATTTTGGCAATAGTGAAGAAGAGCCGGGCTTTTTTTTGCTTTGTATGCCGGGGGCGGGCGGGAGATTCCTGATTGGTTGTTGGTCGCCTTGGGCGCGAGAAAGCGCCAAGCCTCGGACACGCCCAGCTTCAAGCTTTTCTGACGCCTGTAGTGTGTACGAGCCGTCAGAGGCTGAGCTAACCCTCCCGCTGCCTCCTGGCGCTGCAGAGATTTCATGAAGTGAAGGAGGTGTTCCTTCTATAACACAGCTGTGGGCAGCAGATACTGTGAGAGTCACGGACATGAATTCATAGATCAAGGCAGATTGGTGCACACACTCTCCTGTTTTGCCAATCGGGTGCTTAAACAAACATAGCTCGACACCCCTGGCCGAAATGTCCTTAAAATGAAGTCCGAGTTCGACATTTTAATTCATGTCCTGCTAACACTGGCAGCACAGAAGGCGACACGCCCTTTCTAAGTCGTGTCCCTCTCCTCACATCCCAAGCTGCATCCCCAACAAGTGTATTATGTTGTCACATCGTTTCAAAGGTGATGTTTCAGTTGTGCTCTTGATAAGCCATTAAAACAGTAAAAACACGTTTAGTTTCCTTTTGCTTTTTGTGTCTCCTGTTCCCCAAAACATACCCATCTGTGAAGCAAAAAGAAAGTAATCCAAAAGTAATCTAAAAGTAATCTGATTACGTAACTGTATTCGGATTACTTTCAGAGCCATGTATTCAGTAATCAGTAACTGATTACATTTACAAAGTAACCCTCCCAACCCTGCTGGTAAATGTGTCGTATCAAAGGAGATTTGAAGTAACTCTCTCTCTGGCTCGTACGCTGTGATGTGTCATCAGTCTGTGATGTGTCATCAGTCTGTGATGTTCGCCGGGGGAGATGTTGTGATCGTTTGAGGTTTCGGTGTACCAGGTTCCTCCAGTCTGCTTCACCCACTTCTGCTGTCGTGGCTTTCCAAAATTTCCCAGGATGGCCTTTGAAGAATCCCAGGGAGGAGCTCCTTTCATGCAGCTGCTGGTTTTAGATAGGAAAGAGAAACAACAAAACAGTTTTCAATTTCCTCACGTCTGCTTCCAACAATTAAGTGTTATAGTCACAACAGAGAAAGTGTTGACTAACACATTACAGGTCATGTCACTGGCTCCTCTGCGATGGATTCCTCTGTGCAAGATGGCAGCTGTGAGCATGCTTGAAGGTTTCAGGATGGATTTGACCTTTCAGTTATTTATTAACTTCCAATCTTTTCATACAGCACCAGTCAAAAGTGTGGACACACCTTCTCATTCAACGTTTTATTTATTGTGTAATTAACAAGGATAAACTGATGTTTCTTAGTGGATGAGTAATGCAGATATCACTGTGTAACCGGGGCGGATCTACGGGGGGGCAAGGGGGCCCCCCCCACTGTAGAGCCTTGCCCCCCCAGCGGCCCCCCTAACTTTTGTTTTTGTTTCCCTAAAACTGTACTAAAACAAACCTACACTATTTCCACAAGCTTCTCAAGCAACAAAACAAGCATTACATTAGTTAAAATTGAATCATTTTAAATATCATTTTAGGCCCGTTAAAAACGCAGCTACGGCCCTGCATTAAACTGCGGAGCGGCGTTCACACAGACCGCGGCTCACAGAGCTGCAGAGAGGGAGCGAGCTGTCCCAGCACCTATGGATCAGCTTCCCCTGGGAGCATTTCCCTTTCCACTTGTTTTGTTTTTACTAAGGACGAGAGCTTGAAACTAAATATTAATAAAACGCTGCCGTTTGAATCGATAGCGTTTAACAGACGTGCGCTGTTTGGGGCGATACGTTACAAAATACTACGCAGACAGCGTTAGCTGGGAGATCGATCACTTTGCTAAACTACGCGGTAGCCTACTATTAAATCCACGTAAACTACACATCACAGCCATGAGGCAGATCAATGAAACCAGGATACATCCTTTACCGTAAAACACTGGATCCAAACACAGCTGCCTGTGTGCGCTTGATCAATACTTTCTGATGTCATATGTATGATATGCTACATATTAGCTAGGCTACATGGCCCTAACGTGTACAGTTATACAAGCATTTGTACCAGTGCTTTTCACAAGTAGACTCTTGCAGGCCAGAGTATAGGAGTGATTCAACAACAACAAAAAGACATATGAGAAGTGATCAGGATGAACAGAGAGGGGAAAAGGAAAAGAGAGATGAAGAGACCAGGAGGGTCAGAGCAGGAGGAAGAGGAGGAGATGAAGAGACCAGGAGGGTCAGAGCAGGAGGAAGAGGAGGAGATGAAGAGACCAGGAGGGTCAGAGCAGGAGGAAGAGGAGGAGATGAAGAGACCAGGAGGAAGAGGAGGAGATGAAGAGACCAGGAGGGTCAGAGCAGGAGGAAGAGGAGGACATGAAGACATTAGTGAAGAAGAAGAAATATATGTGAGGCATGTCAGGGACGGGTGGCGCAGTGGTCTGTGCATCCGATCAGGTGCTGTGGGAACTCCAGTTTGAAACCCGCTCCCGCCGTGGTGCAGTGCGCTGTGCAATGATCATCAGATCAAGAGGTGAAACCTGCCGCTGCTGCGTCCGTAAAGCCGGTGTGTCCTTGGGCAAGACACTTCACCTGAACTTGCTCCTGTGGGTATTGTCCACAGTGACCATTGCATGTATGTGAAATATGTGACTGAAGATTTTCCAGAGAGGGTTATTTGTGAATAAACGGGAGCATGTTGTTTCTTATACGACCACTAGAGGGGCTACACTTTAAAACGTGGCTATGGGTCATCATCTAAGGTGCTTAAACAATCAACCTATTTGGTCGATTTTTGTAGGAGGACAGGCTGACCTAAACACAAATACTCTCAGGCCATTGGCTAAGGAGGGTATAAAGCCACACCCCCAACATTTCTAACCAGGAAGTGATTCTGGATCTGGTTGCATGGTGAGTAGATCAATCCCATTTCAAATCCCATGTATTTCAAAGTCTGCAAAACTGGTTGAACTTTAAAGTGCACCTATTATGGAAACATATATTGTAGGGCCATACCTATACAAAACATGTCTGTGAAGTTTTTTGCTTAAATTACCAAACAAGCATCACGCATTGTAGCCATGCCTCATACTGCTCATACCCCTCTTTTGCAGCCCTGTTGCAAAAAGGCTGATTCTGCTGCTAGCCACGCCCCTTTGTAGCGTCACGCAGCTTTCCCCTGCTACCGGGAGATCTCAGCTAAATGCTGCGGTGATTAAATGCCATGTTATGCTCCTAACCACTAACCAAGCTTTATTTCTGAAACAGTATGGAGCTCAAACCTTTCTCTCTCGCAGGGTTTACCAGAAGGACATTACATTACACATATTCTCTCCAGTAGCCTACAGCGTTAGCTCCATGGCTAGCTCTGAGTGTTAGCATGGTTGCTAATGTAAACAGCATATTACTCCCAAAACACGCCGCGCATTGTTTCTGATACAGCAAAGCGACAACTAAGTGTTTACCGCTAGAACAGTGCCATTATATGTATTATATATATATATATATATATATATATATATATATATAATATATATATATATATATATATATATATATATGTAGCCTGTCACGATAATTAATTTTGTTGGACGTTACATTTTCCAAATTGTTGCGATAAACGGTAATATTGTCTGCACCGTTGTAAGACCATTTTAGACCACTGACATAATGATAATATATAATAATAATAATTAGTACATCCTTTCAAAACAGAACTTTTGATTGAACATTCAACATGGCAAATTAAATGTGAAATAATATTCAAATAAATAAAACAAATAGCCTATATTTAATTATAACAAATTAATTTAAATCACACACAACCAAAACAATCAATTAAATAGACTCAGGCTGGAAAACAGAGCTCTCTCTCTCTCATATATATATATATATATATTAGGGCTGTCAAGTTAACGCGTTAATAAAAAAAAATTAACGCCACTAATTATTTTAACGCGATTAACGCATGTGTATTTTTTTTCCTCGGCCGCCCCGTAGTTTCAGAGCGCATCGAGTTTAAAATACCATCTACAAGCTGAGGCTGACAGCCCCGCTCCTGCCGCCCGCTTGTGGCAGACCACACTTCCAGCTCACCGGCAGGCACCGACTGGCCATCGGGAGGACCGGGAGGGTGTGTGTGTCTGTGTGGCCCGAGGGAGCGAGAGAGAGAGACCTTACGTGCATTGTTGTTGTTAGCATCTGGTGCTAGCTAGCTGCGCTAACGGACATAAGGAGCTGTTTCAAATGAAAGCAGAGGAGCGACATTTCGCCGACAACTGCGCCGAGCACTTGACTTGATGCAGGAAGCAGACAGCGGGACATTGGAGGAGAAGTCAGCACGGATAGTGCGCAACATGATTGCAGCGTCCAGGCAGCTCCCGTTCGAGCATATGCCTTGAGTTGCACATAGCTCCAACGATCCATCACACACAACACACACACACACACACACACACACACACACGTTGTATTGTATTATTGTATGAGAGAGGTTCCAGGGGGGTATACTACGAAGCAGGATTTTCGCTCAGCCGGCTAAATTCAGGGAAAACTCCGGCTTTCCGGTCCTACGAAGCTGGTTCTCTTTTTAGCGGGCTAGATCATAAGAAAAAAAATGTCAGAGAAGAGGAAAGTAAGTCATCACCAGCTGGTAGCAGTTAATCAGTTAGCAGTGATGGCGGCGGCGTCTCACTTCTGGAGAGGAGTTTCGTCTTTATGTCATGATAGAGAGACACAAATACTGAATAGTTTAGATGAGAAAAGGCATCGAAATGCCAGGTTGCTATTTATCATGTGAACGGGGAACGTGAATAACCCGATCTCTCTGTGCTCATGTAAACACCATGATGTCCATAGAGACGCAGTCAGTGTGTTTTACTGGAGCCTCAGTTCCATGAGAGATTATTTTCTGAATTCTCTAACTTCGGTACTCCCTCTCAAAATGGTAATGTGCATTATATTTTGAATTATACTTCTTATCATTCAGAAGCTTGTTGTGTGTGTTTATGTTTTACTGAGTGCTTAGAGGCCATTTCCACCCCAGTATTCAGTTAACTATTTATTTTCTGTGCACATTACACAGACTAGCTAATATACTTTGAGTCTTCAAAATGTCCAATGTCACAGACTGGGACTTACTTTAGAGTCAGCTGTATTTACATTCAGTATGACTTGTTATGGTTCAATGTGAAAGAGTATACTACTCAATAAATAATGATCACTCACCACCTCTCTTGACACCTAGGTGCTTGAGAGTGAGTCAGAGGCAGAGCCCAGGGACCGTGGAGAGAGGTCCGTTGCTGAGGTGAGCGATGAAAGGGAAATTACAGTTTAGAGTAAATTGTGATGTGGACTCTCATCCCAGAGTGTTAAGGACATCAGTGGGGATACTGAACAGGAAACATATCAAATCAAATCAAGTTCTATTTATATAGCACATTTATAAACGATTTGTGGTCGAGCCAAAGTGCTGTACATATAATAAAAATAGCCTACAGTTATCCCCAGTAATAACTATAGTCAAGGGGCATCATATGGCCAATATAGACGGAAGAGCAACATGTATTTGAACATTTAAGTTAATGAAACCCTTCCCAGGTGAACTTAACAGCTGTATGGAGTCAGATCAGTCTCAATATCAATAAATGCTCACAGAAGGATTCACACATGTATTTTGCGATTTATATATAAATGACTCCACAACAATATCTCTCAATGCACTCGCAAATATTTATTGTTGCATATAAATGTACCAAATGGGCATTTAAACTGCTTTTTATTCATTCAAAGACGGCTCTGAATTAATTATCAAATATGTTTCCTTTCTTTACTACTGGATGAAATTACACAATGTACCCATCATTTTCCTCATGCTAGTATAGCCACATAAAAGTATCAAACCACCTGATAACATGCACCAGAATACAGGAAATCTATTTTTGTTTTCGCGGGGGACGACTCACACACCCCCCGTTAAAAGTGTCCCCCACATTCACGCCCATGCATTCACATCATATCACATGCATCATAATGTATCATATATCTCCTTATCTGAGTCAGCTGAGCCGTATCTGGCCGTGCAACACTCACAGCGTCACATACTGGATGCAGAAGTATTATTTTAAGCAACACATTAAGTTGACGAAACACTCGAGACAAATGTAATGAGAGTCAGATCGTGTTTTAGACGGGGCAGTGATATCATGAACCTGTTAATGTACGCATTCAAACACTTGTTCTGTTACCAGCTGTATTCACCTTGCAGGTGCAGCTCTGTGGCTTTGATCCTGGATAAAGTGTTGAAGTCATGGATGTTTAAAGTTTAACTTCTTCATTTTTGACTAATATTAAAGTTCACTTTTCATTCAGGAAGTATGACGCTGCGCTGTCAGTGCGCTTCTCCATGTTTGTGATTGGTCGAATGCTCCAGATACCACCCCTCTCATGTGAACGCGCACCTATAGATAGGACACGGCTGGTTTGAGCAATCCACTTGATAACCAGCGTCGTAGGACAGTTTAGAGAGAGTGCGTATGTTTTGGATTAGGCCAACCGGCTAACTCAAACATATCCAGGTTAGGTTGAACCAGCTTCGTAGTACAGGCCCCAGGTTGAATTGAGGCGAATATTTGTAATGTTCAGGTTGTTGTGTTTAATATTCATTAGAATATTTGTCATTGTTCAAATGATCATAAACATTAGCATAAAGCATAGTTGTCCACTCATATATTGTTAAGAGTATTAAAAACTTGAAAAATATTCCTCTAAGGTACATTTAGAACAGATACAAAATGTGCGATTAATTTGCGATTAATCGCGATTAACTATGGACAATCATGCGATTAATCGCGAAATAATTTTAATCAGATTAACCACAGCTTAAAAATTAATTAATCATGATTAATCACCATTCGAACTATGTCCACAATATGCCATTTCTTTATGTATATTGTTGTGGGAATGGAAAGATAAATGAAAGAAGGCGGATATATCCATTTAACATACAGTATGTATGTTCATTATAAAACATTTCTGTGTGGGGGGGGCTAGTGGAGTACTTCGTGACCACAGAGTGTGCAAGTTGTGATCAGCTGTTTTAGCGCAGTTCTCCAGTGAAGGGGGGAGTCTCCCTCGGCAGCCGGTTGGCGTAGTTTTGGCACAAGTCCGTTGTACAGACCGACGTCAAAAGCAGCCCTGTCTGTGCACACGGAGACCGACTCTGTCGTCCGGTGATCTAACCGCCTTCTGGAAAAGCTTCACAGGTACGTCGGTACGCAAATGCGCTTTGTGACACAAGTGACGGTACGCATTTCAGATTACGCACATAACCTGCGTACCAGTTATGGTTATGTGTTACCTGTACTACAGCAAAAGTATTCTCCGTCAGGACTTCATGCAACAACACCACGCCGTTATCTTGATTCTGATTGGCCAGAAGACAGTATCAAAGATGTTCTATTGAGAAGACGATCACTACGTGACAAAAGTTTTCAAAACCGTTTCTGGTCTTCGGTATTTCCAGACAAGTGGCAACTGAAATCAATCTTACTAACTGCTGTCTGTGCAATTTACTCCGCGCGAGTTGGCAGCCTTTATTTTGCTTACTTTAACATCATTTGTGGTGGGGCCAACTAAGCCATTTCTTGGTATGGGTGTAGCCTACCCCAGCCATACCCTGGCGCTGCCACTGGTGGCACGTATGGGGCGGGCCATTCTGCACATGCGTTAAATATAAAAAATGTAACGCAATTAATTCAAAAAAGTAATTACCGGCGTTAACGCGATAATTTTGACAGCATTAATGTATATATTAAAAAGAGCACAAGCAAAAAACATTCCTTAAAACAATAGTCAAGTGTACAGTCCACTGTCCATACAAAGACCCAGATGCCTCAACAGGCCATATGCAAATCTGTATTTCAAAGATTTAGAGCAAGGAACACCAACATGTTTGCATTGTCGGGCAAATGCATCTTTGATTGTAAACTGTCGGGAAGGGGGGGGCTCCCAGCTGGGAGAATTGAATGGGGACAACATTGACAACATGAGTCTTTTGTAAGATAAGCATACTTGGAGAACACTTGATATGATTGTCATTAACTAAAGTTCCTAAATATGTAGAAAATGCTGATTTTACTTTTGAAATATTGAGAATAAAGAGGGAGGGATAACCCAAGAGAAACAAAGGGGGTCACTAATGTATCCAATAGTAGTGCAGTATTTTCTCAGCACCATCATAGTATTTGAAATGATCAAGACATAAGCCCTTAAATGTTGGTTACCTTAAACCCCTCTTGAGAGTAGCTTATCTTGTTAGCATCTCAGTAGCTCAGTATGCTAACACGTCTGATAGCCTAGTTGCACTACAAAAACTCTAAATCTTGCCAAGTATATTTGTCTAATATCTGTACGTCTTTACACCTGATATAAGACATAATAACTTCAGAAGCAACACTGCAGTGAGATATCGGGTCTTGTTTTTAGACAATGCATCAAATAATCTGAGATGAAACACGTAATGTTTTACATATTTATTAGAAAATCACCAACTAACATCAGAAAAAAACTTTTGAGCATTTGCGGATTATATTGTAATAACATTTCCTGATAGTTGAAAATGAGTTCTCCCAGCTAATTACAAGATCTGATTTATCTAAATATCCCAAACACCTTGTTTTCATTATTGTTTAACTTGTTTTTGGAGCAGCATATTTTTCTAGTGTGTGTATAGCTTATGTTTCCAGCAGTACTACTCGACTCTACCAACACACACTTCATTACACCGAGGTATTTGCATTTCATCCGAAGGAGTATTAACCCAAGTATAGAAACAAACGGGCAGAAAAGTTTAGCTTGTAGCTTCACTGCAGGATATATTTTGCAGTAATTGTGTCTTAGAAGCAATTCGGTGCCCTTAACTTTTTTTGTTATTACTTGCACACGTGTTGTGAAATGTGACTTAAAGAGCCTGTGACACGGTTTTCCCCCATCATCCAAACCCATCAATTTGAGTACATATTGTCCCCTTGAAAACCGTTACTGAACTGATTTTGGATATTTGTACTTTGATAACCATTAATCTGCCTTCAATGTTGACACTTTTCTGGATCTTCTCGGGGATTCTTCAAGTCCCGCCAAATGATGGGTGACGTCATTGCGGGCACAGCGCTCCAGCTGCACCGTCCAGGATCCCAGCATCTGCATGTAAACCTTTATATATATACAGTCAGATGTAAACGCACGATGGCGCACACAGCAGCAAGCTCAGACAGCGATGACAGGTTAATGTTGAACGTGTCTGAGAGCTCATATGAGGCTGAAGGATCGGTTTATGTTGTATCTGTTATAAATTTAGGAATGAGTTGCATCAATATGGGCGATCATATGGTCATGTAGCCAGTGGTGGAATGGGACTACAAATCATCCCGGGACTCTCGACCGGCCCACTTCGGTACCGCTAGTAAATTGTCAACGGGGTGAGTGGGGATGTCAGGTGCTGTATATAGTAAATGTAAATATGTAAATATGTGTGTCACTGCATCCTGGTAAAATACAAATATAATGTATAATGTCTGTGTCTTTGGCATTAGCGCTGCTAGCCACCTGTGCCCTGTACTACGAAGCCAGTTCAACAGACCCTGGATATGTTTGAGTTACAAACAAACTAACAACAACAAACTAACAAACGAGATCTCGCTGGCGGTCCTACGACGCTGGTTATCAACTCGGTAAATCAAGCCAGGGTTTCTCTCTCCAGTGGAGAGCGCGTTCACGTCTAAGACACGCGTGGATCTGACTTTAATTACATTTGTCTCGAGTGTTTCGTCAACATAATGTGTTAAATAATACTTCTGCATCCAGTCTGTGACGCTGTGAGTGTTGCACGGCCAGATGAGGCTGGAGAAGCTGACTCAGATAAGGAAATATATGATATATTATGATATTATATGATCGATGATCTGAGTGATGATGTGATATGAATGATAAGTGCGACACGTCGGCGTCTTCTCTGCATACGGCAGTTTAAACTGTATTTCCTTTATCCTGTAATATGACTTGAGAGATTTAAACTCCGCACACTGAGTTGATCTCTTTTCTATAGACGCCGGAGGCGGGCAGCGTCAGGTAAAAGAAGTTATTTAGCCTTCTCAAACCTGAGCCTCACGCGCCGCCTATGGGGGATGTGCTGGTGACTTATCCGACCGGCCCACTTCGGTACCGGCCCATCGGGATTCGTCCCGATGGCCAGTCCGCCACTGCACCCAGCCCACGTACACTGTCAACGGGGGGAGCCTCGCTGCGGGGAAACGGTGGACCTAGTGTCCCGATCGGAGTGGGAATAATAATAATAATCCGTGCATTTTATCCATTAATTTCCCCAACATTGTGGTAAAAAAAACACACGTTTAATCCATGTTGTTGGTGTACTACAACTACAAAAAGCATCAGTT
Source organism: Champsocephalus esox (assembly GCA_036324585.1). Classification (NCBI taxonomy): domain Eukaryota; kingdom Metazoa; phylum Chordata; class Actinopteri; order Perciformes; family Channichthyidae; genus Champsocephalus; species Champsocephalus esox. Next base: position 8,864,111 of record CM070479.1, on the reverse strand, counting down.
TGTTTTCTCATCAGGAAATGCAGACCTGCTCAAACAAATGATCATTTAATGTATCATATGTTCACCGAATTGACATGAAAGCACTAATGAATGTAGTTTCATCCACTTGAGTTTACAACCACAAAAATAATCGATTTGTTTTTATATCACATCCGACGGGAGGAAATTCAGCAGCTCTCACTCCCGATTTGTAATCCTAATGTAATCATCATCTTCACCACGATCATTTATGTTTATGTCGCCGAATTGACGTGAAAGCAGTGACAAATATGAATATACTGTAGTCAACTTCATTAAAACGTTATTAACGTGCCTAATCTCAGTAATTCACAATTTCTACGCATGACAACACACTTTGTCCGTGTTTGGCTCTCGAAGCGTTCCCGCATTGACGTCACTTCCGGCTTCCCCCAAAACTTCAAAATGAGACGAAGGAATTTCCCCGCGATGTTCGAAATTATTGATATTTAACGGAACGGTATCGCTTTTTCTTTTTTAAACTGACGGTTCGAGATTACTAGTAGACCAATATTTCATTGCACAACAGTTGATGGGATGGTGTCACAGGCTCTTTAAAGTGTCAAGACCCTACACACAGCCACACCATATACAACACTCATAAGTCAAAGATAAACTCTTTCCATAAGGACTCAACACATTGTTAAATTGTGTTTTGCCCCAAAATGATATATCTGATATATTTGATTGAGTTTTTTTTACACAGTCTTTTAAAGCAGCAACAACACACTGATGTGCTTTAGTTTGTTATGTATCTGTGTAATGTTATATTGAATTATAATGTAATATTTAACCCTCCTCTTGTTCTGCGGTCAAATTTGATCCCATTTCGAAATGTTTTAAAATGAGAAATATCCGACCATAAAAATCACACGGATGATTTCAGGTTACTTTTAATGACGAGCTCTTAATTGACATATAGTTGGGATTAGTTTAAAGCATTCATGCATTATTTAATTTAAGCTTTTTATAACAAAGAAAATGGGTATAGTTTTACAGAAATAATGTTTTTGTGAAATATTAAAATGAATTGAAATGAGAAGGTGTACCATTTAAAATCGGGTCATTATTTATCCTTGAATCATAAGCTGTAAAAAGGTTCAGGTTAAAGGCTAAATAAAATGGGTTTAAAAGCTTTATTTATACTGTACCTATTTGTTGTGACTAATTTGAACCATAATAAACTGAACTGCAACTGTGACCGTTGCATCATTTCCCAATATTCAATGAATATTAGGGTTGCCAACTCTCACGCATCTGGCGTGTGACACAGGCTTTCGCTCTCACGCGGCCCAAACTATTCTCACGCCAACAACAAGATGAACTGGCGATCGTGTTTGGCTGGTTATTTACAATGTTGAGTTGACAGCTGCACGAGCTGTGGATCCGCTCCCACCCCGCCCCCACCGCTCTTAACAACGCGAACAGACAGCAGAGCAGTGGGAGCCGGTTGGTCAATCCCTCGACCCGTATTGCGCATGCGCAGATGATCTGAGATCCAGTAGAAATGATAAAGAAGTAAAAGTCTGCTGCTTATTGTTCTACTAGGCCAACATAGAGTCAAAGAGTATATGAGAGTGAGAGTGCGTTAATTAGTGTGTGTGTGTGTGTGTGTGTGTGTGTGTGTGTGTGTGTGTGTGTGTGTGTGTGTGTGTGTGTGTGTGTGTGTGTGTGTGTGTGTGTGTGTGTGTGTGTGTGTGTGTGTGTGTGTGTGTGTGTGTGTGTGTGTGTGTGTGTGTGTGTGTGTGTGTGTGTGTGTGTGTGTGTGTGTGTGTGTGTGTGTGTGTGTGTGTGTGTGTGTGTCATGTATAGGCCTCTCACGATAATTAATTTTGTTGGATACATTTTCCCGGAAATGATTGCGATAATCGCAGAGTTGCACGGCCAGATACGGCTCAGCTGACTCAGATCAGGAGATATGTGATACATTATGAAGTGATATGCCGCGGACTGTACTTAATGTACTCTGATCCGGTTACTTATGTTGTGGCCGATATTTAAGCAAGCTTTCTTAACGGTAATGTTATAATAGTCTGCTCTGAAGATGGAGGTGATATTCTATTAATGTTCACGTTCACACAGTCGGTGATTTTTGCCGTCTTTCCTGCGACGGCAGCTTTTTCTGTATTTCCTTTCTCCTGTAATATGACTTGATCGCTTTAAACTCCGCACACTGAGCTCTGATTGGTCAGCAGGCGGTGCTTTCACTGAGTTGAGCTCTTAGCCTGCAACCTAACCTGGTCCCGACCAGGGGGGTATACTGCGAAGCAGGATGTTCGCTTAGCGGCTAAATTCAGGGAAAACTCCGGCTTTCCAGTCCTCCGAAGCTGGTTCTCTTTTTAGCAGGCTAGATCTCCATGGTAACTGATGCTCAGCAGCTAACCTGATCGGGACCAGGGCCCTTTCTCATTTCATCAAATCCCCCTCTTCGACTCCTCGGTCCTCCGGTAGTGACCCGAAATGAATTTTAGCGCGCCATGTTGAAGGACATCCCATTTCTCTAAATGCACGTCGAGGACCGAGCATCGAGCGTCGAGGAGCCTCTCTGGAGGAGCTATAACCGAGGATACACTGATGGGTCCTCCACGGCTCCTTCGCGGATGCATTTCCGGGAACAGAGATGCTTCAAAGAGTCGTGACGCACGGCCGGACTTATCTCAGCCAATCACAGCTCTGCATGCATCCCCTGGATATTATTTTAGAAACTGCTTTCATCGCGACGCGATGTTTCCAGAGAGAACAGCTGTGAGGCCCATGCAGAAAGCAGAGCAGTGTGTATAATATATATCACTCAGTAGAACAGGCCTACTCTCTTTATTTGCTTTAGTTTAGTAGATATCTACAAACAAAGAGTCGATATTTTTCTAAAACCATTTAGTGCTTCACAATAAAATACACAACGGCTGTAGCCTGTTTTAGGAGGTGTGTGTGTGTGTGTGTGTGTGTGTGTGTGTGTGTGTGTGTGTGTGTGTGTGTGTGGTGGTGTGTGTGTGTGTGGTGTGTGTGGTGTGTGTGTGTGTGTGTGGTGTGTGTGTGTGTGTGTGTGTGTGTGTGTGTGTGTGTGTGTGTGTGTGTGTGTGTGTGTGTGTGTGTGTGTGGTGTGTGTGTGTGTGTGTGTGGTGTGTGTGTGTGTGTGTGTGTGTGTGTGGTACAGTGCGTAGATGCAGCGGACAGACAGGTCTCAGTTGGTTTGGTGTCCTCTGCTTACTTGTAATACTTGTAAATACAACTTTTGGCCCGTAATTTATTTTCCTCATTGTAGCGACCAGAGGGGAGAGGGGGGGGGGATATATCCAGTCTCTGATAGTGTTACGTTATTATGAGAGTGCTCCGTTTGATTCTGAAATTGTATATATTTATATAAATATATACATATGTGTGTGTCCGCATCTGTAGCCTGTTATTGTCTCATTATGCCGCACTGTGAATGAATCAAAGTAAATATAGAAGTGGTCATGAACACATCTGTCCACCAGACAGAGGCTGCTGTGCCTCCTGTCATCATTCATGGACGTCTCTTTAAAATGACCACTCAGAGGAGAGGAGTTCTCCTTTCTCTACCCGCCTGCTGCTTCCCCTCCTCTCTCCTCGGTTCCCCTCCTCGGCTCCTCCGCTCACATCTCCTGTGGGCGGGACTAAGTATCGAGGATAGGAGTCGAGGAGGGGAGTTCGAGAAATGAGAAAGGGCCCAGGTTAGGTTGCAGGCTAAGAGCTCAACTCAGTGAAAGCACCGCCTGCTGACCAATCAGAGCTCAGTGTGCGGAGTTTAAAGCGATCAAGTCATATTACAGGAGAAAGGAAATACAGAAAAGCTGCCGTCGCACGAAAGACGGCAAAAATCAGCGACTGTGTGAACGTGAACATTAATAGAATATCACCTCCATCTTCAGAGCAATCTGACTATTATAACATCAGCGTTAAGAAAGGTTACTAAAATATCGGCCACAACATAAGTAACCGGATCAGAGTACATTAAGTACAGTCCGCGGCACATCACTTCATAATGTATCACATATCTCCTGATCTGAGTCAGCTGAGCCGTATCTGGCCATGCAACACTCACAGCGTCACAGACTGGAGGCAGAAGTATTATTTAAGCAACACATTAAGTTGACGAAACACTCGAGACAAATGTAATTGAAGTCAGATCGTGTTTTAGCAGTGATATCATAAACCTGTTAATGTACGCATTCAAACACTTGTTCTGTTCCCAGCTGTATTCACCTTGCAGGTGCAGCTATGTGGCTTGATCCTGGATAAAGTGTTTTAAGTCATGGATGTTTAAAGTTTAACTTCTTAATTTTTGACTAGTATTAAAGTTCACTTTTCATTCAGGAAGTATGACGCTGCGCTGTCAGTGCGCTTCTCCATGTCTGTGATTGGTCGAATGCTCCAGATACCACCCCTTTCATGTGAACGCGCACCTCACTAGATAGGACACGGCTGGCTTGAGCGATCCACTTGATAACCAGCGTCGTAGTACAGTTTAGCGAGAGCGCGTATGTTTTGGATTAGGCCAACCGGCTAACTCAAACACATCCAGGTTAGGTTGAACCAGCTTCGCAGTATAGGCCCCAGGTTAGCTGCTTAGCATCAGTTACCATGGAGATCTAGCCTGCTAAAAAGAGAACCAGCTTCGGATGACCGGAAAGCCCGAGTTTCCCCTGAATTTAGCCGCTAAGCGAACATCCTGCTTCGCAGTATACCCCCCAGAAGTTGTCGAGGCCGTTGTACGTCATTACGCCAAACACGTAAACACTCGCTAAATTAGTTTTCCCCCGTGTTCTGCTTGAAAGCAAGTTCCTGCCTCCTGCAGACTGTTAAAGCAAACGCTTCAACTTGTACCATTGTGAATCTGTAGTTGTTAATATCGATCTTAAGTTGGCGTGACGTTTGCTTCTGGCGATTCGATTTCTGATTAAAAAATAATAAAAGTAGGGTAGACATGTGGAGATTATCCGCCTGAACAAAACGTGCATTTATCAAACAGGTTAGTTTTCCCCAGACCTTATTTCCAAAACCCTATGGAGAAATCCCGTTGCTCTTTTGCGTAGCTTATTTCCGGGTAAATACGCCGTCCCTGCCCCGCTCCATAGCGTGTTACAGTAACATGCACAGAAGGCAGCTTCTCGATCCAGTCTGATCGAAGTAGGGCTGGATGGAGAATTGAGGTTATCGCCCCCCGAGGGTGAGAGTCCGAACATAACCTCACAAAGCCACATGTTTAAAAAATAACGTACTTGAATCATTTTCCTTTTCAAATCAGGGCTTTTACTCTTCAAGCTGTGAGAGAAATGATTTCCTTCATCTTCATGCTGTGAAGCGAGTATTGTTTGGTGCCTGATTGTGCTCTAATTTGTATCATTCTCACACGCCCTACCTGCATTTAAATCCGTCACAGCCCCATTTCTACTTCCAAAATGACATTGGTGCAGCCTTCTTCAGATGTCGTTGTGTGCATGCGTGCATTTGTGAACATGATGTTCTTTGTTTGTGTGGCAGATAAATATTGCAGCGCAAATTGATCACTCTGTAGAGTTTGAAATGTGATTAAACGCTCGAGGCTGATTTCCGCAGCAGCTCTTGTATAAGTCATGAGAGCACTTTGGGGGGAAGTTAAAAACTGGGAGGAAAACAAAAGCCATCCATTCACCTCATTAGTGTGCGTGGAAAATCTTGACATGCTTTGAAGACGACGTGCTTGTGTAGCTAAATCAGCTTAAGGGCCCAAAGCAGACGTACGAGGAAGGCAACCAAACATCTTCCCAGAGTGATAAACAACTCCTCGGTTGGGAGGACTGTAAAACAATTATTTTTCGAGTATAGGTTCCTCAGTTAATCGTCATGTTTGCCTTAAAGACAGCATTACCATGGCTGAGGACAGCTTTCTGCTGGTTTTCACGTCCGCACTAAGCCGCCCACACAATGGCAACAACTGCATCAATGCCATTAGCAGAACAAAGAGTGCCATGCATGCCAGGTTACCCCCCCCCTTGTTTGTTTTGGCGATGCGCTGCGGCACGCATGCGGCACGCACTGTGATATAGTCCTCATTAAAATGATGTGCTCTGTTATTAATCAAGCAAAGCAAAATGACAAGTGGGAAATTATTTTACGGAGGACATCTCAAAGTCCTGCCGAGGACACGTGCTTTCTGAGCATCTCGTTTGATTAACTGAGTTGGCCCGTTCGTCTCTTGCTGGAAACAAGCACGTATTATCCTTTGGCAGGACGGAGGCTGCGATGATCTCACGAGACTGGCTTTAGAGAAATGCAATCTCAATCTGTCCTTATTTCATTTCTCCCTTATGTGCTTTCAGTGCCAGCATTTGCTTTAAATTGTACACCGTTTGTGTTTAACTGCTCTCAAACGAGACTTTCTACAGAATGATTAAAATGTGCTTTCCTGTAGACCGTTTCAAATATGTGTATCTGAGAAAACACAAATGCACTTAACGTGTTATATTATAAGATAATACACTTTAATGGAAGCCCAACAGCAAACGGAGTAATATTCAGAAAGTAGGGAAATTGATATTGTGACTAACGTATTGAATAAAGAGGCAAGCAGCCAGTAATAACATTAGTAAATAGTATGTATTGCACATATGTAGTAGTATTGCACATCAGTGGTATGAAATGCAGGATATGACAGGTGAAACTATTTCAAACTGATAATAAGGATAAAAGAATATACAAATTCCCACAATGGGATTGTGTAAATCACAGAGTAGATGCGTTTACATGTACACAGATATGTCAGGATGCGTGGAAAAGGAAGGACCCAAATGCAGAATTTAACAAAAAGCGAGCTTTATTAAATATTAAAATCTGTGTCAAAAAGGCAGTATCCAAAATATCCAAAAAACAAACGAGCAGCAGAAGGACCGTGGACCGTGGAATAACATGGAGGCGAAACAATGAACCGACATGGAACACAGGGGAAGACTAAATACACAGAAGGGTAATCGCAGGACAAGACACAGCTGGGCAGCGGAGGGAGCAACACAAGGGCAACAGGGGAACACAATCAGACAATCAGACACACCAGGGAAACCAACGACAGGGAGGAGGACCAGACAAAACCCACAACCAGACAGACAACACTAAAACCTGGGAGTGTGACAAGATATTGATTAAGATATTAAAGATTATATTAGATGTATTGTCCCCAGTGGGATGTTCATTTTCACAGCACTGTACATGAACACAATTTACATACAACATATACACACAACAACAGATAGCGACACACATTACACTCAGTGAGGCCTGTTATTTAAGGCAGCAATGGCTTAAATAATCAAGCTTTTTCCATCGAGAGCCCTTTATTATTTGAATGTTCTGTACCTACACCCGGATGGCAGTGGGGCGAGGTTCTGATTGAGTGAATGTGTGATCAGTTTTATTGTGGTTGCAATGCGTGAGATGGCCTCGTGTTTACGTATTGTGAGGTTGGGTGTGTCCAGTTATCCTGGCAGTAGAGTTGGTCCGGGTGGTGACAGCGAGCGTATTGAAAAAGCAGGCGGAGGATGGGTTGGATAATGCTTTGGTACAGTAGTAGGAGAAGAGGAGGGGAGGGACACGTGCAGTCCTTTAAGGATAATCTTTGTTGTCTCCTTGTTAGGGTGTCGGTGGTGACGTTAAGTTTATTATTATATACTATATATTTACACATATAAATAAAGAAATATACGTATATGTGCGACTGCATGTCCAAAGTAGGAATTCAGTGTTGTGAAGGTTTCACTGTAACTGAAAGCTGGGATGCCCGGCTGTGTCTCGCACTGTCGAGATCCTGTTTTTAACCACATGATGGCAGTACTGCGTCTCAAATGTTTGAAGCACCAACACTGGTACTGCTTCTGGTAGTACTCTGCCCTCTTTAATGCGCATACAATAGAGTGAAATGTCATGCACTTTGGCACCCAATGTGCTGCCACCGTCATGCCTCCTTTGGACACTGAAACACCCATGATGGGAAGCCACTGCGAGCGCTCTAATGGAGCGATATGCTGGGATTGGCATGAATTAAGCAGCAGCTTTAATGAACACCAATCAATAACCATAGGATCTATGATGAAGCCGCTGCAGGCTGAGAGCTGCTTTAACCTTGGGGCTAAATCTCTCCCTGAAGCGTTTTGGTTGATTAGTTAATCCTCATCTCTGCCTTTTTTATATGTAAACAACATGGCCTCCCGACCAAAACACCTCTGACGGCATATTGTGGATGAATTTTTTTATGTCAAAACATCAAGATTTGAGTAAAACATCCGGGTAGTGACGCTGATGGACAGAAGGAGGAAGGGGAACATATATTTACCTCGGTATAACATTTAGTTTTTGTTGCACTACAATTTGCACTTCAGTTATGACAGTTTAAACCTAACTTGACAAACACTAATGGTCTGCCATTGTAGTCATTGCAGACCATTTACATGCACACACAGGCATAGTAGGGCCCTTTACGTCAGTTACTCTGAGCTCCACTTGTTTTCCTACAGCACATGCAAAAACATTTACATTTAAAGTATCCGTGGTCGACAGAAACCTTGAATGCAAAAAAAAATATCCACCTATTGCCGAAAATGTTATAGTACTTTGGCCATTTAGATGCATTTGATTGGTTGGTACTTTTCTACATGAATGCATCACAAATTGAAGTACATCCCTTAAAGGTGGGGTAGGTAAGTTTGAGAAACCGGCTCGAGATCGCTAGAATTTGAAAATACACAACCGGAGAAAATCTGCCACTTCCTTACAGAGCCCCTCCTCCAACACACACGAACGCGCACATGACCAATGAGGGCACGAGATCAATGTGTGCCCCGATGGGAAGGCTGACAGGCAGGTAGGCCATCCAGTTACTTTAGCCGGGCCGGCTAAACGGATTGGATGTACTTTTTACAGTATTACGGCTTCCACTGATGACATTTGTGTATGGATTTTTTGTCAAAGCACTTCAGATATTCATTGCTATCGGGATGTTAAGAGCATTCCATGGAATAACAAAAAACAAAAAGTGTATTTCGAGCCGGTTTCTGAAACTTACCCACCCCACCTTTAACAAAAGAAACGTTTAACACCTGAAGAGCTACAGGTGCTGCTCACACGGGAACGTTTGCGTTTATGCACAGTATGCGTTTTCAAAAAAGTCTTCCGTTCACACGTATTACCCCTAGTTTCCACCGGGTCCGTCTGTGGCGCGTTACGGCCGCGTTGCGGCTGAGAAACGACCCAGAAGCGTCTCGCCGCTGGGCTCCGCTCGAAATAGGATTGAAGTCTATTTTTCGACGCAACGCAGCCGTAAGGGTAATGTCGGGCAGGCAGGAAGTGGAACGTTCAGAGCATATAGCATATATATATATATTGGGACCCGTTATCGTTTGTGGGGTCCGTTTCTATCGCTTTGTTACGGCCTCGTGTAAATGAAAGGGCTATACGCAAGAGAAACTATGCGGATCCAACCCGTTTTGTTTAAACGGGGTCACAGTCTCCTTCCCTATCTCCTCCATCCAGCTCCTCAAACGGAAACATTAACCACGGAGAGGAAACACTTTGTGCTCCCCATAAAGCAGCGGAGGCCCCCTGCTGATTCACACGTCTTAGCTTCTCTATCAATAAAGCTGCACCCCACATCAGAGAACACCTTCAAGTCATACTCACTTTGTAGAAACTCAACGACTTTGAAGGCTTTATTTCACTGTCTTCACATCCTTGTTGCTGCTAGCTCTCACACACATCCCAAAAGAAAAAGAAAGGCGAGCTTTTCCACGAATCCCCCCCAGCGTGAGTGATGGAAGTGACGGAGAAGACACCTCCGCCTACAGAGGGAGGGGAGAAGAAGTGGAGGGAGAGAGGGTGCACTGCCTGATGGGAAAACAAAACACACAGCCAGGCAACAAACTCTTATTTCTTCAGTGGCATGAGAGCAAAGAGTGTGAGGCTTATCGTGGGTTTGGTATTTTCACATCGAGGCAAAGCATAAAATAAACCAAATATGTCGTCAAACCTTTTACCATGTTTTTGTAATATGTACTTTTAAACACGCATGAAGTAGGGCTGAAATGTAATTCTAAACCCAAAGGCTATGTCTACTTCCTGTCATTGTTAAAGTAAGGTGTCCAATCACCCACAATCATAATTGATATGTCGGAGAGACGGTTATCGTTTCTCTTATTTCTTTCAGTGGTATGAGAGCAAAGAGTTTGAGGCTTATACTTTATTTGTGTCGCAGCGTTGTTGTTGTTTCCTCCCGATGCCTTCCAGCTCTGAGCATGGCAGCGATCTGTTGGCGGAGAAACAGTCGGATTACATCGCACTAGTTTGTAAGTCAGTATTTGTCCGATGATCAGAGTTGCTTGTATTAGCAAATGGTCAACATGAATTACACCATGTTGCCTCCCGGTAGCTTTACTGTAATAGTTAAGATGTTAAAATTCTCCCTCATGGTCGGCAACAACTATTTGTTTCTGTTTGAGTATTTGTTTTGCCAAGAAACCCACCGACAATCTCTTTATTTGCAACATTGTCAGAAGCTTGATTAGGAAAATAATGAAGTGGAGAAAACGGCCACTTTCTTTTTACTCTCGAAATGTGTGTTTTTGTTTCACTCAAATTTGCACTCGAGTTATCCTGACAGTTTAAAGGTGGGGTAGTTTGAGAAACTGTCTCGAGATACACTTGTTGTTATATTCCATGGAATGCTCTTAACATCCCGATAGCAATGAATATCTGAAGTGCTTTGACTAAAAATCCATACAAAAATGTCATCTGTAGAAGCCGTGATACTGTAAAAAGTACAACCACTGTCTGTCAGCCTATCTCGTGCCGTCATTGGGCGTGCATTGGGCGTTCATGTGTGTTGGAGGAGGTGCTCTGTAAGGAAGTCTGAAGGAAGGGGCGGATTCTTTTCGGCTGTGTACTTTCAAATTTTAGTGCACTCGAGCCGGTTTATGAAACTTACCTACCCCACCTTTAAACCTAATTTGACAAAAAAAAGTCACTTAAAGGTGGGGTAGGTAAGTTTGAGAAACCGGCTCGAGATCGCTAGAATTTGAAAATACACAACCGGAGAAAATCGAAGGGCACGAGATAAGTTTGTGCCCCGATGGAAGGCTGACAGGCAGTTAGGCCATCCAATTGGTTGTACTTTTTACAGTATTACGGCTTCTACAGATGACATTTTGTTATGGATTTGTTGTCAAAGCACTTCAGATATTCATTGCTATCGGGATGTTAAGAGCATTCCATGGAATATAACAAAAAGTGTATCTCGAGCCGGTTTCTGAAACGTACCTACCCCACCTTTAAATAAATGTTTGTTTCGTAGGTCTTTTGCAATCCCACAGATGCACATGACATGACACGTTTCATTAATGCGTTGGTTTCATATCAGCCTTGTTTGTATCACACTTGTAGAAACCCACAATGCAACACGGTGAGCATTGTGTAATGATTGGTTAGGTTTAGACAAAAGATCATCTGATTGTTTGGCTGGTTGTGATTGGTCAACCGCTTAGATGTCCCGCCCCTTAGCCAGAAGAGAGTTACATGGTGATGACCCTATGTTACGGAAGTATGCAAAGGAGTGAGTTTCAGACGACAAAAACTATTTGTTTCTGTTTGAGTATTTGTTTTGCCAAGAACCGTTAGCAACCCACCGACAATCTCGCTTGATTAGGAAAATAACGAAGTGGAGAAAACGGCCACTTTCTTTTTACTCTAGATATGTGTGTTTTTGTTTCACCGTTAGAAACCCACCGACAATCTCTGAAGGGGAGAAGTGGAGGGAGAGAGGTTGCAGTGCCTGATGGGAGAAACACAACGAGGCAACAAACTTGAAGAGAGACTATCACTTATAGTGACAGGCCAGGAGGTGCCGTGCTATTAGCAGGCCGGAGGGGGGACCCTCAGCGAGGCCCACGATGGATGGGCCTCTCTCTCGGGACTAAATTAATACTGGGAGTGGAGTGAATTGCTTTTGGAACAATGTCCTCCTAAGGAGCTAATCAGACAGGAGTTATCTGGAGCGCCTGTAGGCTGGCAGAAGGCAGGTGCATCACGCCGACTCTCAGCGGCCGAAACACAGCGGAGGGCGATTCATTAGACTCTGGAGATGATGAATCCAGAGACAGAGTTTACAAGGAGAGAGTTTTCCGGGGAGAACTCGTATCAAAGAAACGGGACCAGATCGAGAGGTTTCTAACTGAGCTCCAATGAGAAAACGAATGCTGATTTTCCATCGTACATTTCAACGATATAGTTCCCAGGAATTGATCTTAAGACACTTGGTGGATGGAGTTCAAGCTGTAGGCACAAAATGGAAAAATTGTTACGTAGAGGTCAAATATTGATCACGTAATATGTCTATGGAGCTTAAACCACAATAGTTTGTCTGGAAATATTGTATTGACACACAAGTATTGATACTTTATTAAACAAACTAGTAATATCGTAAATACAAATCAACTCTTAGGTGGCGCTCTCTGTTTATACCGGTGAGGCTGTAGGAAAGTTGAGACGGTGCAGTGGCAACATACTTTAGGCATAATACACTCATTAAGCAAAATGTTTAAAACTGCTTCAAAATGATATTGTTGTAAGAAGTATCGAGATAATATCTTGTCGTGTGTCACTCATTACCCTCTCCTCAATAGCCACCAACCTGGGTGTTAAAATGGACGCCCATCTGACCTTGGAGGCCCACATTAAACAGCTGTGCAAGAACTCCTTTTCCCACCTCAGGAACATCGCCAAACTCCGCCCCACACTCACTCTGTCTGACGCCGAAAAGCTGGTCCACGCCTTTGTCTCCTCCAGGCTGGACTACTGCAACGCACTCCTCATCGGGATCCCTAACAAAAGCATCCAGAAGAAGCTCCAATACATTCAGAACAGCTGCTAGATCCTGATGAGGGTGCGCAAATACGAACACATCACCCCCGTCCTCAAAGCACTGCACTGGCTCCCCGTGGAACTGAGGATCGAATTCAAGGTCTCCGTCCTCACCCACCAGTGTGTCCATGGAACTGCCCCTCCCTACCTCAAGGAACTCCTCACCCCCCATACCTCCTTGCGGACCACCCGCTCCAGCAACTTCCTCAAACCCCCCAGGACCAAGCTCCGTGCTACGGGAGACCGGGCCTTCAGCTCGGCTGCTCCCAGTCTGTGGGACGCTCTCCCCGACCACATGAGAGCACCGCACACCGTGGAGGCTTTTAAAAAAGGCCTCAAAACCCATCTCTTTCATTTTATTGTATTGCTTTTTATTAATTCTACCGTGTTGTGTAATGTTTATTTATACTGTTCATGCTCACTACTTGTAGCACTTCGGGATTTGAAATCAAATATGAAGTGCTTTATAAATGGAACCATTATTATCATTATTATCATTGTGTTTTCCAGCCCTTGATGATATGGTGATTGTGTTGGCGAGCAGCGTCCATGGAGCAACATCTTCAGTCTTTGAAATGTTTCTGATCCGTGTTTATTTTCCTTCTAACTCTGCTTTGTTTCCATTGGCTCCTGAGGGAAATATCTGTCTCTTTAGCTGCTCAATGCTCCATATGTTCACCAGACAGTTTCTAACTTGGTTTGCTTTCCATTTCGATCTTAGCCGTTATGAACAGCAGGTGTATCGATGAAAACGGTCTGCTGTGGCCTATCGTGTTGATTGGAGCAGAGAGAAACCCAACAGCAACTTGAAGGGGGGTTTACAGTTTGAAGAGGGGTTCCCACAAGGAGATAATACCCTTTGCTGCGAATAGATGCTTAAAGGTCCCATGTCATGGCCATTTCTACCGGTCATAATTCCATTGTTGAGGTCTACTAAACGTACGAGAGAGAGGGAGACGGAGAGAGGCAAAGAGGGAGAGAGAGGGAGACGGAGAGAGGGAGAGGAGGGAGAGAGGGAGACGGAGAGGGAGAGAGAGAGAGCCAATATACCACCATATAGCTCAACAGCCTTGGTTTAACAAGTATATGCCTTCAAGCAGTCATTACTCAAATATTCACTTGCATCTACAGCAGCTACGCCACTGGATTACTTCATGGCTTGTTCCTCTCCTCCACTGACCAGAATTGTTTTAATATGTTGCTGGGTCGGGGTCATTTTAACCCGATGCAGCCCCCAAATCAGTCGTAAAGTGGCCCTCTTACACTTCATGGCTTTCATCAGCACAGCTTTAAATACAAATCATTTAATATCTTTAACTCAAGAAAATAAAATACTTCAAACGGAGACAAAGAAAAGAGACGGACCCAGCGTCCAGAGAAACAGAAAGAAGATCCGAACTCTCTCGTGGCCGACGTCTGAACAGTGGCTTCAGAAGTAATGCTCCATATCAGAGGTAGGAACTGACAGGATGAGGTCAGAGCTGAAACAGAGGGGGAACACACACACACACACACACACACACGGCCCATAATGATGTGTGAGAGAATACACTCTGGTTGCATGCACAAGGCAACCCCAGAGTTACTTATGGCCACTTAACACAAAGTGTTGGTGAAAGAAAGCGTGTCTTTGGGGCTCGTTGTCTCTTTCTGTATCGGGGCGACCCGAGAGATCTTCGCCCCCGGCTCCGTCTCCCTTCTGGAGGACGGAGAACACACTGAGAGCGACTTTCACTGCACACCACACACACACACATCATGGGTTAACAGGCGGAGCACCATATGCAGCAGAAACAGAGACGCTGGTTGTGTGAAGTAATGTAGAAAAACGCTACTTATAGGAAGACTGAATTATTTCAACAACGGGTACAATATCAGTATTTATCCAGCTGGAGGAGGTGCTCAAGTGTTCTATTGAAGTTAGCAATATCAAAATACTGCATTAAGCGTTTAGGTCTTGCATTCAAACATAGGTAAAACTAACGAGTATTATCAGCTAAATGTATTCAAACACTCAAAAGTCAAAGTACTCATACTGTAGAAAAATAACATGTTATATGTTGCATTGTTAATGCTGCTGCATCTGTGCATTTTGCGGCTGCCGTTAGTCCACTGTCTGCTCGTTCAATCTATCTGCGAGAGCTTTTGTGGAGCTAACTTCAAAATGAACCCCGTGTGCGCTGCATTGCACGCCAGAAAGGCTCAAAACCATTTATTAGTTCACCGTGTATGGTATTTTATAAACGCACATACATTGTTTAATTTATGTACTGAACTATATATATGTATAGAGCAGGCTGAACCGCTATAAGCACTCATTCCTACCAATGTCCGTTAAGCTTCCTAACATTCACAGGAAATGAAATGTAGTCAAAAGTCAAATGTAATGAAATGTACTTTTTAAATGTTGGCCATAAGGGTTGCGCAATAGGTCGCCATTGTCAGTATGTGCGTCTGTGTGTATTGTGTTTGTTCAAACGGTGTATGATTGATGATATGTGTATGAATGTCCACTATGTTTGTATATTATGTACATGTATGCGGAACTGCTGGACGGAGCCCAGAACAAATTTCCTTACGGGGACAATAAAGTATATCGTATCGTATCGTATGTAAACATATTTGTAAAATTAATGGAGCCAAAAGTACAATATGTGTGTCCCAAATGTAGTGAAATGTAATTATAATGTGGCACATACTATAACTTAACGAAAGTACCTAATTAGGTGCCACCAATGTATTGAGCTGGTACTTTTGAATATTAAAAAGCATATAATTACTTAATTGATCAAAAATGATAAGTAAAAAATGTGTTATTTTGATCTCTAGTATCCTTTCACATGGTCAGAATTTACGATTACGATTTGCCCACGCACGGCTTTGTCTGCTGTTAAAGAAGTGAAACTCAAAGGACATGATGACACGTAGTTCTTTGTGTGGCTGCAACGAAAAGCCCCACCAGTGTTCAGTTTCTGAAAGCTGTATTTTGGGTGGGATTGCATGTTGTGACCATAACATGTCATCAGCCAGCAGCCTCAGTCCCACCAGGCAGTCTCCTCTCTCCTCTCTCCTCTCGCCCTGGGCTCTGGCCACACTAGCTGGCACCCTCTCCCATCGCCTCTCTTTTCCTCTCTCACCAGGGTGCAGTGACCCTCCCCTCCCCCTCGCTGTCACCCCGGGGCGCCGAGCTTCCATAGTGTCAGTGCGGAGGCCTCAGTGTTGACAAAGCAAGCGCTCCTTCAGAAGAAACGCATCAAACCCCGTCCCTGTTGGAGAGCTGAGTGCACAACAAAAGGACAGGGACTGCAGTCTGAGTCTCGGGCCGTTACTAGTCCCAACAACACGGGAGAAGAAGACGGGAGAAAAAAGGCCTTGAGGACGCCAAACAAGAGCTCAAACCGTTCAAGACGAGCTCCGCGTTTCCTGTCGACAGTGTTGTGATGGATGATTTTTCATGTAAAGCATAAGTCAAGGCTGCGGGTTGATGCCACCGTGACACATGCACTCTAATGAGGACTGTGGGTTCTCCGGTGCCAGGGACTTCCCCCCCGAGCCACGCTGTGTGATACATACCAGATGTGATTGGAGGCATCACACAGTTCACGTTGTTACAGCTTAAGCAAATAGTCGCGGCAACAAAAAGCAAAAAAGGCCATTTTCCCCCCTCTGTTCACACATTCAAAGCATGATGCTGGATATGTGTAAGACTGGTTTCAGCCAGAAGCACAATAACACATTTCAGAGGATGTTTGAAGGGTTTCACGGAGTATTGCACTTAGATTAAGACGCTGTTAGGAGTTTGGTGAAGGATTTGACAACGGACACAAAACGGAGCCATCGTATCACCTCTCTCTCAAACCCCCCCAAAAAATATACGCTTATGTTCTGGGAATATTTTTGAATGTTCTCCTTACATTTAAACATTATACTTTCACCCATTGCCCACAACATTTGGTGGCAATCTTCCTCCGAACATGTAAAAGGCCTCTTTTATCTGAAGGCCTACTTGCCGGGTGCTGAGCTCTCACTCACTGCGTGTGTCTCTGTGATTAGAGCCTCAGACCACATGGTGGCAGCAGAAGAGACTCTTTAACCAAATCTCTGATCCAGATGTTGATGATTTCTCAGAGTGGAAAGGAGATGCAAAGGTTGGACTTTTTTAAAGGTTGTTCTGAGTCAGAATTGACCTCTATAGCTGGGAAATTAGCTAATAAATTATAATATCTGTTAAAGGTCCCACGTCATGGCCATTTCTACTGATCATATTTCCATTGTTGAGGTCGACTATATACATTTAAATTGTTCAATTTTCCAAACTCACATTGGTTTCTCACAGCGTCTCTGTACAGTGTATTCACTCTCTGTCCCAAACGGCTTGTTGGAGTTCCTGAACACAAATAGACATACTTATATATTTATGATATTTACGCCAAAGCAGCAATGCCAAATTATAGAAATAATAACAGTTAATTGATCTCCAAGTGTGAAAGTGAAACATATTCAATGCAAGAAATGGCCCTTGTGTTATAATATAATATATCACTGGATAATTAATAGGAGCTAATTTTATTTTATGAATTGCTTTATATTGTATGAGCTGATTTTGTGTTACTGCAGATAAATGTAGCTTTAACAACAAAAAGGTACTTTATAACTCGTTTAGTCGGGTAGAAGTATACAGCAGCATGAACGGTTTAGTAAAAACTACGTCAACAAAACCTCAAATGTGGACAAACTTGAGTAAATGTACTTTCCACTACACCGCTATGCAGTAACTCTGCAATGGTTGAATTATAGTATAGTTATATACCAGTGTTTCCCATATATTGATTTATTTGTGGCGGGCTGCCACAATTAAATATCGTCCACCACAAATAATTCTTTTTTTGGAATAAAATATATATTTCATTGTAGAGCGCAGTTAGCCGCTCAGCCCCTCTTTGCGTGCTCTTTGCTCTCAACGGAGAGCCCCGCCCCCTCCTCTCTGCAGGACATTTCTGAAGTTGGAAACCAGATGCTGCGTGCTGGAGAATCACTTCACGAATGGTTGGTATATGCATACATTTGTCCAAAATGGATGTATTCAAGTATCACGCTGTAAATCGCGGAGACCCAGCTTTTCAAATAAGTTATTAGCTAGCAAGCATGACAGGAGCCTAGCTAGCTAGTTGCTAGCTGGGTTGTCGAGGTTAGCACGCTGTGTAATTATAGCGCTCCTAACGTTAGTCAACTACGGACTGCATTTAATTATTTAACTCTGACGCTGAATGATGTTTGCTCCCTCAAACCAGATGAATATAGAAACATATTTTCAGAGGCAGAAACGGGCTCATCCTGAAGAGGAGCAGCCTGGAACAGAGGTATTAGCCAGATAGAAACACACGTTGGTGGGACACACGCGGGAAAGCTGAACAGTCCGATTAGCTATCCAATTAATTTGTTTGAAATATTTCCAGGCTTCAACCAGTGCGAGTGTGGCAGCAAGAGAGGGCCAGGGAGCCGTGGCAAAGCCAGCTAGCTCAGAAGCAGCAGGTGAGATTGACAGCAAACACAGAGCGATATAGAAGCAGGTCAGGTGGTCAGAGAACCAGATTTCTGAGGCATCATTTCTCTTCTTCTGTGCCTCATCTCTGTAACTGAAGCAAGCAGCCAGCATAGCCGCACTGGATTTGATCCAGAGTGGTTGAATATGCCTCCATTGAAGCCATGGCGATACCACACACAGCATGGTGCACGTGATGAATGGGCTGAGCTCTACCCCTGCCTGAGCCTCCTTGCGGGCATAGGCCTAGTTATCCCCGTCTCTAGTGTCAACTGAACGCGATTTCTCGGCGATGAACAGAAAAAGCATCACTTCGAAAAGCGCAACAAATTATTATGCGTTTTCTTTATTCGTTCAGTTTGTGGTATTCCATTTTGCTTCACCCTCAGGTGGAAACAGACCGCCGGAACCAGCTCCAAGGAGAACCCCTGGCTGCCTGCTTGAACACCTGGACCCCGTCCCGAGGCCTTCCCGTGAGATAGGGCATCCGAATGTTCAGGAAGCCCAAGACAAATCTGATGTCAAGACAAAGGGTGCAAACTTTGCAACAAGTATGCTGCAAAGTTTGCACCCTGTCTGAACATCTGAAGCGTTGTGGAGCCGAGCCAAATTTAATTTTGTTTGTTTGTTAGACATTTGAACTCGGCACGTAGCCCTCAGGTACTGCAGGGAGAATGTAGTTACATGTAAATGTAATCTAAAGTAAATCACTTTGGGATAAGGCGTCTGCTAATTATATTTTAGGGAGAATAAACCCCACAGATCCTCAACTCCGGTGTGGCTCACTTGCTTACAACGCGGGGGGGGTGCCCGTCGGGGGGTGCCCCCACAAATAGAATCAAATCCTGTGTGAAACACTATACATAATTCGACCGTTGATATATAGTTATAGTATCGACCTAAAAGTCTACTGTGATGGGGTTCACGTATGCATCAGACGATGTTCAAAGAGGTAGTTTGACGGCAGCAGGGTCATTGCAGTTTTACTTGTAAAGTGATTCATAACAGCAACTCTCAAAGTACACAGAAAGTACACACTCTCTCAGTGCTCGGCTTCTTCTGAAACTCAATTGCCGGCATCAAGCACTTGAGGGAGTTCTGCAGTGTGCTTGTTAGGTGTTTGTGTGCATCACAACCCCACACGGTCTATTAATAAACCCACCCCCCCCCTCTGTGTCTGAAATAGCGAACAATAAGTGTCGCTGCTGCTGCCGCTCAGACACACGGCAACATCAAGCAGAATGTCAGATGGCTGGAAGAAGGCAGCGACTGACAGTGGGCTCCAGCAGGCATGCAGATTAACCAAAAGCAAGTTCTCAATGTTCTTTTGCAACTTTCTCCACACGCCGGAGGGCAACGCAGGAGCGCTGATCTGATTTGAAATGCTTGAAAGAGATTCTTGCAAATGCCCCGCATTTAGAAGGGAAGACATGACTGTACGCGGGGGGGGGGCTGTTTTCACCTCGGTGCAGACGTGGGGTGAGGCTAACCCTACGTCTGCACATCCATGTGTTAAAGGTCACCTAAATCCACTTGTTCCTGTCTCTTCTACATCAACATGTGTCCCCTCTTCTTCACGTCTCTTCTACATCAACATGTGTCCCCTCTTCTTCATGTCTCTTCTACATCAACATGTGTCCCCTCTTCTTCATGTCTCTTCTACATCAACATGTGTCCCCTCTTCTCCATGTCTCTTCTACATCAACATGTGTCCCCTCTTCTCCATGTCTCTTCTACATCAACATGTGTCCCCTCTTCTTCATGTCTCTTCTACATCAACATGTGTCCCCTCTTCTTCATGTCTCTTCTACATCAACATGTGTCCCCTCTTCTTCATGTCTCTTCTACATCAACATGTGTCCCCTCTTCTTCATGTCTCTTCTACATCAACATGTGTCCCCTCTTCTTCATGTCTCTTCTACATCAACATGTGTCCCCTCTTCTCCATGTCTCTTCTACATCAACATGTGTCCCCTCTTCTCCATGTCTCTTCTACATCAACATGTGTCCCCTCTTCTTCATGTCTCTTCTACATCAACATGTGTCCCCTCTTCTCCATGTCTCTTCTACATCAACATGTGTCCCCTCTTCTCCATGTCTCTTCTACATCAACATGTGTCCCCTCTTCTTCACGTCTCTTCTACATCAACATGTGTCCCCTCTTCTTCATGTCTCTTCTACATCAACATGTGTCCCCTCTTCTTCATGTCTCTTCTACATCAACATGTGTCCCCTCTTCTCCATGTCTCTTCTACATCAACATGTGTCCCCTCTTCTTCATGTCTCTTCTACATCAACATGTGTCCCCTCTTCTCCATGTCTCTTCTACATCAACATGTGTCCCCTCTTCTCCATGTCTCTTCTACATCAACATGTGTCCCCTCTTCTTCATGTCTCTTCTACATCAACATGTGTCCCCTCTTCTTCATGTCTCTTCTACATCAACATGTGTCCCCTCTTCTTCATGTCTCTTCTACATCAACATGTGTCCCCTCTTCTTCATGTCTCTTCTACATCAACATGTGTCCCCTCTTCTTCATGTCTCTTCTACATCAACATGTGTCCCCTCTTCTCCATGTCTCTTCTACATCAACATGTGTCCCCTCTTCTCCATGTCTCTTCTACATCAACATGTGTCCCCTCTTCTTCATGTCTCTTCTACATCAACATGTGTCCCCTCTTCTCCATGTCTCTTCTACATCAACATGTGTCCCCTCTTCTCCATGTCTCTTCTACATCAACATGTGTCCCCTCTTCTTCATGTCTCTTCTACATCAACATGTGTCCCCTCTTCTTCATGTCTCTTCTACATCAACATGTGTCCCCTCTTCTTCATGTCTCTTCTACATCAACATGTGTCCCCTCTTCTCCATGTCTCTTCTACATCAACATGTGTCCCCTCTTCTTCATGTCTCTTCTACATCAACATGTGTCCCCTCTTCTTCATGTCTCTCCTACATCAACATGTGTCCCCTCTTCTTCATGTCTCTTCTACATCAACACGTGTCCCTTCTTCTTCATGTCTCTTCTACATCAACATGTGTCCCCTCTTCTTCATGTCTCTTCTACATCAACATGTGTCCCCTCTTCTTCATGTCTCTTCTACATCAACATGTGTCCCCTCTTCTTCATGTCTCTTCTACATCAACATGTGTCCCCTCTTCTCCATGTCTCTTCTACATCAACATGTGTCCCCTCTTCTTCATGTCTCTTCTACATCAACATGTGTCCCCTCTGTGGAAAGAGACTCTGAAAGCTTCACGAACAAAGATTTTCTCTCTTTTTGATCCATTTCTATAAAAACCTGTCTGAAAATGAGCTGATCAGATTTTGGCCACTTTGTGATGTCATCACGATGTGTTGTCTTGGGTAACCATTAGCCAATCAGCAACAAGGTAACTCTTATCACCTGAATCTCCTCTAGAGCTCCATTGAGTTCTTTGTAACCAAATGTCTCTCAGAGGGGCGTGGGGAGGGGCTCCTTATTTTCATCTGAAGTAACAGACAGAGAATCAGCACTTTGGAAACAGGGCTGAAACAGAGGGGATTATGGGTAATGCTGCAATGATCTGTTTGGTGTTTCAGCCAATCAGAGACAGGCTCTGGATATATCTGAGACCTGTGATATATTGATAAAAAACAGCATAATGGGGGACCTTTAAACCACAAACATGGTAGCTTCTGTCTCTTCTACATCAACATGTGTCCCCTCTTCTTCATGTCTCTTCTACATCAACATGTGTCCCCTCTTCTCCATGTCTCTTCTACATCAACATGTGTCCCCTCTTCTTCATGTCTCTTCTACATCAACATGTGTCCCCTCTTCTTCATGTCTCTTCTACATCAACATGTGTCCCCTCTTCTTCACGTCTCTTCTACATCAACATGTGTCCCCTCTTCTTCATGTCTCTTCTACATCAACATGTGTCCCCTCTTCTTCATGTCTCTTCTACATCAACATGTGTCCCCTCTTCTTCATGTCTCTTCTACATCAACATGTGGCCGAAACACTTCCTTTAGGGAGAAAAAATGATGCAAATATGAAAACCAAAATGCAAATGAAGACACATCTTGACTAAATTAACACAAGCGAAACGCTGCAAGAAGCTCAAACACAATGGAAACCAGGTGACACTAAAAAGTGACACTGTATAGCGTTTTGTTTATGCAGTGCTTTTAGTAAACGCTGAAAAGGTTTTGTCAAGTTATTTGTTAAATGCTGCGAATGTGTTATCAAGATGTTTCTACATTTCCCTGTCTTCATATTCTTTCTGTTAAAGGATTTTTCGGGGGGAGTTTTGACTTATCCGCTATACTGTACGTCTTAAGGAGAATAGCACCAGCTTGATCATAAGCCATTCTAGATTTAGGTCCACACACACACACACACACACACACACACACACACACACACACACTATCATTGCATCAATAATCACATTGCAGTCGTGTAATTCTGAAATGGGACATTACGCGTCACAAGGACTTTGACAACACTTGCCATCAGAAGTACTTTATTAGCAGGACCCATATTTACAAATGAGTGCTTCTACTCTAAAAATAACACGAGTACTTCTTCCACCACCGCAGACTGTAATCCCCTGAGGCAGATATGTGATTCAGGGCTGTATAAATAACATTGACTTGACATTTAGGGCCACTAACAAGCACCGGTAAATACATGCTTCTTAGGGACCACGTGGAAGCTAAAGCTCTGACCCCGGATACGAGCAGCTCCACCTTTCTACACGAGTGCATCCATAAACAGTGATCACTCACAGTGTGGCTGCTAACCAGCAGGTGGTACTATGTCCTAACTTCCTGTTATCTAGCGTTAGTATGTGTACATGGAAAAAGCAGCATTTATTGATTCTTCAAAGTAGGACTCTGGCCTTCTGGATTTCCACACAACACAGAAACGCAGCAATTGGACTATGATTGTGTTGCATCATTTTATGTAAGTGAGGTTCCTGAGTATTTCTCAGTAACACGTAATATGAGTACAGGGCCGTAGAGAGTTGTATCATTGTTTATTACTTCAAACGTTATGCATTAAAGGGGCTCATCGTGCTCATGTACAGGTTCATATTAGTAGTGTTTCCACTGCGACATGCTTTAATGTTTCTTTCTTTCTTTAAGTCTTTATTTTCGAACAGATTAAAAAATAACAAATGTGAAAAACAGAATACCGTATTGTTATAATACAGTATTTATCCACATTCATGGTAATAATTTGTATATTCAACAAAAAAAACAAAAAATGTCTTCATATTAATAATAATAATAAATCATATGTTCAAAATGCTCTTGTGTTTTAAGGACAAAGTATCTTAGAGAAAGGCATAATATTGTCCTCCTTTGAGCCACTTTATGAAACCGCACTATTAGCACCTGCTGTTGAACCTATAGGCAAAGTTATTACTCTGCTAAGGTCACGCATTAATTCATACCCTTCATTTACATATGCCGTCTGAAGGACAGTTGTTCCTTTCATCCACGCGGTTTCATCTTTCTTTGTGCTGCTTCTTCATCTTAAACATTAAGCACACATCTATAGGGATTCGACTTTAAGAAAGGCAAACATTAACATTTGGTTGAACAATCCTTTAATGGATGCTATATAGGGATGCCAGCGATTATTCGAATATTCGTTACAGTCTCCATCATCGAATATTATTTTTAAAAATCGATTTTATTTATATATATTTGTTTTAATTATTTATGTTTTTCGAATAATCGATTATTATTCGCCAGGGCTGCCGAATAATCGATGTTGATCATGGTCATGGTTATCTTCCCCGGTGTGCATCAAGGAGACGGACACATCAATAATCTCATTACTCGGGTCCAATATTCCAACAGTCTGCATTTTCTTTCTCACCTGCAAAGCAATGTTTTGCACTCATGGTGACGTTTTGGTTTCAGCAAGAGGGAACAGGACTTCCTCTCCTTCCACCTGCTCCTGCTGGTCAGAAGAACACGTGTTTCCATCTGTTGTGAAATCTCAAAGCCGAATGCAAATCCTGAAGATGACCTACTTCTTCCCTTCGACATAGACACTCCGCTAAAATCCATAAATTAAGGAAATTAACTGATGGGGCCCGGGGCCACTTTGTAAGCTATTTAAATCTTTAAATGTACAACATCCCTGCATACTTCATGTAATTGAACTAACTCGGGGCTTGTTTCCTTTAATGAGAAAAAAGATCCAGTTCCCCTGCAGGTCGTACCTCTGGAAACAACAAATCTGCGCCGCGAGGGATGATGGGATCGCTCCGAGGCGCGGAGTGTTTCTAATTACAAAGACGTGAACCGCTTCAAGGAGAGACGCTTTCACACTCCCACTATGCTGCTGCGAAAGCACCGGTATCACTACTTTATTTTACATCTGAATTATTGACATTTCAGATGTTGGAAGATACCGTAACTTCTATTTGAGGAGTAACGGATTACATGTAACGGAATAATGAGGATGCAATACGAGCTAACTGTTTTCTCTGTACAGTTAAATAAAAAATATGTAATCGGATTAGTGTTACAGTTTGTAACTATAACTAGCAGGATTACAATATTAAAATACATTTAAGAACTACATATTAAGCACAGGGTTAATTTAAACATGTAACCTATAAATAAAATGCATTCGGTAATCTGAGTATCACAATATAACATAACCGGATTAGATGACCTCAATGTCAAATGCAAATAAACACAAGAGAAATAAATATTAAAAGTATGCTTCAGTGTTTTATGAGAAACTACAAAAACAATGTCAGCGTAGAAAATGAGAAATCAAGATATTTAGGTTAAAAATATATTTTATTTATAGGAAAACCTGCTTTACGTAATCCTGTTAAATGTAATCCGTTACTCCACAAGCCTCATGGCAACACTTAATTTACGTTTCGTTATGTAATGTATTTTAATTCAGTATGTGATTAACAAAAGATTGTGTTTTGTATTCAAATGATGTATTAAAATAATATCGCTAACATGTATTGGTGTTTGATATTAAAGTAATCCAATGGTCACGAAAGTAATCAGGTTACTTTATTGAGATACTTGAATTAGGTTAGATTATGATTTCACAGGTAACTAAATGTACATGGTTAAATGAACCTCCTTATGATTAAGAGTATATCATTGGAGTATTCCACCAGGTAACAGAACATAAAAGACCACAGGATCAATACGATATCATATGTCTCGTCTTGAAACAATAGAGACCTCTCCCAAAAAGTGAAACTACATTTTCTGCGGACCAATAACAAGTTCCTACACTGGTTGGCGCCAAATATCAAGAAACAGCCTCCCACCTCCCCGGATGCTGGAGAGTAATTACTGGGCTCCATGTTGCATCAATTATTCACAGTTATTTACCCGCAAATAAACACACATTCAAATAAATAAATAACGCTCTCCGTGTCTCCCCCTGTATCCTTCCCCACACGTGGCACGCCACTGTCACGCGCTTCATCATCACCTGCATGGTGTCTTTCTTTATATGTTTAAAAAATAGCAATTGTCATCCAGCGTCTTATTTTCCCTCAAAAAGAAGAAGTCTGGAGGCTGACTGCTTTCATTTGAGAGTGAAGGGAGGGGGGGGGGTTGTTCTGGGCAATATCTCCATCTAAGCCCTGCGCTATAATTGAAATGGCGCATTTGGCTGCGGGCAGGTTGTGAGGGCGCTTTCTGCAGCAGCATGCATGTCCATAGACGTCATTTGATTTTAATGGCCTGCAGGAAATTTGGTGTTACAACTCCAGACATTAAGGCGAGAGAGGGAGAGAGGGAGAGAGGGAGAGACAGAGGGGGGAAATCACCGCGTGAAAGATATTGGTTCAAGGATATCTCTTCATTTTCAACATATTTTTCCTACTGGGACTTTATCAACAAGTTACTGCGCCTTTTATGAGTGAAGGACTATGGCTTTAAACTTTAGATCCAGGCTGGAGATGGAGATGGAAATGTATGCCTACTAGCTGGAACTGCCTGGGGAGCTATTACATCAGACGAAATGACAATGATTAAAATCAGCTTTTTGCTGCTCGAAATCCATTGAGCGACAGTTGCCTGTTAGGTTTCCAACCCCCTACAACTTCACACCGTTAAGGGAACCCGTCTACTTTAGCTGGGGTAACAATTAGACAAGTTGTTATATCTTTGCAGTCATAATTTCGGGAATAAGGAGGGGGTATATCACGTTCTTTCTTCCTTGAGAAAATTGCCTGGGTGAGAGAGTGGAGTTGAGCTAATTGTAGCCTAATCCCTGGCCCAGAGGCGCTTGGGCTGCCCGGAGCCAGATCTTTCTTTTTCAGCTCGGCTCTGTTATTTAGAGACGGATTATTGGCTTTCTTCTTCTCATAACAAACCACAGGGGCAGTTTCATTTAGGCAACAAAAAGCAAGAACAAGAAGAAGCCGAAAAAACGAAGCAGGGATCCAACAAGAGCGCACAATTTTACGCGTATCCAAAATAAGAGCACAGAAGAGGAAGGAGATCATCTCATCTATGTACAAGGTAAGGAAGCTTCCTGTGCGCTTTGGTACAAAGATGCTCGCCGAGGACAGGTCGAGCCAGCCGTGCAATAAGAGCCTTTAAAGCCACAGAGACTCTTTCGCAAAAGCAGTCCAGCCCGGCCACAGCCTGTAGTGTTTTTAGAAGGCTGCTTTGTGTTGGGATACACAGAACACACTTGGCTTTTCCGTGCGGCAGCGTAGAGGTTGGTGCCGGAGCTGGATGCTGGTGTAAGTGTACCACAGACTCGAGGGCATTTGGAGAAAAATATTTGAGATTTTCCGGGGTTTTACGCGGACAGGAGCTGGGACTGACCGCCGGCACGGATTTCCTCTGGATTCCCTACGATGTTTGAAACGGTATGTCATTTTTTCACATAACCTGATGTGTTTCCGCACAGTGCAGCCTGTCGAATAGTCGAACCGGTGCGAAAGAGCAGCGTGGAAACCAGAGGGGTTCACCTTCCTCTTTTCCCTTTCTTTCTCGCAGTTTTCATCCAGCGCCTGATGAATCACACGTGTCAGGATCCTGATTTTAATTGTACAGCATGGAATAAGACGCCATGTTGAGCATTGGTCGAATTAAAGGCAGAGCACATCGTGTGGAGTGGGATGTTGTACCGGGTTGTTCCCCATTCTAACATTTCCGTGTGCGTACTATTTCTATCGTGTACGCAGAGGATTTTCATATTATTTGGATGTCTAAAGGATGGAATTGGCTACAACACTTTATGAGGGTCAGTGGAAGGAGGCAGGGGGAAGTTGATGCTTTTACGGTGTTTTGTGGAGGAATGTGTCATGTATGGTGTGTGTGATTGTGTAGGGGGAGATAGAGTGATTTAACGAGACAGATGTTGAATGAAATTATGATGATTTGGGAGCTTTATGTGCATTTTTCTCTCTTTTTTTGTTCCGATTATATTCTACATGTATTGTTGAATTGTTAAGGAGTGAAGGGGGGGGATACCGCTGTTGGGACCCCAAACTTCTTCAGTCTTTACAAGTTTTTTCCCTCTTTTTCCTTGGATTTGAAATGTAATCCCGTCCTACTGTAACCGTATTAAACGAACATGATACTGCTGTAAGCCAGGCAACACCCTGAGAAAAAAAGGAAAACCCTCCTGTCTCGTTTTTTGCCCAGCGGCGTTTGTCCTCTCGACGCCGAGGGGCTGATCTGGCCTTTCACACCGGCCTCTGGTTTACCATATACGGCAGGGCAAACAGCCCATAATATGCAACCACACTTACTGATCAACTGCTGATTTACTGGAGGGTGAAATCCTATTACCCCAATCTGTTGTGTAGTTGCACAGTGGAGCTCAAAGTAATATTCAAAGTTTGGTTGTGTGTTGCGGCAGGAAAGGTCTGCATTTCAGACCTAAGCGCCTGCAGGGGAACGGATGAGTAATGATAACACGATGTGGCCTTTAGTCACTGATCGTTAGGGAAACTTAAAGTAAGAACAATCCTATCCTCTCCTGTTGTGTTTCACACTTTGTCGGCACTGAAATGTGTCCACTTTAATGTTGGAAAACAAAACGCTCTACTCAATTGGACCCAAATGCATCCATTGATTTTCCAGGACCATATGGAGTCGTATCGAAGTCTTTAAAGAAGATATATTTCAGCAGCTAATCAAACCCAGCTGCTGACCTCCGCGTGCACCATATCTCAAACCAGTCCCCCAAAGCTGGAGCACTTAGATTAACACGAGGTTATATTATATGTAATCTTTCTGACATGTTGTCAACTCGTCTACGGAGAGAAATACTTCATGATTGGGCCTGCTACTGTAGGCCGTAAAGCGGGGCTTTTGGCGCGTTTTTCACGACAAATCAAGCCATCACCTTTTGTTTTTGAATGTACGTGTGCAAAGAGGAAGAAGAAAAGTGACCCCCCCCCACCTCATCTCCCACCCCCGTCGTGTTCCCGGCTCTCAGATTGGTGCTCGGTGTGTCTGGGTGCATCACGTCTAACACATACGGCGACCTTTAATTAGAATATTGCAGCAGCAGTTTGTTTTATTCCCCTGGAGGCTGACACCTAGCATTCCTCCCTCTCTCTCACTGTCTTTATATCTGTCCATCTCTCTCCCCCCTCCTCTCTTTCTCTCTCTCTAATAAGCATCCTCCTATCCTCGCCTCCGGTGCTGCATGAAAAGATGCAAACATACTTAATTAGAGCGGTGGCAATAATTTCCAGGCTAAATATGCGACCAGACAGACATGGAAGTGATCCGATAGCATCCAGAGAGGCTCTGCTCCCCGGCGCACCAGCAGCATAGTGTTGTTGTGTGCTTCTGTTCAAATGCTCACCACCACTCCCATGGCTTTCCTGTACACTTGCTTTCAGGAGGGAAGAAGCATGTCTCGGCTGTCTCTGACCCGGTCCCCGGTCTCTCCTCTGGCCTCGCAGGGGATCCCTCTGCCGGCTCAGCTGACCAAGTCAAACGCCCCGGTGCACATCGATGTCGGGGGACACATGTACACCAGCAGCCTGGCGACCCTCACCAAGTACCCAGACTCCAGGTAAGACGCGTCTCTCACGTGCACAGGACATTCATGTATCTTATGTCACACTATTATGACTTATTGGCATTTTAAAAAGAGTATATTGTGATTTAAATGTGAAATCTTCATGAAGTTGAGACTAACTAATTTACTCCATAAGACACGTCTCTCACTGCATATTAAGTATTTCTTATTTATCATCAATTTAAGGATTTATTGGCATATGTTGATTTCTTTGTGATATCTTCTTTACTGTGAGACTCTAACTTAACTTACTACTCCAGGCAGGACATGCTCTCGTACTGAATGCATCAGTTCTTGTAAATAATGTCCGTATTTATCAGAGTTTTTGAGTTATCGGCATTTTAAAGAGTTTATATTGTGATTTAAACTTCATGAAGTTCAGACTCTAACTTAACTCATTTGACAGAGTGCATCTTTTGTTTTAAATGCATCTAACTTTACATACACTAAGACGCATCTCTCATATGCATTAGTTTTATTATGAATATCAATATCGTTGTGTATCGCCATTTGAAGAGTGTATCTATTGATTGAAATGAAATGGGGACAGTCTTTTTACTTTATGGTGGGAATCCTTTCCAAATTAAATCTTCAAGTTGATTTGAATTCTATTTAACAGCTTAATTTAGTCATTAAATCAGTTATTACATAATTGAACTGGTGTTTTTCTTAATTAGGATTCACTGGATTCATTTAGCTGCCTGGCATTAGCACACCTTCACAACCGTAATGTCTTTTCAAACAATGTGGGGAAACGTCTCATCATTTCAAAACTCTCATGGCTCTAAAACGATCCATTTGATTGTTTCTCTTTGTTTTAGTCCTGATTATTTTTTAATACACCTCCAGGGCTTTTGTTGTGTGTCTCCTTGCATTTGGAAATGCAGCTGCTGTCAATCTGGCCGGTGCAGATGCTTTCACGTGTTTTTAATTGGGATTTTAATGGTGGTACATCTACAAGCAGCCACGTCTGCGTGCGCCCCCTATCATCGCCTGTGTATTTGGTCAGTAGATCAGAGTGCTGGGAAGGGTCCTTGGAGGGAAACCTGAATGTGTGGATCTGAAAGCTTTGAATCTGATCAGATCTTCCTCGTTTGGGTGTCGAATACAGATTCTCCGAGTAATTTAGACCTCTCATTTAAAGTCGTTATCAGTGTCAAACATAGAGGTTACTTTCATGAGTATATTCCTATGTTTGAAAAGTTGATTTAGTCTCAAATGGAAACATGGCTGGTGTTTCAGGAAAACGTCGACACCTCAAACGCTTGCTTTCGATTATCTCAATTTGTTTGGACAGGAAGAGAAAGGAAATCCGGCTTTCTGAGGCCTCTGGTTCCCTCAGTGTCCACTGTAAGATGTAGTCATCATGATTCCCGTTGTGTAAGAGCCGTTGGTAGCCCTCCCTCCCTCCCTCTTCATCTCGCGTTTAGCTCCATGCTCACACGAGGTGACACCAGCGGAGGTAGCTCGGTTCTCCGCTGATTTCCACGCTGCACATTTCCTCCCAAAGCTCATGCGGTGCGTCGTTCCCTCCATGCTGCACTCGGCTGGCAGTCCCATGTGGGCCAGCGTAAGCATTCACCAGGTGGTTGAACACATGCCAGACTGGCTACAGGATCCCCTTAATCCCCGGGTAATATAAATATTAAAGTCTTGATAATCACAGAAGCCGCTGACAGGAAATCCCTTTTGTTCCTGACATCTAACACGGAAACTAAAGCCAATCGCAGACAAGGGTTTATAATTGTTTCTGTTAATGGGGTGGTGTGTATGCGACTATCCAGGGGCAACAAGACGGCGGTTTTTCTAATGAAAAAATGCTAATGATATTCAGATTTTGGAGTAAAAACCGTCAAATGACTCATCTCGTGTAGAACCGGCTCTCGTGTTCATGACAGTCTTACATTTTATTTTCCGTAACGCTCCGATGCGAGCTTCATGTTACAAAGACGTTATTCATACGGGGAGAAGAAGAAGCAACGGTGTTATCACAGAGAGAGTAAAGACCGGATGCCACTGTGAGTGTTTCTCTTCCACACATGCTCCTTTGCCCCCTCTCTCTCTCTCTCTCTCTCTCTCTGTTACTTTCTCACTTTGACACACACACACACACACACACACACACACACACACACACACACACACACCACACACACACACACATGCATACTCTCTCTGTTCTCTCTTCCAGCCTCCTCAGTGCACAGGGCCTCAGGGCTACACTTTCCGTTGGAGCCCGTGGAAGGAGGGGCCCTTTTGTGTGAATTAGGATAATGGCTGACAGCAGAAACCAAAACAATTACACTGGCAAAGCTGCATTGATATATATATATATATAGAGAGAGAGAGAGAGAGAGAGAGAGAGAGAGAGAGAGAGAGAGAGAGAGAGAGAGAGAGGAGAGAGAGAGAGAGAGAGAGAGAGAGAGAGAGAGAGAGAGAGAGAGAGAGGAGAGAGAGAGAGAGAGAGAGAGAGGAGAGAGAGAGAGAGAGAGAGAGAGAGAGAGAGGAGAGAGAGAGAGAGAGAGAGAGAGAGAGAGAGAGAGAGAGAGAGAGAGAGAGAGAGAGAGAGAGAGAGAGAGAGAGATGCTGCATTCAGTCATGTCCGGTCAAACAGGCAAAACCGGAAACTAGGTAGTGTTAGAAGAAGTACTCGGATCCTGTACTTAAATAAAAGTATGCATAGTATTGTCTACAAATACTCCATTGCATGAAAAAGTCCTGGTTATGATTAAGTACGATTACAAAAGTATTGGCATCATGATGTACTCAAAGAACCAACACATATAAGTACTCATTAGGTCAATGGCTCATTTTGGGTTATCAGGTTATCAAATATAAAAAGTAAAAGTACTCACGGATAAGTTCACAGTCTTATATTGTTATGTTTATTACATGAACCTGTTATACATGTACCAGCTTCTTAGCATTGTGGTTGATGTGGACCGCATGTAGACTGTAGATGAGAGAGTTAAATAGTAAGTAGCATTAAAGGGGCCCTATTGTCCTCTTCTGAGGTTTCCCACAACATAGTGACATCACGGAGTTACAGTAGCGCTTCTATTGGCTAGCGCTCCAACACATTGTACGTGATAGGCTAAGGGGCGGGACAAGTTTAAGCGGTTGACCAATCACAACAGAGCCGGCTAGCTAACCAATCGGAGCAGACTGGGCTCTGGTTTCAGACAGAGGGTGAGAGGAGGTGCTGAGATAAATAAAGAGCTTTTTGAACATTAAAGCATGGGGACATGTCCCAGTAGAGACACTTAAGTTAAGGGACATGGACATTAGCATAATAGGGCCCACTCTGAATGAAAATATTCAACAATAAGTGGAAAATGTACTTAGTTACTTTCCATCAGTGGAACTAAGGGAGCAGGGTTAAAGAGTTTAGAGTTGATGATTACTTTTAATAGATTGCCTCCTAAATAATGCAGCGTGCCAAGAGAAAGTTAGTCTAGTAAGTAATGTGTGGTCATCCATCTTCTTCGGTGCGGGCCGCGTTCAGGGACAGGTTTCGTGAAACATTGATGCTCTCGCTACGCCGCTCGCTCAGAGCAAAGTCTCTGCTCCACAGAAGCTGGGGATTAAAGGGGGCGTGTTTCAGAGACGAGGGAAGTGTTGTGAGAAGACCACTGGATATCTCTCTCTTTGAAGACGAGTCTTGTTCGTCGACAGATCCTCGCGGGCGCCTTCCTCTTTGAGTCACTCGTTCTCCGGTGCTGATAACCACGGTTAACACGGCAAACAATATCTTGTACCGTTAGCATTCACTATATTTCGGTTTACTCCATTCCACCGTAAGGCCTCAACATGGCGCCAACATGGCGCCAACACATCGCTGCGATCTGAAGTCAAATGAGCTGTTTGACTTTTAGTTTGAATCGCTTAACATGAAATAATAATGAGAGTTAATTGTGGCTCTTGCGCCGGAACAGAAATGTTATGTAGCTGCAAAATAACTGCAGACAGACATTGTGATGCCTAGCAACACGACGTGTGGGGATACGAGTCGCTGACGGTTATCAGTGGTTGTGAAATTGAGTTTTCTCGATGCAATCACATCTGGGAATATTGGACAACGAAGCCTTCAACGATTATATGTTCCCAGATAACCATGTAAGACAAGTGTTGTTGCTGTTTTCATATTTAATGTAAAGAAACCTGGATGGAAATTACACACGAATCTGATTTGATTGTAGCCACACATTGAACCACTTCTTAACACACATCGCTGCGATCTGAAGTAAAGTCAGCTGTTTAGTTTTAATCGCTTAACATTAAATAATAATGAGAGTTAATTGTAGCTCTTGTGCCGGAACAGTCATTTTATGTAGAGACAATATTACACATGAACTGATTTGATTGTGATGAACCCTTACAGCATATTTAGCTAACGTAAAGTAGTCCTTGTGTTGGAACTTCTTTCCCCTCACCTTTTGTAACGTCACACCCTCCTTACTCCGAAGCTACTGTGTGATGTGAGGCAGGACGCTCACTCCCTGGGCCCTTTAGCGTCTCCAGACGGCATCTGTTCCCGTCGAATCAGTGGTACCTGAACGCCCCTCCACCTCCTGCAGACCCCTCACTGCCCGCAATTTACGTGGGAGATCTGAGCTTCTCCTGTCCTCAATAACCTCCCTCGTCTTCCTCACTCTTCCTCTCTGCATGGAGGTGTGTCTGTACCTTCTCCCGCTCCTCTCTCCATCTCTTCTCATATTCTGTTTCTCTTCTGATTTCTTTGTCTCTTTCTTCTCTCTCCACATCAATCTGCTTTTTTGTGTATCTTAATTTCTCCGTGCATGCCCCCGCCCCCCCCCAACACCCTTTCTATCTCCCTACCTGTTAAAATGACCCCCCCCCCTCCTCCCAACCATCCAATTCAGGGATTTAACTGAAAGGGTAAAAATGAGGAGACCAACAGAGAGCGAGAGTGAAGGGAGTAGAAGAGAGGGAAAGAAAAAGAAAAACAGGCAGCATTTTAATTGCTTTTTAAAAAAGTGGAGATGAAAAACAGAGTTAGCCTGGAGGGGTATGGTGAAATTCTAGCTGGAAGAATTGCAAGACCATATGAGAAAGGAACACCTCGGGCGAAACAGGGAGATGAGTATTGGTTTTTTATAAAGCATTTTGCATCGATTTCCAGAGAGAAAGCGAGCAAGGGAGAAGGATGGAGACGGAGGAAGAGAAAGAAAGAGTGGAAGCGAGGGAGAACCATCTTTGCTTCTTCACAAGTCAAAGAAAAACACATTTGACGTGATAGCTTCGGTGCGTGGAGTCGACACATCGGGGTCAGGAGATACCTGATACAACCGTCAGACCCCGCTCTTTAACAAAGCAAGAGGCTCGTAGAAGCAGAGAGACGAGTGGAGCCAGCCCCCGCTGTTTGTCCACGTTCCCGCGGCGGCTCCCGTCCTCTCCGTCTAACACGCGTTGACAACGGCAGTGCTCAGGCGGCGCTGGGCTTGCTGGCCCGCGCGATATGGCACATAGCTTTCCTTGTCGTACAACTTTGTCAGCTGTTACCGTGATTAAGGAAGTGATGATAATGACAGCCACGCAGCGCCCTGCCAAGAGCGCTTCCTCAGCCAGGCGAAGGGATGTGCGGCGGGAGAGAGGTTACGCAAAACGAGTATTATTTGCCACTTTTGTGACGCAACAATAATTCAACCAACCTCCCCCAATAGATCAGATGTTAAAACACTGCTTATCCTTAGATAGATCCGCCCGGTGAAAGAGGGACCTGCAGGTAGACGCTGCAAGAACACCTCACAAAGACAAGTGGAAATGAATATCTGTCCAGAGGTGTCTGGAGGCGCGGAGCCAACGTGGTGTGATGAAAGTATCAAGATAACAGCAATTCCTTTCTGTCTTTGCCTTGATGAGCGCCCGTAGCCGACTCTAACCAAACCCTTCATCTTGGGAGGGGGAGGAGTTAACTAAAGGACACCGAGCAGCAACAAGTGTCTGCATAGGATGCTGCAGTCCTGATGATATGTGGAGTGTTTTTTCATTCACTATTAGCTCGGGAAACAATCTTGATGCGGGTTATTTTTTCAGATGCATTTGAATACTTATGGAACAAATAACTACTCGGTGAGCCCGACCTATACTAAGACACTACAGCGCCTGTAGCCGACCCTAACCAAACCCTTCACCTTAGGAGGGAAGGGGTTAACTGAGACGGCAACAAGTGGCTATATAGGATGCTACAGTCCTGATGATATGTCAATCAATCAATCAATCAATCAATCAATGTTTATTTATAGCCCAATATCACACATGTTACATTTGTCTCAGTGGTCTTCACAGTGTGTACAGAATATCAGTATGACAATACGACACCCTCTGTCCTCAGACCCTCTGTCCTTAGACCCTCTGTCCTTAGACCCTCTGTCCTTAGACCCTCTGTCCTTAGACCCTCGGTCCTTAGACCCTCTGTCCTTAGACCCTCTGCCCTTAGACCCTCTGTCCTTAGACCCTCTGCCCTTAGACCCTCTGCCCTTAGACCCTCTGTCCTTAGACCCTCTGTCCTTAGACCCTCTGTCCTTAGACCCTCTGTCCTTAGACCCTCACATCGTACAAGGAAAAACTTCCAAAGAAAACCCAGTTTAAAGGGAACATGGGAGAAACCTCAGGGAGAGCAACAGAGGAGGGATCCCTCTCCCAGGACGGACAGACGTGCAGTAGATGCCGTGTGTAAATTGAGAAGATGATACATTTGTAACATAGGTAGTCCAAATGTTTGAAAATGCATGTGTTTTTAATTAATTATTAGCTAAGAAAACAATCTTGATGTGATTCCAGCTTTTATACTTTTTCGTTCAATGGAACCAATAACTACTCAGTCAGCCCGACCTATACTAAGACACTACAGTCCTGATGATATTTGGTAAACGCTTACGTATTGCTAGTGTTTTTAATTCAATAATGTGTGAGAAAACATTATCTACGTACTT
This sequence comes from Champsocephalus esox, assembly GCA_036324585.1. Classification (NCBI taxonomy): domain Eukaryota; kingdom Metazoa; phylum Chordata; class Actinopteri; order Perciformes; family Channichthyidae; genus Champsocephalus; species Champsocephalus esox. The sequence continues at coordinate 8,827,648 of CM070479.1, read as the reverse complement.
TTGGGTCATGTTATTTTCATTATTCCAGCTTTTCCAGATGAGTTTGCCATTAGACGGCAAAGAAAATATTGAAAACTTTTCAATATTTTCTTTGCCGTCAACAAAAAACTGCTCTTGATAAACCTGACCAATACGGATATATACTATGATGTATAATGTATAATAGGAGAACATAAAAAGGAAGAAGCAACATATTTGTGTGATGGCATATGATGTCGAGTCCCAATGTGTTGATTTTATTTTATTATGGTGGTCCAATATCACCAAAATATGCATCTGAGTATACATTTAGATTAGATTGCGAAGGAACTTAAATACAGGCCAGTGCCAGAATAGGTTGTCCTCAAAGACTCGTGTGTATCCACAGCATTGCATAGTGAAATAGTGAAACCCAGCATGTGATACCATAACTCTGCATTAAGTACAGTCAGAATGACACAGTGGAGGTGCAGCTGTTTAAATCCCTTTTTAAATTCACAACAGAGTCAAGACAGGTCTCTCTCCCGTTACATTATTGTGTGGACCTCCACCGTGTCCTACCTCGTTTCCTTCCCAGCCCTCTGACAGATGGAATAATAGAGCTGTAATGCTACATTCATGCTATTAATTTCTGTAAGTACAAGCAGCACGCGTGTGTGTTGTTGTAATCTCTCCGCAGAAGGGACACTTCAAACAAGTCTGAAATGGAGGAACTGTGCCTTAAGCCCCTTGTTTCAACCTAGGATGCTAATGCATTTCAAGCTTAGTGCTAATAAAATTGAAAAATAAATGGAGGGTAATTGTTTCATGCATTTGAAGGGAGCTGGCTGACTCTGTTATGTGTGTTTGTGTGTGTGTGTGTGTGCGGCTGCCTGCTTGCGTGCATGTGTGTGTGTGTCTATTTTCAATTTTCAGAATCAGTCGTCTGTTCAATGGCACGGAGCCCATCGTGTTGGACAGCTTGAAGCAGCACTACTTCATAGATCGGGACGGAGAGATATTCCGCTACATCCTCAGTTTCCTCAGGACCAGCAAACTGCTCCTTCCAGATGACTTCAAGGTAAATACCCGCGCCACAACACACTCCGTTGTGTGTCCGCACCATCAGTTTAAACAACGGGGGAGCATCAGAACTGTATGTAAAGCCATCTGCCCAGACGTGCAGTTGTGTGATGTAAAAACACAAGATCTTCCACGAGGTTTTATTAATGTTTACCGTGCTCTCGTGGGTTCCATGTTTTCACAATAGACCTGATACAATAACAGAGATCTGTTTTCACAATCAACTTCCTCCCGTTCAACACACCAATCACCTGCAAGCATAAGCAGTCATTAGGAAACTATGGTTAGGGTCTCTGGTGGAAGAAGTATTCAGATCCTTTACTAAGTAGTACATTCATGTGAAAGTACTCAATTACAAGTAACAGAAGGGTTATCAGAAAAATAAAATGTATAAATATACCTTATATAGGTATGGTCATACACTATATCATTTAAATATAGCATGATAGGTCTCCTTTAAAGTAGCAATAGTAAACGTATCTCAATCTGTTGAAACATGGCATCCAGATGTGACTTATTATTATCTATGACATTATCAGAATGCTAATAGTGTTGCTTCAAGTAGCATTTTTCTTGTAGTCTCAAATTATTGATTTTTCTGACTTTCTTTGTATCTTTTTGTAATATATTGGATATATCAACCTTACGTCACTGGTCTAATCTTTAGAGATGCATAATTCATTTTCACGGACTGACAGACAGACAACTTCTCACTTAAAAAAATGTTGAAGAAATCTAGACCGCACAATAATTAAAAAGTGCCTGTTTTTCCTGGCCAAGGATAGGTTCCTTGAACACAACACGAGCGTAACATGTCATCACGTGGTGTAGTGCTGACAGAGGGCACCGGAACGCCGCTCCAGCGCTTCTAATATTGCAGTATCCATAAGGAGCCGTACACATGCCGCAGTTTTTGCATGGCTTTTAGATAGTTTTTTTAATGCTTAATGTCTTGTTTTGTAAAGCACTTTGAATTGCCTTGTGTTGAAAAGTGCTATATAAATAAACTTGCCTTGCCTTGTAAGCCCAGTGGCGATCTGTTGTTATTAGCATCTGGTTAGCTAGCTATGCTAACGAATTTAAAGAGCTGGTGGAAGAGAGCTCTCTCCTGACGGACTGAGAGGCTCACATAACCTCAGCTCAGTGAGGTTAAGGCACACCTTGATATGATCATTATAGTTGTAAAACAAATAAGAGACTAAATGAAAAACAGATATATTAAGACAGTAACAAAAAAGTTGTTAAAAATAACATTATAGCTCAGGCCTTTGTCAGATGGTATATTATGCTGCTTCGAATAGTTCTCTCTTTGTTCACCATACGTGTGTTTGCGTCCCTGAATGTAGGGGAAAAGAAGTATAAAGTAGCATTACATGGAAACATTTTAGTAAGTGCTCGTATTTAAGTTCAGTACTTGAGTAAATGGACTTAGTTACTCTCCACCACTGGAACACACACAGTGGTGGAAAATGCTAACTGGCTAGATTAAAAATGCAAGGCTTTTATTGTCGTACATAGCTACAGTGTAGATATGTCAATGTAAATCTCAGGTCACAGGCTCCTCCAACTGTAAATAATAATAATAATTCATTTATTTTATATAGGCGCCTTTCAAGGCTCTCAAGGTCGCCGTACAAACACAAAAAACAGATCAAGTAGATACAAATAAAATAGAATAGAAATAGACTGGCTATCTGGAGCGTGACCGTGTGTGTGTGTGTGTGTGTGTGTGTGTGTGTGAGCCCTGAGCTGTTACTCAGAGTGGTTTCTATAGAGGTGAGCCCAGGTAAAACCCTCCCTCTGCCCCCCCACCGCTCTGATGACTGCTCTCTCTCAGACAGGAAGTCTCGCTGTGCGTCGAGGAGTACTCTGAGAAAAAACGGTGTTGTGTGTCAGTTTAATACCTAATACACTCTGAGCCGTGTACACACACTTTAATCTCTGTGGGAACCTGTGTGAGACAGATGCACACACTCTTTATGAAAGTACTATATTGCATATTATATACAATATATTTGTATGTAATATACAAGAACCCAAAGCTCATAGCAACAAACCCGAATGCTTCCACGCTTTATACACTTGATTGATTTTGATTGATTGATTGATACATTTATTTCGAACAAGTAAAATAAATAATTACAAAACAAAACGAATGTTGCAGTGCATAGTCATGTAAGAGAAATCAAAACCAAAAACAACGACAACAACAACAACAGCATTAGCAACATAAACAGTGCCACATCTAGTGTTCGAAAAGGAGTGAGAAGAAGTATAACTTATTTAATCTCACCCCCTTGTCCCTAAATGATTTATTTATAATCATATCGTGTACGTATTGTAGATGTAGATTTCCCACGGATGCAATATATTTTAAGGTCATTGGTTTGAAAAACGTCCACGTTGTGAGCTTTACACGTTGCTTTACAAGTATGTTGAGCAGTATTTGAGTTGTTTGAGAGCATGTTGCGTATTTATTAGACATGGATCAACATTAGTATTTATTTGAAGTCTGACGGATGTAAGCTCTCCTGCTAGCTCTGGTTTGGTCTCCAGCGTTCATGAGAAATACCTGAAGTTGTTAGTTTTGTTATCTCCCCGCTGTTTCTTCAGATTAGTGTCTTATTCTTCTCAAAATACGGATGCTGAGAGATTTGACTAAACAGTCAAATTGCGTGACAGACAGAAACTGTCAAATGTGTTAACTAGGGATGGGAATTTGAAAGCAATTGTATATTCGAATATTCGACCCCCCAGAAAACAGTTAACCGGTTAACCGAAATGTACATATCCTATACAAAAATCAAATTTGTGTTTTGTACCCAAATAAATACATGTACATGTTCAAATAAGTGTCGAAACCAAGTCGAATTTGTCAAATGTATTGCACTGGTGATCACAGTTTGACAGCTATAGGCCTACAGCTTTCATGTGTGGAGGCGATTCACAATCAGGCCAGCTGTAGAGAAGACCCTCTCAGCTGGAACGGAGGTTGCGGGTATAGCAAGGTATAGCATGTATATAATCAGTTAATAAGTTTAATTTGGCATAGGTTGACCTCTACACCGCACTCACTAACCTGGTCGAAATATTTCCACACATTACTCCTTTTCCGCAATGTCTGTTGTGTAGGACTCTTCTTGGAGGGTAAATGATTACCGGACTATGACTGGTAAAATATGTTGAATACCGGCAAAACTAAATCTCTCCAGTCAAAATGTCTATGTACTTTGCCGCCACACACGGTTGCCAAGCAGCGCTTATTGTTGTTTAGGCTGGCCACTCATGTGTCGCGAGTGTTGACAGGGGGCGGGGGAGCACGCTCATGAACTGTTAGCGCCGGAAACTCGCAACGGCTGCGGAGCGCATTTGCGCCACATTTGGGCCTAAGATGAGGTTTGAGTCTGCGTGATCTGCGTGTAGGGAGGGGCAGCAGCCGTATCATTGGCTAGAACTAGATCTGATGGATTTGGACATAAACGCGAGTGATAGTATAACCGGACGCGAGAGAGAGAGATCAGCACCTGCAGCTCTGCCCGCTGTGAGGGACCGGTGAGCGGAGCAAAACACACCTTTAGACGTCACCTAACACATTTAGCTATGGCACAGTTGTATAATATATATACATTGAATTATTCAATTTGATAATATGTAATCAACTTAGGCAGCACTCCCAAAAAAAAATATATATATATATTAATAAAAATATTCATAACTCATATTCGATACATGAATAATTATTCGAATACCTGAATAATTTCGAATATTCGATGAATCGTTCCCATCCCTAGTGTTAACACTACTAGGACTAAATATGTTTGATTTGACTGAAAACAACACTAAGACTGAAGGGCTACTGAACTGTGACGACATCATGCAGTGATGTTGATTCAAGAAGGCAAGACTTAGTCGTTAGTACATGACAGAAAAGGAAAATGTTTACAAAAATCCCTGTATTTCACTTCAAAAAATTATGATATCGTATAGATTGATTTCATTTTTTTAACGCTACATTTCCTATACTTGCCACTGGACTACAGCAGCACAATTAGCACAGTCGGTGTGAATTAGAGTGCATTACCTACGTTAAAGGACAACAACAGAGCTTTTGAAAAACCAGGTGATATTTTAGCTGGACAGGTTTGATTAAATGGTTCAATCTGATTAACCAAAACGACTTTAAAATGGTTATAGTTTTCTTCGACTACTATAACTGCATTAGAGTAAATATGACAACAAATACCAAGGACATTTGAGACACTGCTAAGACCATGGCTAAGACTACATAAAACGGATAGCTGACAAAGATAACTCGAAGTAAAACCAAAGACAAGCTGAATGATCGTCCTCTGAGTTTCAAACTATTTTACAAAATGTAAAATCCTGCCAAGTACATTTGTCTAATTTCCTAGACAGAATATGTCGTTACACTTGATATAAGACCTAATAACTTGCGTCTTGTTTTAGTCAAAGTCTCTTAAAAACATGTCGAATCATTTCTGGCTCTTTTTGTAACACTTTCCCTAATTCTGGTCAAATATACAGTTGCAAGAAAAAGTGAACCCTGACCTGGATTCCTGCATAAGTTGGTCATAAAATGTGTTCTGATCTTCGTCTAAGTCACAACAACAGACACACACAGTCTGCTTAAACTAATACCACACAGACAATGATATGTTTTCATGTTTTTATTGAACACACATGTAAACAACAAACACGTTTGCAATAGAGCACCTGGATGTTCCACAGCACTGCCGGCAACATGTTCTGTGGACGGATGAAACCAACGCTGAGTTGTTTGGAAGGAACGACGCTATGTGTGGAGGATCCAAAGGGTTCACATACTGTAGTTCAAAATAAGTTTTCCCAGCTACAAGATCTCAGTTATCTAAATATCCCATCTTTACTTTAATTAATAATTATAATAATAATCATTTTATTTTTAGGCGCCTTTCATGACACCCAAGGACACCGTACAATAAAAAAAACTAAATAAAAACTAAAATAAAAGCTAATAGGCAACAGAACATGATAAAAACACAAACAGGAAATCATGGAGGAGACAGTCAGGTGGACACAAATGAAACATATAATAGGGGGCACTACAGTGAGTAAGCAGATTTGAACAGGTGGGTTTTTAATTGGGATTTGAACATGGTGGTTGTGTCTGACTGTCGGATGTGCGGGGGGAGGGAGTTCCAGAGTCTGGGAGCAGTGCAGCTAAAAGCCCGAGCACCCGTGGTGACGAGGCGTGGGGTGGGGACGATCAGCAGACCAGCGGAGGAGGAGCGGAGGGAGCGAGAGGGGGTGTACTCCTGAAGAAGGTCAGCCAGATAGGGGGGGGGGCAGGTTATGTAGGGCTTTGTACGTGAGCAGTAGGTTTTTGAAGTTGATACGGGATTGAACAGGGAGCCAGTGGAGTTGGATGAGGATGGGGGCGATGTGTTCGGAGGCCTTGGTGCCGGTGATGATCCGGGCTGCGAAGTTCTGTATGATTTGTAGTTTATTGCGATGTTGATTTAAAGATATGTATCAGCCTTAAAGCAACTGGTTACTAGGAAGTTAGTCTGACCTCATACATATCCACACAACCACATGTGGCTTTGTCAGAATGATTATACATTCTCTTGAAGGTTTGTATCCAGTGATACTGTTTCCTAGGTGCTTTTTGTTTCTCTACTCTTCACTTCTACTCCACCTTACCTCGCGTGACCTTTCCACCAGGCTGGCACTTGTTCTTCTTTCTGTGCGAGGGAACAAGGCGAGGCCTCGGAGCCTCAGAGAAAAACTCTCCAGGCCTCACGGAGAGTCTGAACCAGAGCCAAACCTCAGACAACACCACATGAAAGCCCTGCATATTTTCAGCAAATGATGGCCTGACGAGGTACAGATTAGTTTTAATAATAAAAGCCCTTTCCATTCAACACATGCAGCTCAAAGTGCTTTACAAAACGACACATCACAAGTTCAAAATACACAGGAAATTCCACTCGGATTATTTGTGAACAACTTTACAGACCTGTACATGCAGCAAAATGTAACATGTTATCAGGTTAAGAGACACTAGCAGTCAAATGTATGATAATAAAATATATAATGGTTTCTCTCTGACAGATAAGACACTAGACGACTCAATCGATGCAACAATATAAAATATAAAACAAAGTGAACATATAGGTACAACAGAAATAAAAGATAAAGATAAAATGCCAAATTTCAAATAAAGGTTAAACGAAGATAAGAATTCAAAAAGACCAATGCAAAAAGAAATATTGCTATTGAAGCATGTTAGATTAATAAAATAATGATTCTTGCTTCTCCCCTCCCATCACGGTGAAGTCTTGACAGTCCAATCAGAGAGAAAGCATTGGACTTCATTGTTTCAACTCATTACGATCCCCTCGCATAAGCCTGTGTTGATCTGCATACCTTTCAATTTGCGTGAAGCCAGGGAGAGGAGGAAGGGAGAGAAAAAAATGCAAATAGTGCGAGGCGGAATTGAGCATGTCCTTATCTGAACACAATCAGCCTGCCGTCGCCCGAGGCCTCGGTCTGTTCTGCTGCTGGCAGACACCGCGCTGTGTGCTTTGCTAAATCAATGTGAAAGTCTGAGCAGAATAGAAACAGATATTCTGCTGCAGCTACATCAGTGGAACAACAATATTCACCATTCATTTCCCTCCTCATCTCATTATTCAAACTACAATTAATCACGAGCGTGTGTAAGCAATGCTCAGTCGCGTTGGGAGAATTAAAGGTTTGAGTTTGCGTCAGTGTATCGCACTTTAAATCAATAATGCTTTCTTTCTTTGGCTCTTGAATGCTAACACATAATAGGAAGCAGCTAATGTTAGCAGCTAACGGATGGATTTGGTAGCCTTTCCACTTTACAACAAGGAGGAATACATGCAGTCGCATTAAAGACATGGCTATAAACAGTTAGTTGTTTGCGTCGCTTTACTCTTGTATAACAATCAGATTGTGGGTATATTCACTATTAATGTCCTCCTTCATCTCATTATTCAAACTACAATTAATCACGAGCGTGTGTAAGCAATGCTCAGTCGCGTTGGGAGAATTAAAGGTTTGAGTTTGCGTCAGTGTATCGCACTTTAAATCAATAATGCTTTGTTTCTTTGGCTATTGAATGCTAACACATAATAGGAAGCAGCTAATGTTATTTTACCTGCATTAAATCACAAGGAAAAATACATGCTCAGTCTCAGACATAGCTATAAACAGTTAGTTGTTTGCCTCGCTTTACTCTTATATCACACTTTAAATCAATAAGGCTTTGGCTACTGAATGCTAAATAAACAATAGGAAGCAGCTAACGTTAGCAGCTAACGTTAGCCGCTAACGTTAGCAGCTAACGGATAGATTTGGTGGCCTTTCTGGCAACTTAGATTTTCTTAACTGCACAAGGACGAACCAAAGTACTTTAGCCTGTGGGTATATTCACTATCAATGTTCTCCCTCATCTCATTATTCAAACTACAATTAATCACGAGAGTGTAAGCAATGCTCAGTCACGTTGAGGTAATTAAATGAATGTCAGTTTACTCTTTTGTATCGAACTTTAATTCAATAATGCTTTGTTTCTTTAGCGATTGAATGCTAACACATACTAGGAAACTATATTGGATTTATTCACTATTCATTTCCTCCCATATCTTATAACTATAAGTAATCACAGTCACATCAAAGCCATTACTGTAGTTTGTGGTCTTTGCATTGGTTTTATCGCGCGTTAAATCAATATTGCTTTGTTTCCGTGGCTATTGAATGCTAACAAACAATAGGAAACGGCTAATGTGGTGTCGTTTTTTTCAGTGGCTGTTTAGATGAGAATCGGATACATTTCTTCTTGGTGGCCTTTCTCGCAATTTGATATAGATATCACAAGGGAGAACAGAAGTGGTTTAACATTTACCTAAGCAGTGCTCAGTCACATTGAAGCCACGGTTATAGTCTGTGGTCTTTGCATCGGAGTTACCCTTTAATATCGCTCTTTAAACCAATAAGTCTTTGTTACTTTGGCTTTTGAATGCTTAAAACGAATAGGACAGAGCTAATATGTGTTGTTTTTTGGTGTCTTGTTTAATCATCACCCTCTGAACTGCGTGTGCGGCTTGAGTCCTTCTTTCGCCAACACATATAACTTCATCAGTCCTCTTCCTCCCTCATAGTGACACTTTCCATCATTTTCACCCTTTTCTGTCTCTCCATCGCTCCGTCCTTCCCCGAGATGTTGCCTTGCCGGTGGGCGATCAGGTCGGATCATTATTTTGAAGCTCAAACGGGCTGTCTGGACACAGGTTTGGGGGATGAATTGTCACGTAGAGCTGGCAGCGTTGCCGCAGGACGGAGCTGTTGTCTCCCTTTCATCCTCACCTCACGCTTAGGATTACTCTGTTGTTTTCCACGCTGCTCAGGATGACTAAGCAAGTGCCTCGCAGACAGACCCCTGTTAAAAACATATCCATCCATGGGTTCAGACCTGTGAAGGATGAGGGGCTACACTTTGATACAGAGAGCCGCCTGAAGGGGGGCGTCTCAGTATGAGTTTTGTCAGCTGCAGCGAGAAGGCCAGGAGAGAAAAAAGACGGGGAGAAAGGATGAGGAAAAAAGGGAGAAAAAGGACCCCCGTACTCTTCTCTCTCGCATTCTGAAATCTTAAATATTAGACCGTCAGCTTAAGATGGGTTGCGTCAACGCTCGTGCAGATGTGTCGCTCACACGCCTCAGATGAAGAGCAGTTTAGACGAGGGGGTGAAGCTGCGAGGAGAGCTTTCAAGGCTGGAGTGAGGGAAGCGGCGGGGGTTAACGAATGCGCCGTTTGCTGCCATGCGAGGTGAGAAGAGAAGGGGAAGCACTTCGAGACGAGGGCGCTGAAAACCACCACTGACTTTCCACAGTAAACACTCAAAGGCTAACTTTTTAAGGACAACATGAGCAATATATTATCTGTATCAAATATTAGATTAGATTCAACTTTATTGTCATTGCTCAGAGTACAACGAAATGCAGTTTGCGTCCAACCAGAAAGGGTTCCATAAAGTCACATAACTGTGAGGGAATAATTCTGTCTTTGCTCCTAGATATTTAACCGTATTGCCTGTTGACGTTAATAACCGACCAATATTCTGTTATCTCCTTTAAGGAATGTGCTCCAGCACTTAAGGGTCAGTTTTATGGCCTGATAGGGGGGTTTACGACTGTGAGGACGCTGGCTGTCTAAGCTCCACAGATGTGAGAGACATCTCCTGTGTCTGCAGATGTTTACGCCCATCCCCAATATGTGGATTTGACTCTCTGTAAACTAGTTAAAGGGTCTACCAAGATGCGAGGCGGATCAGACATGACAACCCACCCGTGCAGGCAGAACCTTTCGCTGCTGTGACTTGTGATATGAATTCTCCGGCCGTATCCTTGCAATAAACTATCATTGTTTGACATCAAAGCTCCAGCTCTCCTCGTGTCTCTCTAAGTCCTGACTCTCCATTGCTGCAGAAGTTTCCCTTAGAGAGGGCCTTAATAACAATTAATACTAATTCCCTTAATAACAAACAATAATGTATTGATATTCATACAAGCATGTAACCAACAACCCTCCATGCACTAAAGCAAAGCAGGAACCAGGAAGGCAATATCACCTACAAACACTTTAAATGTCAGTGATGGAAGTTCTTAAACTAAAAATGAATTAACCCGTCCGTTTGGTCACCGGGAAACACTAATCAGAACACACATGTATTAATTGTTTAGCAAAAAAAAGGATTTTCAGCATTTAGATGTAACCTAATTAAATCTTGTTCTAATAGGAGCTTAACATCGGGCCTCATTAACATAAAACTCCCTCAATGTGAGGAATACATTAAAGTCAGTGTCCTCATGTTCACTGTCTTGCACATATCGTTTCCTCACCTCCCGTCTGCCTCCAATCGCACGCGTCCTCCTCCGTGTATTCTCTATGGTAGCGGTGAATGATAGTGCCATCTGGTCTTATGGGAAATTAGAGGCAGGAGCACGGGGGCAAATGGCCTCCAGCAGAACCTGCCCAGGAGGGAGAGGCAATCTGCTGCAGACTGTCTGCACACAGGAATGCACCGTCTCACTTCGCTGACAGCCTTTCTGGAGTCGGCGCGCTAAAACATGCTAAGGGCTAGCTGGGCTGTGCCAAGAGCTGCAGCATGGCTACGCTTTGTTTATGTAGCGCTGAGCTGCTGGTCGGAGGTCATCCTGGAGCCGGGTGTGTTCCTGTTCTTTCCAGAAAATGTACTACATGGTTAAAGGAGACCTCCGACTGTTGTGTTTTGTGTGATTAGACATCCTTAACTTCACAAGGACAAACTGAAGTTGGGTATTTGTCTGATTTGTATCCAGATCAACTTGCAATGGCTGCAAGAGTATATTTAAACACAAGTTAATAGGTCGAAAGCATGGTGCCTTGGTATTACAATTATAGCAACTGTATTTCTATAGAACCGTCCGTAAAATAAATGCAGCATATAGAGCTTTACAATGAGGAAAAAAATACATTCAATTAACATAAAAATAGACCGCAAGGACAAAGGACATTGGGGATGTCTGACATGAATGTTTTCTAAATATATTCAGAAATAATAAAGGGCGTTTTGAGGAAATCGTTTTTGTTCTTTAGTGCATGCCTGTACAACACGCTTCGTGTTTCACTCATGTGGAGGGGTCAAAGGGCAGATGCAGCCCCAACAGCACTCCTGCAGTAATTAGTGGATAAGTGTCTTGCTCAAGGACAATTAGTCATTAGTTGCTGCGGGGAAGCCATCAGGATCGCCTGTAAATACACGTTCCTCTGTCATCTTAGCGCTGCACGATGTGTGGAGGGTTTCGTCCTGATGACCTTGGAGCTGAACTGTAATGCAGAACCTCGCAGTGTGTGAGTCACTCAGATGGCCTGGAGGACGATGTGAACTCACCAGAGAGGGCAAAAGCACACACATCCTTTACTCAAGTAGAAGTACGGATACTCGTGTTTAAAAATACTCTGGTAGAAGTACTGACTAAACTTCTTTACTCAAGTCAAAGTAAAGAGGCTTTGAAATGTACTTCAGTAAAAAGTACCCATAGCTAGCAGCTGTTTTAAAGAGTACATGACCTCCCTTTATATTAATAGAACAATAATGTCATTGTTAGCTAATGAATGTTTCCATGGTGACCAACGGCAACATGACAACGTTTCCATTGGTCCCTCTTCTTTAGAGAAGACCAGGAAGTGATGGATACACGGATCGTGTTCCAACCAATAGGCACGCAATGACTCTAAAGAATAACGATCACGCACCAAACACACATTCAGACTAAAGGAACCAGCTGTTTGGGAAATGAGAGAAGTAGAAAGTTCAGGTATTTGAGTTCAACATGTAAGAAGTAGAAAGTACAGGTATTTGTGTTCAACATGTAAGAAGTAGAAAGTACAGGTATTTGGGTTCAACATGTGAGAAGTAGAAAGTACAGGTATTTGGGTTCAACATGTAAGAAGTAGAAAGTACAGGTATTTGGGTTCAACATGTAAGAAGTAGAAAGTACAGGTATTTGGGTTCAACATGTAAGAAGTAGAAAGTACAGGTATTTGAGTTCAACATGTAAGAAGTATAAAGTACAGGTATTTGAGTTCAACATGTAGGAAGTAGAAAGTACAGGTATTTGAGTTCAACATGTGAGAAGTAGAAAGTACAGGTATTTGAGTTCAACATGTAAGAAGTAGAAAGTACAGGTATTTGAGTTCAACATGTAAGAAGTATAAAGTACAGGTATTTGAGTTCAACATGTAGGAAGTAGAAAGTACAGGTATTTGAGTTCAACATGTGAGAAGTAGAAAGTACAGGTATTTGAGTTCAACATGTAAGAAGTAGAAAGTACAGGTATTTGAGTTCAACATGTAAGAAGTATAAAGTACAGGTATTTGAGTTCAACATGTAGGAAGTAGAAAGTACAGGTATTTGAGTTCAACATGTGAGAAGTAGAAAGTACAGGTATTTGAGTTCAACATGTGAGAAGTAGAAAGTACAGGTATTTGAGTTCAACATGTAAGAAGTAGAAAGTACAGGTATTTGTGTTCAACATGTAAGAAGTAGAAAGTACAGGTATTTGGGTTCAACATGTGAGAAGTAGAAAGTACAGGTATTTGGGTTCAACATGTAAGAAGTAGAAAGTACAGGTATTTGGGTTCAACATGTAAGAAGTAGAAAGTACAGGTATTTGGGTTCAACATGTAAGAAGTAGAAAGTACAGGTATTTGAGTTCAACATGTAAGAAGTATAAAGTACAGGTATTTGAGTTCAACATGTAGGAAGTAGAAAGTACAGGTATTTGAGTTCAACATGTGAGAAGTAGAAAGTACAGGTATTTGAGTTCAACATGTAAGAAGTAGAAAGTACAGGTATTTGAGTTCAACATGTAAGAAGTATAAAGTACAGGTATTTGAGTTCAACATGTAGGAAGTAGAAAGTACAGGTATTTGAGTTCAACATGTGAGAAGTAGAAAGTACAGGTATTTGAGTTCAACATGTAAGAAGTAGAAAGTACAGGTATTTGAGTTCAACATGTAGGAAGTAGAAAGTACAGGTATTTGAGTTCAACATGTGAGAAGTAGAAAGTACAGGTATTTGAGTTCAACATGTGAGAAGTAGAAAGTACAGGTATTTGAGTTCAACATGTAAGAAGTAGAAAGTACAGGTATTTGGGTTCAACATGTGAGAAGTAGAAAGTACAGGTATTTGGGTTCAACATGTAAGAAGTAGAAAGTACAGGTATTTGGGTTCAACATGTAAGAAGTAAAAAGTAAAGGTATTTGGGTTCAACATGTAAGAAGTAGAAAGTACAGGTATTTGTGTTCAACATGTAAGAAGTAGAAAGTTCAGGTATTTGGGTTCAACATGTAAGAAGTAGAAAGTACAGGTATTTGGGTTCAACATCAAAGAAGTAGAAAGTACAGGTATTTTGGTTCAACATGTAAGAAGTAGAAAGTACAGGTATTTGTGTTCAACATGTAAGAAGTAAAAAGTACAGGTATTTGGGTTCAATATGTAAGAAGTAGAAAGTACAGGTATTTGAGTTCAACATGTAAGAAGTAGAAAGTACAGGTATTTGTGTTCAACATGTAAGAAGTAGAAAGTTCAGGTATTTGTGTTCAACATGTAAGAAGTAGAAAGTTCAGGTATTTGTGTTCAACATGTAAGAAGTAGAAAGTACAGGTATTTGTGTTCAACATGTAAGAAGTAGAAAGTACAGGTATTTGAGTTCAACATGTAAGAAGTAGAAAGTCATCAGAAAAATAAGTACAGTAATGCAGTATGTGTACTCCACTACTTCCCACCTCTGGACCTCAGTGCTCTCCTTCTCCTCCTCTGTGCAGGACTTCCACCTGCTGTACGAGGAGGCGCGGTACTACCAGCTGATGCCCATGATCAAGGAGCTGGAGCGCTGGAAGCAGGACCGAGAGCAGCGGAGGACGATGCAGCCGTGCGACTGCCTGGTGGTGCGAGTGACCCCCGACCTGGGAGAGAGGATCGCTCTGAGCGGGGAGAAGGTGCTCATCGAGGAGATCTTCCCCGAGACCGGAGACGTCATGTGTAACTCTGTGAACGCCGGCTGGAACCAGGACCCCACACACGTCATCCGATTCCCCCTCAACGGATACTGCAGGCTCAACTCCGTGCAGGTAACACACACACACACACACACACAGACACACACACACTCTCACAGACACACAGACACACGCACAGGCGCACACACACACACACACACACGCACAGCCATACACACACACGCACACACACTCAGACAGACACACACTCTCACAGACGCACAGACTCACACACACACACAGACGCACACACTTTCACACACACACACACATTCTCACACACACACACTCACAGACAGACACACATTCTCACACACACACACACACACACTCACAGACAGACACACATTCTCACACACACACAGACACACACTCTCACAGATGCACAGACTCACACACACACACACACACACACTCACAGATGCACAGACTCACACACACACACGCTATGTTTGGTGGTGTTGTCTTCCTGTGTGTGTGTTTAATACATGCTGTGATGACAAATCAAAATAATTAAAACTAAAAGTTCACTCAAAACTAATCTGCCGCTGATTCACCAGAAAGCAAGTCGTATGCAGGGAAATGACCCGATGTCTAGCAAGAGCATCCTTTGTGTAACTCATTGTGTATCATGTTGGGCATTGAGCAACTCAAATAAAGAGTGTTTTCGGTGTATGCGAAGTCCTCAGAGATACTCAAGCATCACACTGTGTGTGGGCTGCAACCACTCCACCTCAAAGCAGCCTTACGTAACATTACATTCAGGCTTCATTCACCGTCATGCTATCAGATTTAAACTTGACCAACACATGAAGTGTTTTCAACTGTAACAGGAAAACGCCATTTGTTAAAGTGCTTTGTAGTTTGTGCGTTGGTGTGTTGAAGATAGCAGGTGATACTTCTGCACACGGTTCACACACCTGTCCTGAGTTTCTGGGATTAGTAAACTGAATAGTAATTCTATCAGTGTGAGGAGCAGTTGTGTTCTTTAACCAGGTACACACACACACACACACACACACACACACGCACACACCACACACACACATACATGTATACATTACTTCAGGGGACATTACATTGACTTACATGCATTTCCTGGAGACTTATCCTAACCTTAACCATAACCAACACATGCCTAACCCTAACCCTTAACCTTACCCTTAACCTAACCCTTACCCTTAACCTTTACCAAGTCTTCACCCTAAAATTAATGATTCCCCTCATAGAGACCTCCATTGTGTCCCCATAAGGGAGGCGAGTCCCCACACGTGACTATGTAAACAGATTTAGGTCCCCACAAGTATAGTAATGCTAGACCACACACACACACACACACACACACGTGTATACATCACTTCAGGGGACATGACATTGACTTACATGCATTTCCTGGAGACGTATCCTAACCATAACCAACACATGCCTAACCCTAACCCTAACCCTAACCAAGTCTTCACCCTAACATTAATGATCCCCCTTATGGGGACCTCCAATTTGTCCCCATAAGGGAGGTGAGTCCCCACACGTGACTGTGTAAACAGATGTAGGTCCCCACAAGTATAGTAATGCTAGGACACACACACACACACACACACACAGACACACAGACAGTGTAATTCCTGGGGCAAGTACACAGTAACACATTCCCAACAGAGAAGGTGTTGAAATAGATGTCAAAACACATCCTGCAAAGCATGTAATGTGGCCGTAATACAATAGTGCTGAAACGTAACGGTGTGTGTATACAGGACTTCAAGTAAAGTGTGTCTTAGTATTAACTCTACTTCTACCCCGAGGTGCTCACCGCACTGCAGCTAGCCTTTCTGCAGGAGTGAAGCTAAAGATTTAAGAAGCCCTCTTCTCCGTATGATTCTACAATGAAACCCTTGTGCATGTTTTCCCAAACACCGTAGCTCCGCCTCTGTTAACGTTGGCTCCGCTGCCGTGTGTGTTTCATGGCATCGGCCCCGTCTCTGAGGTTAGCCGTAGGACCGGGAAACCGCTCCACAAGTCAGTCAACATGATGTGTGTTTCTGCACTCGGCCCGTTGCCAAAGTAGAGACCATTTTATTTGTACTTTTATTTAGCCAGGAAGGGATTTAGCTGAGCAAGCACACCATCTCTCTCAACACTTGCAAGCACACTTGGACACCTGGATGGCATTTGTACAGCACAACCAGAGCCTTGATATGCAACTCAAAGCATAGCATTCACTGAGATGGATAAGACCGTCAGTCCATCAGTCAAATTGCACCTTTCTACTAGGGATGCCAGCGATTATTCGATTATTCGATGATTCGAATATTCGTTACAGTCTCCATAATCGAATATTATTTTTAAAAATCGATTTTATTTATATATATTTTTTATTATTTATGTTTTTGTTTTTTTTTCTGGCTTAGTTTCAACCAAAATATATATGAATATATATATATGCTAATAATAGTAATAGTATTAATAATTGTAAATGGCCATTGGTCACACCACCAGTTTGTTTTACTGTAAACTTGAGTCGGTTGAATAATCGATTATTATTCGCCAGGGCTGCCGAATAATCGATTTTGATCATGGTCAGTTTCTGGCAACACAGCTTCATGATCGCCCTTTCTGTCAGTCAATAAGCCTTTTGTGTACGTATCAGCTTGGAGCCAGCTTTTGGGTCGATTTAACACAAAATATGTAGCTTAAAATTAAACATGTATTCTTTAAATACGTCTTTTGTTCGGTGAGTCTAACAGCACGCATCAAACCTGGAGACTCGAGGCAGGTGTTGCATTCGGACGTGCCTCCACGCACTCGGACTGAGATCTCAAAGTTGAGTGAAGCAGGAAGACATTAAAAAGAGAACTTCAGAAATGTAGTTGTACAGTTGCCCCGAGAGGTCTGTGAGAGTGAGGGGGGGGGGCATAACAGCCTCTCAACACACACTCCAAGTCACACACACTGCCCACAGCCATGACCAGGCCAACGCATAGCAGCGGCAGGTTACTGCGCCATGACACCTCCACCTCCCCCAAAGTGAGACTCCTTCAGGGGGGAGGGTTGAGCGAGCGGGACGGAGCTGGCGTGGACTGCGGCCATGTTTTTGCTGCGAATAAATGAAGAAGAGGAATGGAGAGGGGGGGGATGATATGCATAATTTACGCTTTACTCCTTTTTAAGACGCGGCTCGGTTTTTTTATAAAAAGACTCCAATATAACACCGCTCGGGGCGATTGAAATACACGTATTGCATTTTTTAATACCATACTTACAATTTCTCAAACAGCCTAAACTGGTTTATACTTCTTTTATAGATTTTTAAATGACTTGAAATATAATTAATTGGCCGCATCAACTAACACAACATTTCCCCACTCTGTGTACCGGTGAGGACGGTTCAGTCTGAGTAACGTGGGCTGAGAGGAGGTGCTTTGTTTAGGTCGCCGCTCTGTCGACCGGAGCAGACGGGGGATCTGAGCGGTTTCCTGTTCGCCGTGTCTCCGTCTGCTGCCGGCCCCTTTAAGACACACACATACACACCGTGATGTACTGCGCCTCACACGTATGCAGGCGCGGTGGAAGGGGTCCGGCTCATTGAGTCGATGTCGATGGGGACACGCGGAGCAGATGGATGTTTTTTTTTACGGTGTAAGCAGATATTTTTCTAAACAACTTGCTCATTCTGTCCTCTCTCATTGTTCCGTGAAGGTATGAGAAGGTTGGGAAAGTAATCCTCGTCTTCCCCGCCAGACACTAAGATCTGATTTCAGTCCTGGCCACACACACACACACACACACACACACACACACACACCCTGCCTAAAGTCTGGAACAGCGTATTTATGAGGTTTTATTGAAGACAGGAAGGAGATGGATACGTGACAGCTTCTAAATGTACTCCCTATTCAATTTATTATATCTCACCGGCATGGAGAATTCACTTTAGTCTGAAATGGTTTTTATTGAAGTGAAGGTACGTTCGCCGCGTTGCCCGAGGCTGGGAACTGCTAGACCTTGTGATACTCCGGTCACAATGAGATAACATGTTTCCCAATACGTTACTGTACACTTAGCAACAGAGTTTAAAATCTGTTTTGTATTCACTCGAAGATAAAGTAACATGCCTGAGGTCAGTAATGCAGTTGTACTTCAAAGTGAAACTTCTAATTCACATATTTGAAGCACTTTTTATCGGCTTTTATCAAAAAATCTAAAACATATTTCTCCGTTTTGATCAGTTTTTTATTCACTTAAAGCCCAACCTCTTTTGAACCGAGAGCTACTTTTAAAGTTGCCAGTCTGCCGAGATCTCCCAGTCCAAATAGAGAGGCGTAGCCGTTACTGACAGCTACTGCCAGGTAAATACACACTTCTACTTGTATAAAACTCACCTTTGTACGATGAATACTTCATAAAATACTGCAGATCCTTTATCTCACCTCTTTCTAATCTACACAAATATTTAACTGAAGTTATACAGCAGTGTTGTTGATACAGAGTTGGAGTTTATGCACACGTCACTACAGTGGGTAATGTTTTCAAGAAGCATTGAACAGTGCTGCCACATGACACAGGGACAAAGAGAAGACTCTGAGCCCTTTCTTTGCCATTATATAAAATAGTGTTGCAACACAAGTATAAATGAGGCTTAAGACGACTCAGATCTGAAGCTACTCAGGAATCTGCTGCCAACGTGCAATAAATGAGACAACATTAATAGAATCAAACCCTTTTTTTGTTGCATTTTAGTCGAGTATAAAAAGAAATGCCTTTAAAATAGGATGCAAGCAACACTAGTTTCTTAACCTGAACTGATGATAGACTAGAAACAATTTAAGTTTGCATTCTTATACCATTTAACAATTATAATTAGGGATGCACGATAATTATCGGTCCGATATTAGGAATTATGACGTCATCCCGATAAACCGATAACAGTATTAATAGCCCCGATAATATACAATATATCTTTTGGGTAAAAAAAAGAAAAAGATCCTGCGGTGTGGGTGGATTGGGATGAGGGGCGCTTGTTTTTCACTCGGCTCCTCCCGTGTTGCCAGTACTGTGGTGTTAGTGGTTTAGGAAGAGGGGAGTTCTTCACAAATCCAGCGCGCCCTAATACTTCGAACCTGATCAGTCACCTGAAACATCGCCATCGCTACGATGGTGTGTTAAAAGCGTACGAAGACAATAATACAATACAGTGTGTGTGTGTGTGTGTGTGTGTGTGTGTGTGTGTGTGTGTGTGTGTGTGTCTGCGCGCGCGCGTGTTGGAGCTATGTGCAACTCAAGGCATATGCTCGAACCGGAGCTGCCTGGACGCTGCAATCATGTTGCTGAGTGTGCTGACTTCTCCTCCAATGTCCCGCTGTCTGCTTCCTGCATCAAGTCAAGTGCTCGGCGCAGTTGTGTGGATAGAGCGCTCCTCTGTTTTCATTTAAACAGCTCCTTATATCCGTTAGCGCAGCTAGCTAGCACCAGATGCTAACAACAACAACAATGCACGTAAGGTCTCTCTCTTGCTCGCTCGGAGCACAGACTGTATATATAAAAGGACCACACGTACACACACCCTCCCGGTCCTCCTGATGGCCAGTCGGTGCCTGCCGGTGAGCGTGGAAGTGTGGTCTGCCACAAGCGGGCGGCAGGAGCGGGGCTGTCAGCATCAGCTTGTAGATGGTATTTTACACTCGATGCGCTCTGAAGCTACGGGGCGGCCGAGGAAAAAAAAATACACATGCGTTAATCGCGTTAAAATAATTAGTGGCTATTTTTTTATATTATTATCGGTATTGGTATCGGTCTTGAGAAGTAGGAAGTTATCGGTATCGGTATCGGTTTCAAAAAACCAATATCGTGCATCCCTAATTATAATGAATAAGTTCAAACAAACTAAAACTCACAGCTGATTAATAATGGTATCTAACTTGAGTTTTTATCATATCAAAAACCTGTTGAAATGCTACTGTTATTTTTATTACGCGCCGGCAGCCTCCAGGAATGCTTCTTTCACAACTTCGCCGTCTTTGAAAGACTTCATGTGTTTCTCAAGAACGTGACTGACACGATGAGATGCTCTGGAGCAGCCTGGCTCTTGTTGTTGGGCCTGGTGGAAATGGACTGCTGTGCATTCAGCTGTCCTTTCAGGCCCCTCCCCTTTAGCTGTCCCTCTCAGGCCCCTCCCCTTTCAGGCCCCTCCCCTTTTGGAGCGTAGGGCAGAATCAGGAGGGAATTCTGTCTCGTAGCGTTTGTGCACTGTTTTGAAATGCCGCTCCTAAATTACCCTTCTTCGATAAAGCCACAGCTCGCATTGCAGATGAGACAGATGGACTTTGAATAAACAAAAAATGATCATCCTCCCACTCGGAGTGAAAATTATATATTTTGGGCTTTTTTGCTTCTGTCATAATTGCGGTCTTGTGTGTGTGCGGACTGTCACTCCAGTTGACACGGACAACGTCAGCGAAATAATGCCCACTAGCCACGTCCCGACACATGGGGTCACGCCGGCCAATCACAAAGCTTTGATGCGTTCAAGTGCATTATTCTGGCACAGGAAGATTATGTTACAGGACATTAACGATAAAACTGAATATTGTTGTTCTATTTTTAGACACATCTCGCGATCGACCGGTTGGGCACCCCTGACTTATAGAGACCCTTTTTATGCTCATTTTCAGGTTCATATTTGTATTTGAGAAACTGGATCTATAGCCTTTGCAGACCATTTACATGCACACAAACCTGTGTGTGTAGAACACACTATAGGAAAGGGAAAAGGCCAACCAGCTTAATAAGGCCTCTCAGATAACATCCCTAAGGTCAAATAAAAGAGTTAAACATCTCATTCAAGCAAATTTAAAACACTTGTCGACTTTTTTCAAGATTTCTGATACATTATATATTAGATTAAACTTTAGCATCAGTTTGTACTTTTATCCTCGATTGCACATTGAATACAAGTATGGGAAATGCAGTTAGCATCTACTCAGACGTGCAGGAGATGTATAACGTACATTGATAATATGACGGGTGTAGAAGCAGGTACAGAGAAAGGGTTATAGGTATAATCACTGTTAACAGTATGAATGGAAGTATAGACACTTGACGTAGTGTGTATATAACAGCCAGTAGACTAGTACACACACTTTGTATACATAATGAGTAACTGTAGAAGATATAACCGATTTGGACAGTTTTATAAATACAATGACTAATGTGCAAGTCAGTCAATATCCAGAGCTGTGGGCGACGTACAGTTGGAACATAACAACGCTCACAGTTTGTTTCTACAGAGATAACATCTGTAAAGGAAACTGACAGGAGTACAAAGTCCTCTCTTTAATGTAGCCTCCGTTAGTCCTTCGTCCTGTGTGTTCAGATGTGAGGGTACACAACCCCACCTTGGCGAGAGCCTGTCCATGAAGTCATGACTGGGATCTAAGGGAATAATGCGAACCACCTGCGCCGCGATGTCGATCCAGCGGAGAGAAACAGAGACTGGCAGAGGCATTTAGCGGGAGGAAAACATGTAGCCACAGAGGTGCACACACACACACACACACACACACACACACACACACACCGGGCTGCTGCTCCATTCATCACGGTGATGAAGTGCTGGGATCACACCACAGCCAATCCGTCCTCCATCAGAGTGACAGCCAGGCGGTCGTGGAGACGTCCCTCTGCGGCCGGGCGGGAACGCAACGAGTCACAAGGCATCGCAACGCACTCTCACCTGTCACTCTGCCACTCCATCAATCCTTCACCGACTGGGGAGAGAGAAAGCTCTTCAGAGCAGGCCACACAAACACCTTCAGCTGCTCCTCAGTGGCAGAACGGGATGTTAACACTGTTATTGTAAGGGGGGGGGGTATACTCCCAGTAGCCCCAGTATTCCCAGTATACTCCCAGTATCCCCAGTAGCCCCAGTATTCCCAGTATACTCCCAGTATCCCCAGTATTCCCAGTATACTCCCAGTATCCCCAGTATACTCCCAGTATCCCAAGTATACTCCCAGTAACCCCAGTATACTCCCAGTATACTACCAGTATCCCCAGTATTCCCAGTATCCCCAGTATTCCCAGTATACTCCCAGTAGCCCCAGTATTCCCAGTATACTCCCAGTAGCCCCAGTATTCCCAGTATACTCCCAGTATTCCCAGTATACTCCCAGTATCCCCAGTATACTCCCAGTATCCCCAGTATCCCCAGTATACTCCCAGTATTCCCAGTATACTCCCAGTATCCCCAGGATAAACAAGTATCTAGTTCCTTTAAAGAGGCCCTAAGGTTGTCCCTTCCTGTATGGCAAAGGCTAAGATCCCCGTCTCCCCTTCAGAGTTTTCTCTCCCACACACAGTCTTTGTTTGACATGTACCACTCGTGCGTCTATTGGCTAGCGCTCCAACATATTGTACGTGATAGGTTAAGAGGCGGGACATCTCTAAGCGGTTGACCAATCACAACAGAGCCGGCCAGCTAACCAATCAGAGCAGACTGGGCTCTGGTTTCAGACAGAGGGTGAAAAGAGGTGCTGCAGCACAGGCAGTATGAGAGAAAATAAAGAGCCTGAACATCAGCAGGAGAGGACTCTTTAAAGTAGAGACACTACATACTCATACACACCTGAACATCAGCAGGAGAGGACTCTTTAAAGTAGAGACACTACATACTGATACACACCTGAACATCAGTAGGAGAGGACTCTTTAAAGTAGAGACACTACATACTGATATACACCTGAACATCAGCAGGAGAGGACTCTTTAAAGTAGAGACACTACATACAGATATACACCTGAACATCAGCAGGAGAGGACTCTTTAAAGTAGAGACACTACATACTGATATACACCTGAACATCAGCAGGAGAGGACTCTTTAAAGTAGAGACACTACATACTGATATACACCTGAACATCAGCAGGAGAGGACTCTTTAAAGTAGAGACACTACATACTGATATACACCTGAACATCAGCAGGAGAGGACTCTTTAAAGTAGAGACACTACATACTGATATACACCTGAACATCAGCAGGAGAGGACTCTTTAAAGTAGAGACACTACATACTGATTGAGAATAATATGTCCTCTTTAAATGGCTGGACACTGGAGGAAAAAGTCATATTAATTTAGTCAATACATTATTTAAATGATCAAGCGGTTCAATCAAAAGTCAAAATAAGAGGCTTCGTAGTGCACACTTGACTCTAGAAAGGAACACGTTTAAAAAGCAGACGAGGTCAGTGAAGGAAAGTGATATCAGCACTTCTACCGTTCTCTCAATTAAAAGTATTTTATTCAAAATCATACTTAAATTAAAGTGCAAATATATTCAGTTAATCACTTAAACAATTATAATTACTCATAACTCAGACTGTCCCTCGAGTTTCACATTATTGGGTCATTAATAATGATGGATGACTGTGTAAGCAGCATTTAAATGTCGCCGTTGTTCGAGGTGTAATAATGACTTCACGCTACGCTTTAAGCTAATTATTAAGACGGCATCATATTTTTTAAACTGGCCATTTATTTTGTACGCGACAATGAATTAAATATTACTGTCAAATAAACTTAGTGTAGTAAAACGTCATCGTCAATTAAAGGTAACTAATTTCCGTTTCCTCCAAAAGACAACCGAGTCTTGTTCCTAAAGTAAAATACAGGCTACTACTTTGTTCTGGTTTTAAAATCGTGTTGAGTACCATACAGTGGAACGTTTAGTACTTAAAATAACAACTGGTTAGTTTTAGCACCACAAAGCCAGAAGAACACAAACCACAAATGGGGCGAAGCCTGCGAGCGAGTCCAGGCAGTCAACTCGAGCACCAAGGATACATGAACACGTGACGCACCTCGTCCCTCTCTCCCAGCATACACGCGGTTTGACTGACTGGCTAGCGCTTGTACTGGCAGATTTGCATAAACGGGATTTCATTGGCTGACGCTTCTGCCGCGGCGCCAAAAAGTTGAACATTGCTCAACTTTTGAAGCGAGCAACGCCAGCAGCGCTCCACGTCGCTTCCCACAATGCAGTTCGGCTAAAAGTGACGTCACCCCGTTCAAAGTGAATGGACAGAAGCGTTGGAAGCTTCAGCCGCTGTGTGGACGGGCCGTCACAACCAACCAATCACAGTCTCCTAAACATGCCGCTCTATTGAAGCTGCCAGGTCTTCCTGCCTCTGCCTCCTGAATGCTGCTGCCGTGTTTCACGTTGCTGCTGCTCGCCTGCCCCCCCCCAGCTCCACCTGTAGGCTCGGGGATAGTTATCTAATCCTCACTCAATGTTCTTTGTAAATCTGTGGAGTGATGAGGCCCGATCCGAGACGCCAAACTCAACTATATGCTGCTTCTAATAAACATATTAAGAAACACGCGCGTTGTCTGACTGAACTGAATTAAAAGGTTATCCAAAAGAAAATCAAGTAAAATCCAAATCAAACAAACAGCTGTTTTCCAACCGACTTGACATTCGCCTGCAAATAGAAGTTAAAGTAGAATAACGTGAAAGGTTAAGTGCTTAAAATTGTAATGAATGTATTTGAGTATAATTCTTGTTATGTTCCACCACTGGTATCTGTAGTGTCAGTCTGAACCGTACCTAAAGTCTCGTGGAAATGACTTAACTACTCGTCCTCTCCTCTGTCCGGGTTAGAGGTTGCTTTACCACAAGAGTCCCGTAAACGAAATGAGTGTGTGTGTCTTCACAGGTCTCACTAAAACATCTATTAGGAAGCTGCAGCTGATTCAGAACGCCGCTGCTCGAGTCCTCACTGACACTAAGAAAGTGGATCACATCACTCCTGTTCTGAAGTCTTCACACTGGCTTCCTGTGTGTCAAAGAATAGATTTCACAATACTGCTGCTGGTTTCTAAAGCACTGAATGGTTTAGGCCCAAAATACATCTCTGACCTCCTGCTAAACTATGAACCATCCAGATCTCTCAGGTCTTCAGGGACGGGTCAGCTTCCTGTCCCCAGAGACAGATCTCTCAGGTCTTCAGGGACGGGTCAGCTTCCTGTCCCCAGAGACAGATCTCTCAGGTCTTCAGGGACGGGTCAGCTTCCTGTCCCCAGAGTCAGATCTCTCAGGTCTTCAGGGACGGGTCAGCTTTCTGTCCCCAGAGTCAGATCTCTCAGGTCTTCAGGGACGGGTCAGCTTCCTGTCCCCAGAGTCAGATCTCTCAGGTCTTCAGGGACGGGTCAGCTTCCTGTCCCCAGAGACAGATCTCTCAGGTCTTCAGGGACGGGTCAGCTGTCTGTCCCCAGAGTCAGAACTGAACATGGAGAAGCAGCGTTCAGTTATTATGCTCCAAACATCTGGAACAAACTCCCAGAAACCTGCAGGTCCGCTGCAAACTCTGACTACTTTCAAATCCAGCAAGAAGACTTTTCTTTGTATCGCTGCTTTTAATTGAACTATTCACATCTTAGACTGCACTGTAACTTTTATCCATGTACTTTTTCTTTTAATGTTTATTTTATTATCTTTGATTTTAAATGCCGTTTTCTTAATGTCTTTCGTTTCTGTAAAGCACTTTGAATTGCCTGGTGTTGAAAGGTGCTGTATAAATAAACGTGCCTCGCCTCGTGGATATACCACTCGGAGAAACTTTAAATCAAAGAGTCCATTTGTGATGGTGAGCTCAGCCTCCCTAACACAGCTCACGATGAATGTTTCCCAAATGAGAATATATTACTCTGTCAACGTGTTTTTGTCGCTTGTGATTCCTTTTTTTTTAAAAAGCTGGCAGATGGCTCGGAGAATGAGAAAGAGTTGGAGCTTCTCGACTGTTTTGTGCCAGATGCTCGTGTTAAGCGGAGGATACGATGCAGAGCTCCTCGTCGCAGATTAAAGACTGTGCATAGTTAAACAGGAGAGGCCCCCCCGAGTGAGGGGCCCATCACACGAGTGTCATACATGTCAATCAACTCAAGCAAGTTTCTCCTGAGAGAGCAGCCATCAATATTACATCGTGCTCCGGTTCTCAGCCCTGAGACTCTTCCCCTTTGATTCCTGTTGCCCCGCCATCTTCCCCGGGTTGGAGATGTGCTGCGAGGTTAGAGGCGTGAGGTTCTTGTACTCCCTCCTCATCGCCACTGCAACCCCAGATTGAGTGGCAGCTCTGTGAGATATGGCGTGTGTGTGTGTGTGTGTGTGTGTGTGTGTGTGTGTGTGTGTGTGTGTGTGTGATGGGGACAGATCCCTGTGCAGCCAATTGAACCCGGTAACAGTGAGAATGGTTTATTATGTTTCAAATGTGCGAGGACCACCGGGGATGAAGCTTTTATTCAGCGTTCTGCTTCGATCACACGCAGGACAAGACGTTTGGGGAAGAATGAGCGAACTTTTGTGAAGTATTGTCGAGTGATAATACACTCTTAGAAGTGAGACGGGTTGTTCCTTAAGGATTGAGGTTTAACCTAGAACCATTTCGTTTTTTTAACAGTCCTTTGGAAAGTGATGTGGACTAGTAAGAACCGTTTCTTTGCTTTGTTCCTTTTCGTTGAACGCATCCTCCAGCAACCCGGAAACTCAGATTGTAATCCTTGGGTTGAAGTAGAACTCGTCTTTTTGGCACATCTTTAGGATAAACTGTGGTGTTTCATAGAACCCTTAAGAATAGGGTTATAGGTGAAACCCTAACGGAAACATATCTAAAATCCCCACATATGGTTCTGGGTATAACGTTGTGATGTTGGATTTTAGATGAAAGACAAAGTCAATATTTTGGCACATCTGTAGAATACAACATGGTGTTTCGCAGAACCCTTAAGAATAGGGTTATAGATGAGAGCCTGTGAATAAAGAAATGTGTATTCTGATTTAATACTCATGCAACTCACGGACGGGTTGTTGGAACCATTTAAAGGTGGAAAGGCTCCGGATAAAATCCCCACGTGTGGCTCTATGTCAGGGGTGTCAAACTCAAGGCCCGGGGGCCAAATCCGGCCCGCGACTTCATTTCATGTGGCCCCACAAGAGCTTGCAAATAATATTATACGTTTATTATACATGCCGCTTTACAGAAGCACATTGCCCATAAACTACATGTCCCACAATGCACTTTTTTATCAAAACGTTTACTTTTCTTTCAAAATGCCACTTATTTTTTTTGTTTTTCCAGAATTTGGCTTTTCTTTTTAAATCATTTTGTGACATACGCACTGAAGAGACTTGCAATTGTTTGCCCTAGACTTCTGCTTTCAGACGTAGTTAATTATGAAGTTATTACCCTATCCGATAATAAACCAATGCAGAGGCAATAATGTGATGTAATACATTATTTAATATTAAATATTTATTCTTATATAGTCTTAGATATAAAACCGGCCCTTTGAGTGCAACCATGATGCTAATGTGGCCCGTGTTGAAATTGAGTTTGACCCCCCTGCTCTAGGTCAAACCTACAGAAGGTGTCGAGGTAGAAACGAGGGTAGAAGAACCCTAGTTAGCACCTACTTTCTAGGAGTCCACTTTTCAAAGTTCTGATTTCCTGTTGTGAAATTCGTAATGACATAATCAGAGAAAACCTTTCCAGAGTCGTGGCCATGCCAGAAGTTCAAAGTGTTGCACATGAAAAGGAATAATTAGCTGTAACTCCATGAACATCATCGAGCTTTGGACGAAACTTCAACCGATCACATCGCTTGCACGCAACTCGCTTTTTGTTGTGGTTTCACTCAAACGAGGCAGGAGATGTAGAGCATGCCGCCTGCAGTGTGTCGCTCTGATCCGAGCCACCGTGTTTCAGCTTTTCAAGAGGGTGCTTTCTGTCGTCAGCCGGGATTGATTCCAGGACAATGTTTCGTGGACATTAAAACCTTTTTGCTTGGATACATCTTAATTATTCAGTGTACTGTTTATCCCCCCCATGGCGCGAATCCACTGTCAAACTGAAGTTTCTTTCTTATAGTCATTACAGTATCCTTGACTCGGTTAACTATCTATAATAATATCCTAAAGTCTTTTGTGTTGCCATGCATTAATGATAAAAGTGTCTGTATTGATCAGGCCATTCTCCTCTGTGACCAAATTCATCGCCGAACATGACGGTCCCACATGCTTTACGAGATGATGGTGGGGGGGAAATGCAATGTGATGCAACGATCAAAGAAGGCTATGTAATATAATTTCCATAATCGTTAGGCTCCTCGTCGTCTGTCATGGGTTTGGGATGCTTGATGCTTGGGCAAGTCTCTTAATTAGCCATCCTCACCATCAGCTGGCTGCCGCCCCGTCTGTCTCACACATTACAGAGTTTGCCTGTCGTGTGGCCAGAGGACGAAGAGAGGAGGGGGTAACTGTTCCCAAGTGGTCCCTTAATGCTTACAAGCAGCATGTCGGGTTGCATTTCAGTTTCATCGGGATGTGAGGGATCACGTGTGTTCTTCAAGTTTGTGTGCGTTTCGGTGGTATCATTTTAAAGCTTGCATTCTTGAGAAAATTATTTTAGTTTCTGCAAATGTTGCTTTTCGACCTTGAGGCTTAACTGCCCCAATGTAGCCCTCAATGGGATCCTCGCGCTTGTAATTAGAGAGGTCATTCACTGTGTGTGTGTGGTGTGTGTGTGTGTGTGTGTGTGTGTGTGTGTGTGTGTGGTGTGTGTGTGTGTGTGTGTGTGTGTGTGTGTGTGTGTGTGTGTGTGTGTGTGTGTGGGCATCTGAAGAAACCGATCTATTTTGTGTGAACCTCTCTGGCTCTGTGTCTGGCAGTAAAGGGGTTAGCCCTTGGCGAAGACCTTTCATTTCCATGCGCTGCACACTGCATTAAAAAGGACGGGGGCATAAGTAAATACGCAGCACTCCTCGCACTGGGGTTTAGATTTACCCCCTCCGAAAAAAACACAACATCCCACAAGGATTACGGCAGACGAGGAGAGAAAAAGGATCTTGGAGTTCACGTGTTTGGCGAATCTGCATGTGGACGAGTGCGTGTGCAGACTCGAGGGCGAACATCTCACCCGGCAGCTCCAACACTTGGTCCTCACACAGACCGCCCGTAACTCCCGCTCCTCATTCCCAACACGTCGCTGCTTCCTTTTAGCTCACGGACCTCACTCCTCCTCTCGCCCCGGCCTCATTACTCAAATTAGGAGCTCCAGTAATCACGGCGCTCGGCTCAACGCAGCCCCTGTAACACACCTCGCGCTCACACGCCGCTCTCCTCATCCCTTTGAGCTCATGCCCTCGGTTCAGGAGCCAATCCAGCTCAAGCGGCATGAATATTGCAGAGGTGGTGTGATGTCGGAGAGCCCTCTGGTTTTATTCCATCTCTACGTGTGATTGGTGTAGGGGAGGTTAATGATACAGAGTGTATGTTGTGACAAAGATCTGAGGATGGATGGATGTCAAGTGATATCTATCTATGCCTGCTTTTAGATGATTCTCTTTTGAAAATACAAAAAACAACCGTTTAAGTGATGGTGATGAGATATCATTAAACTTTCTAAAAAGTCGTCGTTATCTTTCACGGAGGAAACGACTATCTGATTCTGGAAAGCCACATTGCATGCAGAAAAGTATTTATCATGCTAATACATGGGTTCACATTAAAAGCAAAAAGGGAAAGGGCTCGATCGGGTGCTTACAAATCAAATCAGGTTTTATTTATATAGCACATTTTAAAAACGATTTTCGGTCGAGCCAAAGTGCTGTACATGCAAATAATAAATAACACTTTGCTACAATCGCAAAACAGAAGACGATAAATTACAGCAGCAAATCAAACACAGGGAAATGTCATGAGTCGTGCTCCGCTCTGGGAGAAGAAGTGTTTCTTAAGAGTTGATTTAAAAGCCCCTAGGGTCTGGGCCGACCTCACGTGGGGGGGCAGAGTGCTCCAGAGCCGGGGGCCAGCTGCTGCGAAGCCTCGGTGCCCTCGAGCCTGGTCTTGGGCACTATCAAGTTTGATGAGAGGATTGAAACCACTCCCAAGTCTATACAACAAATACGAAGCTACCGCTAGCAGCAGGCTAACAGCTAAGCTAGCTCTTTCGAACGGTGGCAGATTCCACTTTCAACGACCTCTAAAATGCAGCAGTTTACATAATGTATCTTGTTGGTTTAATTTTTATAAAAAGGTTCCAGATCACCATTTGACTTTAGAAAATCAAAGGTATCTTTTATCTTGTTTCCAGTGTTTATGTGAAGCTAAGTTAGCCGTCAGCTAGCTTCAGTAGCTTCGTGTTTAGCAACAGATTCAGCTAACTTCCTGCAGGAAGATGTTTGAGCCATTTACCCTTTTTTACTTTAACTGCGAGCCCCATGTTTCAATTAGAAAGTGTTGAACTCTTTTCCAAAATGTTCAGCTTTTTCTTTTTAAACTTTGAATCCTTCAACTCGACCAATAGCACTTCTCATTCTAATGTAGCTCCGTTGATATGGCAGTGCTGTTATTAATGGCGGTCTCTGTCCCCTCTCCTCTCTCCTCTCTCTTCAGGTCCTGGAGCGTCTCTTCCAGAAGGGTTTCAGCGTGTCGGCGTCTTGTGGAGGCGGCGTTGATTCTTCCCAGTTCAGCGAGTACGTGTTGTGTCGCGAGGACCGACGAAGCCTCTCAATGAACACGTCCATCAGGATAAAACAGGAGCCCCTGGACTAGAGCATCCTGGGACACGGGACTGTCAACCCTACCAATACTCCCTCCATCTTCTCACACCACCTTCCCGCCCCTCACCCTCCAACAGGACACTCACCGCCAACATACCTAAGTATTAGCAGAGGCTTGTTAACCTCGCGTCTCTGCAGAACTCTGAGGGGAATGTAGTACCAAACAAAGGAAAGAAAGCAGCAGCAAGAGTTTTTGATTATGTTTAAACAACTCCCAAAGAGACTGTGATGAAAACTAAAG
The DNA here is from genome assembly GCA_036324585.1 of Champsocephalus esox. Classification (NCBI taxonomy): domain Eukaryota; kingdom Metazoa; phylum Chordata; class Actinopteri; order Perciformes; family Channichthyidae; genus Champsocephalus; species Champsocephalus esox. Next base: position 8,796,132 of record CM070479.1, on the reverse strand, counting down.
GACTCGACAGCAGTTGAACAATTTATAGCACCGTGACTGGTCCCCTCATGAATAAGGTATCCTGACCCTTTTGGGACTGAGAAAACTCAGAGAATCCCAACACACACACACCTACTCCAACTTCGTCTGGCCTGCTGTGGGACATAAAGCTTTGGCCGACAGGACGCTGGTAATGATAACAGGAAGAGGACATAATCCCATAATTTCTCGTGTCCCCCAAAAGGCCCCAGATCCCCCCAAGACCCTCCACCCCCCCCGCCCCCACAGGCTTTGCTACAGACGACGTCGCCTCGCCGAAAGCAGCATCGTTTGCCAAACTGATTGTTTATTACAATTTTCATTGTTGTTTCTAAAGTATGTTCTTCTTGCTCCTTTTGCTGTTCTTATCATGACATGGTGTAAACAATTATTATTAATAGGATTATTTTTAATATTTTTAATGTTTTTTTCCTTTCTCCAATATGAAGGATGTATGAACGTTGTATTCATTAGGCTTTGAGAGATTGTGAGGGAGCGTTTCTTGGCAGTCGAGGCAGAAACTCAGATGTCTGCAGGCTGTGTGGCTAAAGCGATCTGGCTGGCGATGCAGTCAGAGCCGGGAAAAGTCCCATTGTTCGAACGAGGGAAGGAACCTGGATCTTTCAAAATTGTTTATAGTCAAATGTGTAACACACTTAAAACGTCCTGTGGAATCTCTGCTTATTAGCTCTACAACATATCTCGGGTCTCTGATCGGATTCTTTCTCACGGGCACGAAACATTTGCTTTTATTCAGCAGAAGTTTATTTGAAATGTTGCGCAAGCTCCAAGTGTATTCCAGTTTGAAGAGGGAGAATGCGAAAGACTTGAGGACCAACGTGGACGACGGTCGCCAGTATGTCTCGTGATCAGCAAGAGATGTACTCTAAATGTTTCTTTGCACTTTCCCAGCCAACACTCGATGAGCCCCGTGACCAGCGCCAAGTCAGGCTGTTCGGAAACACGTGACAACAGAATGCAAAGGAGACGAGGTGCATATTTTGTCGATTGTAAAAACATAATGGCATCATCTCTTATTGCAGTTAGCCAAATACACAATGCGTTATACAAAAAATACCAACGCGTGTTCCTCCAGGCCTCTGGTTTTGTTGAGAATAGCTCGCAGTGCAAAGTTTGTTTGTTTCAATATTGTCACTTCTAAGCCAAGATTATTTTCTGGTTTGTCACATGTTCGTACGGCAGAACCCGAAGTAAACTCCCAGCGTCTCACTCACAAAGAGGCGAGTGGGCGGCATTTACTCTCTCTCTTTTGGTCTCATTCTCAACATGTCTGGATCAAAGACGGAAAACAAGAAAGGCCAAGTTGTCCATGCTTTGTGTTTGAGTGTAACTCACAGATGCCGTTTCTTCCAATCCAAAAGACTGATATATAAAAAATAATAATTCCATTCTGATCTTTGTGAGCTCTGAGCGAAACCGGGGTCGCTTTTTATTTAGGTCACAATCAGAGATAGGCTTTTGCACCGTGCTGTGCTAATATCTGCTCTGGATGGTTTGATTAAATACGGCCAGTGATTGGTGGAAGATGAGCTGGGTGCAGAAACCCACTCCTCCCCGCGGGTCCCGCTCACAATCAAGCCCATCTTTGTTCTGACCTGCCAGTGGCCCGCGCCTTTGCATCCAGCCGCCTCAAAGGGAATGGTCAACAGGGCCTTTCATGTTTCAGAGGCATGTTGGGCTCTTCACAGCGACCCCCCCCTCCGCGTCCTCGAAGGCTCGCAGCGGTGCCAGTAGAAACTCGGCTCTCGCCCCCTGCTGCTGCTGTGTCATCCCCGTGCCTGCTTTCTGTAAAAAAACGCCCTCCTACTCCGCGGCTCACTGGACCGCACGGCAACAAACAAACTGATAAGTCAAATCTGGGGAGAAGTTACTGTGCGGGACCTTTGACCCAGTTGGTGTGAGAAACTCAGCAAAAACTAAGAATCAGAGTTGAATTTAAACCAAACATCTGCAGGAATTACGCTTTTTCTTTTTAGGCAGGAAGTAAAAAAGGCTTGTCTTCTCACCGATATTGCAAATCACGAAATTGGCGTTTAATCCGTTTGCCGACGAGCTCTCCAAAAGCTCTCGGTGAAATTCGATCAGAAGTTGCCGATCCCCAGATGTTTGAGCCAGCAACGAGAAGTCACAAATGGACGTCTGACAGATTTGGGGTGCACATCAGAACAAAACACAAATGGCTGCCGATAAAGTGAGAACAGGAACAGACGATGCCGTTTTTGGAGTTTGCCATTCTGTGCAATAACCAAACCTTTTGACTCGATGACGGGTTCATCACAAAGCTAAGAGAACTTCATATTGTTCACGCGTTTCCGATGAAGTGCTGGTCAGTGTTTCAGCCACTTTACATGGCGTCCACTCCACCTCTGAGGCGGGTCAGTTGTACAGTTATTGTATATTGAATTATCGGGACTCTGGGTTTCAAACGGGACCCTCGTGTTTTTAAGAGACCTCTAAAGTCCTCGTCACAAAAAAAAAGAAGAATGGAAATAATTCAAAAGCATTACATTGTGTACATATGGATTAAAACATTTCAAAGGGTATAATAAGGTGCAAATGTATATTATTTAAAGTGTTTAAAACAATTAGACTGTGGTATTAAAGGGCATGTGTTCATTTACAGTGTCTCCATTTGACTTTTCTTGCATATTTGCGATAATAAAAGGATGTACTGATGTATAACTGACCGGTGTCTCTTTGCTCTCACGTTCTTCCACTTCCCTTTCAAACTGCTTAGTTTGAGCGTTCACTTCAGTCACGATGATGCCTCCGTGCAGTGGAGGAATGTTACAAAGCACATTTAATCAAGTGTTGTACTATTTTGACATACTGTACTTTACTCCAGTATTTCCAGTTTATGCTACACCATATATTTCTACTCCACTACATTTCGGAGGCACATGTACTTTTAAATCCATTACATTTACTTCACATTCATATTTACTTGCTACCTTTCTACATACCCTTGTGTGATATGTTGTATTACATGTACCCAGTATTTAAAGTAACTAAAATAGCCAACATTGACAGACAATAACGTGTATTTGTTGGTAATAAAATCAGAAGATTCTATAATAATGTAAAAGCTATTCTGCATACCGAGTCCTTTTCTGTACATATTGCTGAAAATACCTCTTTATTTCCACTTAAGTCAACATTTTCAATTGCATACTTTTACTTATTGAGTATTTTGATACGATGGTTTTTGTAATGTTTTTATACATACGTCTACTACACTACACTTTGGAGGCAAATACAGTACTTTTAATTGAACGACATTTATTTCACTTTAACAAAACATGATATGCAGTGTCATTATGATGCAGTACTTAACAATAATGTACCTAGTATTTAAAAACGTACTTAAATTGGCTGAATATTGACAGAATAAAACACTTATAATAATACAACACATATATATGCTATACTGTATAAGAGCCGTTCTGCATGATGAGTACTTTTACTTTTGATAATTGAAGTACATTTTGAATTGGATACTTCTGTTCTTCCAGTTAAAGGGGACCTATCATGCAAAATGCACTTTGTGATGTCTCTTATACATCAACATGTGTCCCCGGTGCGTCGGGGAACTCACGCAGCGTCAGAAAATAAAACCCTCTCTCTTTTCCTCCGTACCCACATCTTTTAAAAACGGGGTACAACGAGCGGATACAGATTTGCTGACGTCAAATCGGTGACGCACCCACAGAAAGTTGCTATCAGAAACAATGCCTGACGTGTTTTGGACGTGATCTCGTCTTTGTTTACGTTAGCAAGCCTCGCTAACACTCAGAGCTAACCTGTGCTGGAGAGCACATGTGTTTGAAAAGCAGGAAATAAAAAAAGGAACTCACCTTGTGATAAACCCTCAAGAGAAACAGCATTTGAGCTCCATACTGTTTCAGAGATAATCCCTTGATGTGGTTTAGAACAGGATGGCGTTTTATCACAGCAGAATTTAACTTTATCTCCGGTATAATTCTGATCAGGCATTAGCTCCGCCTCCTCTTATTTATTTTTTTAAGCTAAGGACCCAAAATCCGCGTTTCTGTGGGTGTTTCTCAATGTCGAGGAAGGATGCTCCAGAGCCACTATTTCAAGGATGCTACGTCATCGAGTGCCGCCGAAGGACTGCTCCAATGTCCAGGATGCTTGGAATTCTACCGAGGCCGTCGTCCTTCGTTTCAAGGCTGCACATGTGTATCCTCCGTGGTCTTAAAATCCCCACAATGCTTTGCGCACGGACCAATTTCCAAAATCTTTGGCGGAAGGCCTCGCACACCTGCACACCTGTTCCACAATTCTTCGTTTTCCGAGGCTAGGAAGGATTCTTGCATCGCTTCTGAAGGACCTGACTCGGAGGGACATGTCCTACCAAGGAAGCGTCCTCGACATTGAGAAACACCCTCCAACAGGGCTGAAACAGAGGGGTACGAGCAGTATGAGGCATGGCTACAATGGCTCAAACTTCACAGACATGTTTTGTATAGGTACGGCTCTACAATATATTTTTAGGTCCACTTTAAGTAACATTTCCAAATAAGGACTGTTACTTCTAACGGGGCGTTTAAAGACCGTAGTTTTTCTAATTGTAGTTAAATGAACTGGCGTACTTGACGTTTTTTGATATGCTTGATACACTTCCACCACACTGCACATCCACTCAACCAACCAACCAACCAACCAACCAATCAATCAACCAATCAATCAACCAACCAATCAACCAATCAAGTTGTATTCATAGAGCCCAATATCACAAATATCCAATGTATCTCAGGAGGCTTTCCAGTTCGCTCTGTCCTTAGACCAGGGGTGTCCAAACATTTTTCACCGAGGGCTACATACAGAAAAATATTCAAAGGGCTGGGCCGCTCACTCGAGGTATATTGCCTCATAAGTTAAGTTATAAGTTAGAAAAATCAATCAAATGTAAGTAAACGATGCTCGATACAACAGCCTACATCACAGCTTCCCATAGGGCTTCCTTCCTTAAAACAGAAACCTTTTTTCTCATCAACTTGGATTTGTTAGAACATATTTTCAACTTCAATTGACTGAAAGTGGTCTTATGAACACATGAACACTACTGTGTTAACAGATATATTTAAAAAGTACAATACAAGACAAGCTCAAGCTTCATTTCTGGGCCATATTTCATTATACGTTTTGAATTTGCAGAGGGCCGATTCAAAATGGAAAACGTGGACACCCCGGCCTTAGACCCTCGCCATGCTCAGAAACACTCCCAAGAAAGCCCTCGTCTACATCTCAGTACGTGGTTGCTGTGTTCAGTAAACGCATCTCTTAATGTCCTGTAATTGAACTGATGAAACATGTTAAATATCTCCAGTTTACTGCACCATATGGGGGCTCTGCGTTTAGTCTTCAGGGCTGAATCCAGATCAGCGGCGGAGGAATAGGACGACATCTTGAGAAAAACCAATATGCTCCCAAACTCCAATATTTTCCACCGAGTTAAACAGTTTGGTCTTTTTGAAAATGCTTCTGCTTAATTAGCAGCAGAAACCTAGGGGGACTTTTCATCGTTGAGCAGCGGCGCTTGTACTTTAGCATGTGCGATGTTAAAAAATGGAAATGAAGACGGCTGAGTAAGAGGTTGACTTTAGTAAAACTGTCTGGCAAAAACATAACAGCGTTTCCCTTTAAAGACTGAGGAATAGGAAGAGGGGAATGTTGCTCCGTGATGAAGTCATCTTTCAGGAACATTTTCTTTATTCCCAGAGGTGGGGAATGTGTTTTAATTCAGTTAAATTACAGGTGGAAGTACATTTACTCCGAGTACTGCACATTTGTGAGGTACTTGACTACTTTGAACTTTTACTCCACGACATTTAGGAAGCAAACATTGTGCTTTGAGTTACTTTGCAGGTATTTATTTTCATGAATGAATGCATTATGATATTCTGGATTAAAATACCTCGCAGTATAACAAGTCATTAAAGGTATCTCCGCCATTACCAGCTGTCAGATACATGCACAGTACAATATGTGCCTCCAAAATGAAGTATATATTAGTTAGTTTAGTTTATTTTTTCGAGCGTGTAAAACCGAAGAAAATACAAATGAAACAAAAGATGATACAGACATGATACAGTACTATACAAATGAATGCAATAACTAAACGAAATATTTAAATAATAATTGAATAATCTGTAGTATCATTGTCTGATAACAATAAACAACAAAACTTTAGCTAATTACACGTCGGAAAATATATATAATATATATAAGTATCAAAATTGACGAGTAAATGTACTTCATTACTATCTACCTCTGCCCAGCCTCCCTCAGTGTATTGTATGTGAGTGCTGTTAAACAAAATGGACAAAGTCAGCATGTGCTCGGTTTAGTAAACAGCTTATTTATTCCTTTACAAAATAGGTACAAATACATAAGTATAGTTTTTCACACAAACAGGAAATGTTCAAGATATGTACAAGAGTTTACCAAAAATAACGTGGTTCTAATAAACACAGTTTTGTAAACAATATTTACAAATCATCCTTACATTGAAATGTGACTTCCCCGTCTGTTTACATCAGTAATATTATCCTAACGTTTTGGCTACAAAGCTGTAATAATAAGAGTAGAAATGTCTTCCGGTGAAACAGAAACAATAGAAATCACGAATAAAATATTTTTTTGTCGCCACAATAATCATTGTTGTGCTTGTTTTTAAACATTTGGGACATAGAAAATATGAATGTGGAGTTTAAAAGCCAATCAAAAACAGGGGGGAATTAATATATCAATTGTTAAAAATAACGGTCTTTTGTCAGAAGTTGGCAACGCCGTTTACAATTTAAAATGAATAATTCCTTTGCTGTGTTGCAGCGACAGCTTCGAGTTGTCAGGTAAAAAAAGTGAACAACAATTCTTTAAAATGTCACCAATGAGAAGAAAAGCTGCATAGAGGCCAAGAGATTTAGTTAGATAGAAAGAAAACATAAAGTACATCATTGACAATATTACAGAATACGATGAAATAAAGAAAAATGACAAAACAAACGACAGGCCCTTTCCTTTCAGTTATCCAAAGATAGAAACAAATTGGGATGTTACAAATTAATAAACGTCTTCCTTCTACAATTAAATATTAATTTACAGCAGTGATGATTAATCTGGGATCAAAGTAAAAACAAGTTGAAGTTCATTCATTCATTCCCAAAGTAGCTAGGGGGTTAAAGGGGACACCAGGACACATCAGCAACACTGACAAATAGCTGCTTTGTTGTTGAAATGAAATGCCAATTATGTGCAGGTGGGACAGCGAGAGGAGAAAGGAATGTCTTTTTTGATCTGAGGTTTCGTACAATAATAACCAAAAGTCGTAAAAAAATAGTTCACATTCAGCGAGGGTAAATGAAAACATACTGACAAGGGCGACCAATCAGAAACGTGTGTCATAGTGCGACTATAATTTAGTTTAATTATCTTTTTCAGAAAGGTCGCAGGGACTTTGTGTCATGTCTGATTCTCATTGTACAAAACTTCCTAATACTGACACGGGGAATATTCCTCTTCCTACAAAGAGAACATGATCAAAATATACATGCTGGAAAATAATGTAATAAGATCTACAGTAAATTGAACGCGGTGTTGTGGAATCAAAACGATGTCTCATTAGAAATCCGTAAATCTCTTCTTTGATGAGTTCAGCTGCTTTCATTGAACCGTGCTCATCAAATAGCTCATGGAGAATATCGTAGGCTGCGTCGTCGAGGTATGAATATATTCATCTCCGCCAAAATAGTCCTTACTTTGAGGTGGTTTATTGAAGCTAATGCCAACGATGTTAAATAAAAAATATCCTGCAACATTTAAAACCCCTTTTTTTCCTATTACAAATCCAACACATCGAATTCCAAACGTACGGTGGCCGAGAGGTGCCAACATGGTGCAACGACCAAAATACATTTCCGTTGCAATTAAAAATACACAAATGTGCAAAAACACATGCAAATGAAGAAACATCAACTTGACGAAACACAAGCGCAGTGTTTACTAAACACAAAACGATGCAAGAAGCTCAACGGGGTACCAGGGGACTCTAAAAAGTGACGCACACAGCTGGGACCAGAGCGATTGTTGACATTCAGGGATGATAAAGTTGGCCAACTGTAACTGCCTTACCTAAAATCTAAGTTGTATCCGCATATTTAAAACATGTGATCACATTGCAGAAATATTGCTGTTAGCTAGCTAGCTAACGTAGCTAGCTAGCTAACATAGCTAACCTAGTCATTTCAAATATACTGACAAATCACAATTATCAAACAGACCAACTCTGCGACAGTTTTATAATCCCTGAATGTCAACAATCGCTCCGGTCCCAGTTGTGTGCGTCACTTTTTAGTGTCCCCTGGTTTCCGTTTGGTTCTGTTTTCATTTATGCAGCGCTTCGCATGTTTCGTCAAGTTGGTGAATGTTTTCTTAATGCTGGTTTTATATTCGCTATGTTTCTGAAACTGCAGCGCGTTTCTCCAAATGGAAATCTCTTGGTTCGCTTGCACCGGTCAGCCGCCGTACACATGGCCTTTGAACTCAATGACCTAACTACTCATCGTGAATCTAAAACATGGATTTATTTTTGTACTTTTCTTTCTCTCTCTCCTTATTAAAAGCTACATGACACGTCACTACAGTACACATGGAGACACTGAATCATTAGACCTGATCTGAAGGCACGTGGCGGGGGAGGGGGGGTTGAGGCTACTTGAGCAGGGCGCGGTAGAGGAGGAGGGAGTGGGCGGTCTCTCTCTCCTGCTCCATGTAGAAGATTAAATCCCTGAGGTTGACGCGTGTGATGCGCTGCCGTGCGTACTGACGCGACGAGGAGGAGCCGGACGGGGAGTCCATCGAGCTGCCTGACACCTGCAAGACAAGACAGAGGGCACAAGGTGAGATGGGGGATTAAACACCGGTTTCTTTACATTTCGAAATCCATCGTTTCAAGGGTTATGATTGCCCTAAGTTCTTGACAAGGGTTCAAGAAACAATGCTGCACAATGCTTGCAGTACTACAACTGTGTGTCCACTGCTTCAACGTCAACACTGCTACAGACTGCTGTCGGTCAACCTTTTGAGAAACACTAAGAACCATACCTGAGCCTAACCACGCTTTGAACAGTGCATATGAATTGTTACCCATTGTGTCCCAACATGTAATAAAGTTAGACAGCAGCACTGTGTGTACTCGAATTCTTAAAATCAAAATGTCCTCTCCGTTAAAGGCAGCTCGTTGTGGAACAGCCTCCCAACCGAGATACGGGATCGTCCCACTCTCAATAGCTTCAAAGGCCAACTCAAAGACGGGCGATCACCGCTAACTGCACTTTAACACCGGGGTGTCTCCTCTTTATGTAGCTCGATTATCTTCTCTTGCACCTTACATGTCGTTGCTGCTAGATTGTACTGCCATGTGGTAAATACTCGTGTATGCTGCTCTGGCTCTTTTTGCATATCATGTATTTTGTTTTTGCAATGTTTGTAAAACGGAATTTTCTTAAATGTCTTATGTGAGGGATGGAAATTAGCTCATATTAGCTCAAAGCTAAATCTGGCACTGTTACGCTAGATACATTTGAATGTGTTAAGTGTTCATTACTGTGCTTTGTCCCTGCCCTGGGTCGGATGTGGGTGAGAGGGTCATATGGGGTCCGTCTCAGGTCGACTATTTTCATTTCCTCGCTCGTCGGTCCTCGGTCTCACCGGAAGTTGATTTGTCTGCGCCATCTTGAGTAGCGTCCCATGGCGCTTATTTCTGCCGGAGGAGCGAGGAACCACCAGACCATCCTCCGATGAAATCCTCAGACACTCGCCCCGCCCCCTTACTGTGTATCGCTCACTGATTGGACGAGGCAGTGCATGCTCTGATCTGATGCTTCTTGACATGAGAGCAGAAGAAGATACATGAACCTCACGGGACTCACTCCTCAGTCTATACCGTGTTTTGTTTCAATTCAAGTTTCATTTAGTTACAAACATGTGATATATCTGAACAACAAAGTGGTCAAAAATCATTTTATTCATTTATTGGAAACATTTTCATGATCGCTTTTTTCGTTTATACATTTTAAGAATGGCGTTTATCGTTTTTGAGAATGAGTTCTTATTTTATTTTATTGGGGTCTACAACAGATGATACACATGTTTGTGTCGGTAAATGTGTGGGCGGGGTGTGTGTCGAAACAACGGGGCCAGAGCTGCTGTCAGACGATCAGCTGTGCGGCGTCACAGCTTCACGTGGCGCTCCGGAGGAAAGGACGTCCCACTGCTCTTAAAACTCATGTCCCTGCCTCTCGTGGTTTCCTTGCGTCCCTCCGTGCTTCCTTGGTGGGAGGGACTAGTCGCAGGGAGACAACGCAAGTGAGGGACGCAAGGAATCCATTTAACCGACCTGAGACGGACCCATTGTCTTCAGTGATTATAGTGTCGAATACATATGCCTCGCAGAGCTTGTGGCTTGACGTAAACTTGAAATAAAATCCCGACATGGAAGAACACTTTGAAACCCAGATTCTGAGAAGGTGCTTGATTTTGATCAGACAACACATCCCACTGCTCTGCAACTGACGACTGCAGCAACCTTTCATTGAGCCTTCGTGCATCACGCTGTAGTGCTTCTGCTCTTTATCAGAAATATCAAAGGACTGGTGACTTGTTTGGGTTTTGCTAATTTCAATTTCTCCTTTATAAAGAAGATGTATCGTGCACTCTCTCTTCGGGCAGGCTGTCCTCAGTTTGCCTTGAGAGGAAGGAAACACATCCTTGTCTGCGTGGCACGGCCGAGGGTTTGGTTTCCATGGTGAAGCAAAGAAACAGTTCAGAAGTGAGCACAAAACGATGTTTCCCATTTCCTATAAATGAAGTAATTGTTGTTGAATGGCTAACACATTGACAGTTTCAATAGTCAGGAATGCTGTGGCCTCTAACAAAGTGCACACCTCCAATTAAGTAAAGCTATGCCTGACGCAGAGCGAGATCAAACGGATAATATAATAACGTCCAGATCTTCAGGTGCAGCGGTCGTTTTCTCTTTAACAAAGTGAGGCTGAGAAAAGCGAAGCGAAGGGAAGACATTGTTAGTTAAGCTGATTCTTCACATCCTCTTGTGAATGGACAGATTTCCCTCTGACCGAGCCACGCTGCCGACCGAGATCTGAGCTGACGTCGGACTCTTGAAATGTAGCCGTGGTTGTTTGTATTCGATCCAGGAAGAATGCGACAGAAAGGGAGTGTATACAGAGGCTTATACAAATCAAGAGATGCATTTGGAAATGAGAAACACTGGGAACAACAATCCAGCGAGTGCCCACTTGAACCCAGGCAGAGAGAAATAAGACGGACGTCTCAGTCAGGAACACCCTCTCACAATTACATTGATTGCACCGCTCTGTAAACACACAGCACAGACAGGCTTTAATTGCAAACACATGATGGCTATGGGTTTACAAGAACCAAACCAAAGTCCCTCCAGCAGCCACCCCCTCGTGTGCTTGTCTTTGTGTACACTATGACCGAGCTTCGTCTCAAATGTCCTTCGGTACACTCTCCGACCCCGGCATGGTGAGTAAGAGTAGCCAGGATACTGTTCCAAACTACAGCACCCCTACTGTAGCTTTACACGCTATCAGCTGATTAAATGGACATTATCAGAGATTAGCTCGAAGTATCGGGTCCGTGGTAATCAGATACAAAATGTACACTTTCCTAATCATATCAATTGTTCTTGACATTAATGTTGAAATGTTGTCAAACTAGCTTTAATTGTTATCCACAGATTGTCAGGCCAGAGATTTAGACACAAAAGGAAATAGTTTCCCTCTTCAAATAAATTGTTCTTGGCATATGATGTTAAAACCTTTGTGTGTTAAACAAACATGTATGCACCATCTACGTATGTTAGCTTCTATTGGCTAGCGCGGGACATATCTTAGCGATTGACCAATCACAACAGAGCCGTCCAGTGAACCAATCAGAGCAGACTGTGCTCTGGTTTCAGACAGAGGGTGACAGAGTAACATCAAGGTTACAGAGTATAACAGCTTTAAATGTGTGGATGTTGGCCGTGGCTGATTTCCAGGCATTAACTACATTCAGTCCAGCACTGATCTCTGGTCAGTTATGCTAACATGCTAACAGGCTCTCTATGCCCCGCCCCCAGGGCACACCAGCCCTCCCTGTGGGGGGGCGACCGCGGCCCAATCAGCTCGATGATGGCTGACCACATGTGAAAGATGGGCCTGCCGACTGCCATGCCAATTACTGCCACTCACAAGTAACCGGGGCGACAGACTGAACCAATCAAAGCCATCCATCCACCTGGATGGATGGGCAGCAGTAGCCACAGGCAGGTGGAGGGTAGATAGATAGATACTTTTTTATCACAAGAAAACTAGAAGTTAAAGAATATAAAAACAACATATTAATAGTAAAAAAATAGTTATATTCAGAGGAGTATCTACAGTATAAAATATACAGAATCAATTAGAATACTCCCTCATATACCAATCTACTAGCTTGAAATGAAAAGTAAAACATATCCTGTGAGGTAAAGAAAGACAAAGAATATATCCAGATATCTCTGGTCAGGTAGTGTGCCACATCTCCCAGAATGCATCACACCCTTCGGGCACAGTGGCTGCCGTAAGTGATCCAAATACAGGCAGAAAGGTCAGTCCAGGAATTCACTCTCCGTCTTCATATGTCCTCCACATGCCAGCAACACAAACACGGGCATGTTGTTGTTGTTGTTGGTTTCTACGGAGACCCATCGCTCTCGACAGCACACGCAGGAAATCATGCAGTGGAGGAGGAACGACGATGCAAAAAGCAGATGGCTGAGCGTCAGTTAAAAAAGGGAAAGCGAGACATCAACATCACCGCTTTCCCTGTCGCCGGCGATTACACAGCAAGTGTGTCTGAGAGTCGACGAGAAACAAGATGGCAATATTTAGAGACATTATCAATTATATTTATCAATTATCCGATTATCTAAAGGACAACCCCTCAAAGTACATCATCTGTGTCATCCCAATCGGTCACAAAGACATTCTATACACATCTCAAATCAAACTAAAATGAACCTGAAATCAGAAGCTTGCTCTCAAAGAAGACTCACAATCAGCCCAGAGGGATCCATGAGGCCAACAACAGCATCTGTCATTTTATCTGTGACGGCCGCTCCGAGGCATTATGTCACATGACATATCCATCGTACGGGCCGCGCAGGGATACTTCGATACATCTCTTCAGACATTTGACTTGTTTGGAGCGGGGGACAGGGAGAAGAACCGAGAGGGACGGATCCCGAGGAGAGGAGGGGGACCATCCGTCTCCTGGTCTTCAGCCACGTGTTGTTGACACACGTGACAAGTGGCCGGACGCATGCCTCTACACATGGGTACATGTCTCGTGGTTTACCACACACACATGTTCACAAAGAGAACGCCTGAGTGTGTTTGGGTCGCTGACAATTAGGATAAGAGACTGCTGCGTGACAGATGTCAGTGAACGCATCACACAGATGCCCGTTCTGACAAATACATCACTTCATTTCAAACCTTTATTTACACAGATAAATCCCATTGATCTCTTTTTCAAGGCAGACCTGCTCAAGTAGTTCCACATGAAACATAGAAACATAAACAGAACAACAAAAGGACATCATAATTATCATCCACATAAACAGGTACCAATAGCTTCCGATTGAGTAGCATCCAACCAAGCTTTAAAAACATTTAGTGGCACCAGATTGTTCAGTTTCCATTTAATTTGCAGACTGTTCCAAGACAGAGGAGCTGCATCTAAAAGCTGCTTCCCTAAGACAGTCCTAGCAGTTGGCACATTTAATAAAACCACAGCATTTGATCTCAGGCAGAAGCCACTCACACTTCTCCGAGAGATCAGGGAGCAGATATAAGATGGAAGTTTCCCTAGCATGGCTTTATAGATGAATATGTACCAGTGACTGAGCCTCCATACAGTTAGTGAAAGCAAACCAGCCCTTGCATACAGGGTGCAGTGAAGGGTTAATGCTTTACAGTTAGTCACACATCTCAGAGCGCTGTGAGACGCAGCATCTAACCTGACCAGGCGATGGGCAGGTGCATTCATATAGACCAGATCACCATAGCACAGGTCAAAGGTCACAGAGCCTTCTCCTGGCCTCAAGCGAGAAGCAGGACTTGTTCCTGTAGAAGAACCCTAGCCTAACCCTCAGCTTTTTAAGCAGCTTATCGACATGAAGTTTAAAAGTGAGACAATCATCCAGCCAGATACCAGTTACAATATCTAAAACAGGCTCTGGTGTCTTTTTAGCGTTAGAAAAGAGCATTATTGGTTTTATCCACATTTAAAAGAAGCTTTAGTTCAGAGAGCTGCGTCTGAATCGTGTTAAAACAGCCGGTAATGCTCGTGGTATTCGAACAAAAAGGTTTATGAATGGTCCGACCGTGAGTCAACAGCATTGACGTCATGGTGTCAGCAACTTTGATGCAATAGGGTTACTTATAAATGATGTCGTCAATATTTAGAGATCTGACAAACACAGGAGAATATCTAAAGGATAACGCCTCAAAATATATTATCGATATCCTCCCAAAATGATAGAAGACATAGAAATTAAAACTAGAAGGATCCTGAAATCTAAAGCTATCCAGCGAAAACGTTTTTTTTAGAAGCGCTCACCTGACCTCGATGAGCCCGTCTCGTATGTATTGGCAGCAGGGTCAAATAATAAGATGATAATTCACGCGAGGCAAATAAAAAAGGACGAGGCTGGCGTGAACCTGTATGTGAATGATTGGGTCACATGTTCCGCTTCTACATGTCAAGCAAACACATGGTTTGGAAAGGATGTTAAAAGAGACTCGAACTAGTTTCGATGTCATGTTATCCGAACGGGAGTAAAGGCCTTTCCTTTGCGGCGCAGTCAGAGCTGCACCGAGGCTTTCCCCTGAAAGGTCAATTAAACAAATGTTGTTCAAAACATAAAGAAATGCTCCTGAGCTTCAGAGCGATGAGAACGACCCGCTCCGCGTGCAGCGCCATGTGTGGACATCTCACCGTCTGCTTCGTGTACGTTGAGGATTCTCAGAGCTACGGAGAACATCTTAATTTCTGCATCGGACAAAGTCGGCAGGTCGCGCTCTCATGTTCACGGCAATCACCTCGAGCTCGAGAGACTAACATGAAATCCCGTTTTGCTAAATTTACTTTTGGTTAATAATGTATGTTGTCCCCCTCTTCCTCCTCCTCGCGCTCGCTCCACTTCTGACTCCCTGTCGTCAATTGTGCCGCGGCAGCAGCGATGCTCGTAGGCGTCTTGAGGAATTTACATTCAGTGCTTTATTGTTTGAGGGGGGTCGGGGGGTCGATTGCTGGTGGTGGTGAGGGGGGGGGGTCTTGCTGATCTGTGGCTTTGAACCCTGAGTGGCACCTGGGCCTTGATGCTGGAGCCAATATTGGATTTGGCCCGGGTCACACCTCAGGGCGGTGGGTTAATGGCCCACTCTGCCAGGCACAGGCCAACCTGCTGTCTCAGCAATCCTCTCCTCAAAGTCACACACACACACACACACACACACACACACACACACACACACACACACACACACACACACACACACACACACACACACACACACACACACACACACACACACACACACACACACACACACACACACACACACACACACACACGTGTTGGAGGGCAGAGACTCGCCCGTGTTGGTGCAGAAACAGATAAGCTGTTCATGATGCAACATTACTCTTTTGTTGTTATTACTTTGATGCGGAACAATCCGTTGAAACTCTGACGTCTGCGCTGCGGGCGGGGAGGACACATATAGCACAACACAGACCGACTGTTGACAAGCTAAACAAAGAAGTGAAGCAAACGCTGGAACCAGCTGGTGGTAGTTTGTTTTTCTAAAGTTGAAACCAGGGTAGAAAAGAGCCACTAAATAATGCCGATTCATGTGTGTGACGCTGGGCAGTGGACGGTCCTTCAGCGCCCAATCGGTTTGCAGTCAGCCAAGAAGAGACGCGACAACAAGACACAAAGAAATACAGTGACATGAATATACCTTTGAGTGTTAACTATATATGTTAACGTTTCTTTCTTCTTATCTTCAATTTGTGGATTTTAATGAATAATCTTTTCTTTATTTACACTAGTCGTAACTGTTTCCCGTTTTGTTATGTAACCCTATCATTTCTTAAAATGCGAATACCGTACTTTTCGGACTATAAGCCGCGACTTTTTTCCCCATTTGTTGTGTACAGTACAGCTAACGGCCACTAGGGGACCTCCTACATCTATGGATTGTACAGGTAAAATTAACCACCTTTAACGCTATGGCAGGGGTGTCAAACTCAATTTCATCGCGGGCCACATTAGCATTATGGTTGCACTCAAAGGGCCGGTGGTAACTATATAAATATACACATATAAATATATCGTATATAAAATAAATAATGTATTATATGACATTATTGCCTCTGAATTGGATTATTATCGGATAGGATAATAACTTAGTAATTAACTACGTCTGAAAGCAGAAGTCCAGGGCAAATAATTGCAAGTTTCTTCATTGCGCATGTCACAAAACAAGATGCATTGTGGGACATGTAGTTTATGGGCAACCTGCTTCTGTAAAGTGGCATGTAACCGTATAATAAACATTATATTCTTGGCAAGCTCTTGCGGGGCCACATCAAATGAAGTTGCGGGCCGGATTCGTCCCCCGGGCCTTGAGTTTGATACCCCTGCCCTATGGGCTCTAGGACCGGTCCGCGCCCGCCACCTTTAAGCGGCGGGCTCCAGCAGGAAAAGCTGGAGGCCGGAAAAGAGTGAGACAGGCCGCGCGCCAAAGTAAAACCGAGAGACAGAACGAGAGCAAGACAGACGGACAGTTTAGCTGCTGCGGCTTATATGCAGGTGCGCTTTATAGTCCGAAAAGTACGGTGGATATAAAAATAAGAGGAGGTGCATTCAGAACAGCAGGAAAGTGCGTTGAAGTAAGACATAAATGTTTAGTGCTACAGCATGTTGCTCTTTAGATTAGAAACGGGTGGGTTCGACTCTGAATGAGAGATGTGTTGACATGTTGCTCGGTGATATCAATGGGAGCTTGTTCCACTATTTGGGAGCCAGAATAGCAACCTGGCAAGTTTGTATTCAACTGGACATGAGTCCTGCTCGCAGTGAGGAAGTAGCTGATTGGCCAATGAACATCGAGGAGTTTTAAACATATCCTGGATGTAGTAATGTCCTGATCCAATTACAGTCAGGTAGGCCGGTACCAATGTATTGACCACTACGGTTTTGTTACTAAATACTAGGGATGCACGATAATTATCGGCCCGATATTAGGAATTATGACGTCATCATACTGTTAATATTTACATTAATTGCGTGTGGCGCAGTGGGTTGTGCCTTGGTGTTCGGATCAGGGGGGCACAGGTTCAAACCCCGCTGCAGTCAGCATGTCGTTGTGTCCCTGAGACGCTTCACCCCAAATATCTCCTGTGGGGATTGCCCTCAGTATTGAGTATGTAAGTCGCTTTGGATAAAAGCGTCTAACATAATGTAACATGTGACCGTCTAAGTTTCCTCTGCTTATGGAACTGATCTTTTTAGCGTACCGTTTTATTATTATTGTGCTGCTGTGTTTATTGAAGTCCTATCTTATCTCTCTCTTGAAGCACATTCTGGAAGCTACCGGTAACCAGTGACGGAAGCGGAGGAACAACATAGCATGAGAGCTATCCGTGATCTGGTGATCAGGTTGAGTTGTAGCCTCGAAAGACATCTACAGCATGTCCTCCTGATGGTCCTGCCCGCCAGGAGAACCTTACGGACGATGAGCGGGTTTACGCGCCGCTGACTGACGGCCTCACTGACCTCTGCCTGACGGACAGCCCGACTCTGACTCATGTACAGACTGAAGGACTTGCTGACTGGTTGACTGACTCTGCGCCAGCAAGCAAAGCTTTCCCACATGTTCTCCTCCACGCCGCATTTCAGCTGGGGAACGCTGCCTCGGCCCTCTCGCCTTGTTTACAGTGCGGAGCCCAGCCGTGGGAGTGTGGCCCCGCTTCGTCTCCACGCTCGGCCTGAAAGGCTCGGCCGCCATTAATCAGCAACAGAGAATTTCTCTCCGTTCTCTCGCAGCTCCTTTCTCTCGCTCCTTCCTCCCGCTCCTCTACGCCCACAGACATGCTGGATGAGGCCATTTTGAAAGAGTTAACAGATGTCGGCTGCTTTGCCCCGGGCTTTCTGACATTGCCCGAGTGATGTATTTGATGTGGAGTTTATTCAGCTCTAATAAACGTATAAAGAATTAGAATAATAATTCACAGATGTACATAGCCAGATTATATGCCGGAGCCTCTCTTTGAAGCAGACAAGGCAGCCAAGATTAAGAGAACTAGGGGAAAGGATGAAAAGGGTTTTGGTTAAGCCCGCTGATAATCACAAAGGTCAGGATGGACCAATACTGCCGCGTTCTGTCCAGGCAGCCACACAGACGCCTTTGTCCCATCACAGGTTGCGTCTCTGTGAGCAGCCGAACAAGAGGCCGCCCTGTCGCTGTGCTTTAAGGAGAAAAAGCTGCAGCAGATTGAAACACATTTGCTATATCTGTTTTTTCTCGTCTCGTACATGCCTTTGTTAATTTGTCATTTTGGGAACAGCCGAAAGAATAAAGGGGAAAATACAAAAGCATGAGAGTGAGGTCTGGCATTCTGATCAGGGCACTACTTTCAAAACAAACAACTTCCATTTGCTTCACGGCTAAAGAACAACAAATCTCAAAAATGGCCAGTTGCAGAGCATCTTAATGCCCACATAAACCATAACAACAGCTCCACAGCTCCATGGCAATGCATAGCAACCGAGCAGAATTCCAGTCAAGGAGAAAGAAGGCAAAAAAACACCTTATTACTTCTAACTCCTGCAAGCCATTTTGGTCTCCAAAGGTTTTGGAGCGCCGCGGGCCATGTGTCTGCAGTGTTTCGGGAAATGACTTGCCTTCGCACGAACACTGCTATGTTCTGCAGCACTGCTGCCCCCAGCATCCCCGCTCCATTTCTGCTTAACCCCTTCCTGCCTTCCCTCACACTGACTCACTGCAACAGAGAGCTCACACCCAGCACAGCCCTGTCACAGTGTTCAGCCTCCACCGAACCAGCTCTCTCACAAACTAACACGTTAAGTCCACGTCTAATTTGGCTACTTAAGGTGGAGACGGCGCTTGTGAGAACACGGTGCAGGAGAGGCTATGTGGGCCAGAGGAAGACGGAGCACCGAAAGCCCCTCCACCATTCCACTTGATCTACTACAATGTGCGACTCAGTTTGTGAGTGTGTATCAACGGTGGATTAAATCTGCAAACTCGTTGACACAACACATAATTAAAACATCTTGCTCGAGGTCAGGAATTTTCTAATTAGTAGTGTACTGACAAAGCTGCAATTCCATCGCCCTGAGTTTCAAAGTCCACAGGTTACTGCGGAGATGAAAGCCGCCCCTGGAGCACTCTCCTGCAGGGCTGCTCACACGGTTCCTCAGAAGGCAGTCACGGGGTCACCGAGCTAAACCGTGCGCTGCACCCGGAACCTCGCTCCAAACAAAGAACTGCAAACTTTCCTGCCTGGAAACACGGCGCTGGCTCTTCTACTCCTCCTCTCCTCTCTCTCTTTTCCTTTCAACCCAACCTGAGAGAAACAGAAGATTGTGTGAAGGCAACCAGATGAACAAACCGTAACAATGTTTTGAATCTGTTTAATTAAAAGGCTGTAAGCCTGGCTAGCTGGGAAACTTGTTAAACACTACAAAGGCTTCTTTTCTTTCTTTGTAGCTTAGGTTGGCGACACCATATAGGATGTTGGGCGTAATAACATGTTGTTCACGTATTGGTGAGTATCATCTAATATAATAATACGTCCTTTTCTCTACAGTGGGAATAGCACGACAGCAGCCGTCCAGATGCTGCTGATACGTCTGCTCCATTCGTCTCAAGGTGCCATCGATAATCCACCAGGCGATGCGTTCAATGTCCGTCCTCTAAAGGGAGATTAAAAGCAGCTTCCCCGATAACATGGAGCATTAACACAGGCCGAGTCTCGTTGGCTGAAGTATCAGAAGTAGAACTTTTTTCCAGCATTAAATATTAAAGGCGTTTCATATATAAAATGAACCCAATTAGAGTTAAAACAGGAGAAGTGTAATGAGTCTCAAGTCAGAACGCTTGTCTTCAGAGCTGCTCACTAATGAGCCCTTGTTGGTTTTTGCACACTTTACTTTCGGTGGTGTGGCGCTGTCATTTTCAGCCGCTTTTTAATTTTTAATTCAAGTGGAATGAGAGGGTGGCGACTGAGTTAATAATCCCGGCACCGGGGTGTTTTTGCCGCCGATGGATAGCTTGGAGAAGTCGCCGAATGAGGCTTCGCCCTTTGATGTCGTCGTGGAAACGCACCGAATAGCAACAACCGGTTAACGAAAGCCAATCGGTTCGGAGCGGTATCGAACATAAATGACCGCACTGAGGGGAACGCATCGCGCACACTGGCCTAATTAGGGGACAGAGGAGGCGAGCGCTGGAGGAGGCTCTGAGCGCCATCACCGACTTGAGAACGAGGCGGTGCTTCACTGTCAGTCTCCACACGAACCCTCACATGAGCACTGACACATCTCACTTACAGGCGAAGGAGCGCACCGAGGGCCCACCGTGGATG
>CM070479.1:8732824-8772824 GCA_036324585.1 Champsocephalus esox | reverse complement strand
ACAGCATCCTTTCCCAGGCAGCTGTGTGTGCATGCGGATATAAAGCTTATCTACATATTGACTCGGTATAAACCCACACCCTTGTCTGCCATAATAATTACACATCTTGTAAAAGGAAGTGCTCAATTCTTGCTGCACCTGAGGCGCCCGCTGCAGGACTCGCCCCGCGGCGCCCTGCACACACACCTGAGGCGCCGCTGGTATCCAAACAGCCTCAACACACACCCTCCGACATTGCCTTCAACGGTGCAATGGCGCCTTTCTATTAAGACTCGAGAAAGCGCCAACCAGAGGTGGGAAGTAGTACTTCCGTTACTGTACTTAAGTACATTTTTCTGGTATCAGTACTTTACTCCACGACTTTTTAACGCAAATACCTGTACTTTCTACTTCTTACACTTTCCAAACAGGCTGTTACTTTAGTTTGAATCTGTGTTTGGTGGCGTGATCATATCCCAAGATATTGAAGTGACATATTTTGTATATATTGATTGTTGTGGTTTTTTTTTATCTTAATGTGTGCACATGTATAAATGTGTCTGTTGATTGTGTGTATATAGGATATACATATTTTTATTTTTATATTCGGGATCGTGGGAAACGGTATTTCGATCTCTCTGTCTGTACCCAAACTGAAAGATTGACAAAAAAGTTTACTTTTGATTCTTTAGAGTCACTGCGTGCCTATTGGTTGGAACACGATCCGTGTATCCATCACTTCCTGGTCTTCTCTAAAGAAGAGGGACCAATGGAAACGTTGTCATGTTGCCGTTGGTCGGCATGGAAACATTCATTAGCTAACAATGACATTATTATTCTGTTGATATAAAGGGAGGTCAGGTACTCTTTAAAGCAGCTGCTAGCTATGGGTACTTTTTACTTAAAGGGGACCTATCATGCAAAATGCACTTGTGTACGTCTTTTATACATGAATACGTGTCCCCGGTGTTCCAGGGAACTCACCAAGCGTCAGAAAACACAACCTTTTCTATTTTCCTCCATACCCAAATCTCTAAATTAAGGGGCTGCAACAGATCTGATACAGACTGATCCAGATTTGAACACTGTCCTGACGTGAGGACGGTGGCGCTACGGCTATTGGTCAATTCTCCACCTATCAGGGGAATGAGAGGTTGGGCCACGGCCGGCCATTGCCGCTCGAAAGCGCTGGAGACGCTGTAGTACATATGCCAGGCCTGTAGGTGGCGCTGTAGTCTGCCACAAAAGCAGCGAAGAAGACTTCCCTTGCATGGTTGCCATGGTTGCCCTTCTGTTTATTCACCGCTGTGGCTCTTTTTCTCCCTCCCCGAGGCAAGCGTTTGCGCCTCCTGCTTTAAAACAAATGAATAATGACTCTATATCATCATCTGTAAGGGATAATGTGCAGCGACCAGTCATTATGGGGAAAAGAACACCGACAGGCCGATCAGGAGCCCGACGCGCGGCGGAGGGATCTAGATCGGCCTGAAGGTGCATTATGCAATGCCCACGTTATCCCGCTTATTACACACTGCCACATTCTCAACAAAGTAACGACATGACTCCCAATATTAATTGAAATGCTTTTATGGATTTAGAAAATTATTTTATTGATTTAAAAAATAGTTTTATGTATTGATTTAAATTGACATGCATCCGCTAAGAAAAATAGTCCGTTGTTACCGTTTGAACTAACGTAGCAACGGCAGGAACGCGCTTCGATAGCGTTTTTGATCACAGATTTGAATACATCGTTGCTGCTTTAAAAGTAGCACAATTCATTCTGTCAAGCCTTGGGAAGTATCTAGATATCCTGCTCTAATGCCAAAGTAACTGGCAACTCCCCTCTCCTGCAGGGGGGCGTGGTCAGCTGCAGCTCACAGATTCAGCCTTTGCAAAAACAGGGCTGGAAAGAGCAAATAGAGCGAAATGAGGCATGGCTGAAATGCAGGATCCGTTTGGTATTTTGAAAAAAAACCTTCACAGACATGTTTTCTATAGGTATGGCCCTACAATACATTATTCAAATATAGCATGATAGGTCCACTTTAAGTACATTTCAAAGCCCATACTTCTTTACTTTTACTTGAGTAAAGAAGTTTACTCAGTACTTCTACGAGTATTTTTAAACACGAGTATCTGTACTTCTACTTGAGTAAAGGATGTGTGTGCTTTTGCCCATCTCTGGGTAAATGTGCTTCTACTGCAGGAACAAAGCAGGCGGGATCGGTCAGACAGGTAGTAAAGACAGCAGGGGCCTGTTTTATAGCTGTCAACGAGTCAGACCACACACGGCTCCACACACACACAAACAAGCAAGAGTGTGTATCGACATAGGCCAGCCCGGGAGGTGTGTATACATTTCGTGGCTCTCTGGCCCTTGTTGTTTAAAAAGCGAAAGAAAAAGGCCAGGCGGGTATTTTCCAGCCAAACCACACGCCGTGACATGTAATCAGGAAACTGAGGCGGGCGATCGAGGCCAAATCCAGCGATTCACAACTCTGCTCAAGTTCTATCAGTGGAAGGCGTTCATTAGTCCAAAAAAATACATAATTTATGCAATCTAAAAAATACATGTGGTAATGAATCAAAATGGGAATGAGAGACACAGAAACATCGAGGCTCTGCGGTTATGCCGATTCTTTGTTTCGGGAAAAGCAGAAAAGCAGGTCAAGTGCTGGGCAGCTGCTGTGAGGAACTCGACTGCTGACACCCCCTGCAGAAGATCAGTTCATTACCATCACTTCTCTCGGGCTACACCCTCATTTCAGAGTCAACTATTACCTCTAATCTCCAGAATCAGAAGTAGGTTTCGGGTCGGTTAACACGTAGGAATTTGACTTGATGTCATGATGCATACATACAAAATAACATTAAAACATATTGAGAGTATTTACCGAGAAATAGAATGGGAAAAAAGGATAAAATATGGAATCAAATTTGGCAGTAATTCAAAAAAAGAAAACAGAAAACAATGGTTTCGGCAGATTGATCAACAGCCACGAAGACACCGAGAATCAGAAGTGGACTAAGATATCTTACATGAGTAAAAGTAGTTTTCCACCCTGTAGAAATTTAAAAAAAGTATAGAAGCATCAACGTATAAGTAAAAGCACTCGGTATGCACGACGAAAGCTTCCAGAATAAGTATTTCATATTATAGGACATTCATTATTGATGTTTGAATGTGTTAATGTTTAAACTGGTACAACTAGACTGACTTTACCGTTCATTATCATTTGTGTTAAGACAAAATGTAATGGAGTAGAAACTCTCCTTTTGTTTGTCCCCATTTGATTTCAGTTATTTAATTATAATATGTTAACTGTATCGCATGTTGTTATGTATACCCCGTTACCAAATCATCTCTAAACATGCAGATACATTTAGTTTTAAAGTACAATGGTTTTCACTGAATAGTAATGGAAGTAGAAATAGACTAAAAAATACTCGGGTGAACGTAGCTATTGTCCACCACTGCTACATGCACAGAGGGGCATCATATGTATTGATTGTAGTGGTATGAAGATAGTGAAACTTGGGGAGACATTAGTTATACTGCATGCTAACTGACATGAACACACTACTGAGAACACACACACACACACACACGCACACACACACACATACCATGTATACATCACTTCAGGGGACATTACATTGACTTACATGTATTTCCTGGAGACTTATCCTAAACTTAACCATAACCAACACATGCCTAACCCGTACCCTAACCAAGTCTTCACTCTAAAATTAATGATTCCCGCTCCATTGTGTCCCCATAAGGGAGGCGAGTCCCCACACGTGACTATGTAAACAGATGTAGGTCCCGACAAGTATAGTAATGCTAGGACACACACACACACACACAGCACCCGAGCCAATAGTCTTTATAGCCTCTCCATTCAACCCTGATAATGTTCACGCTGATGTCTGAATTCTGCTGAGGTTATTTGTCAGAAATGCCTGAATTTCACAGTTAATTGGCCGCCCTAATTAGCACAGGATGTCTAATTCCCATTGCAGTCAGTGTGCTAAATGGTGAAGCTTTAGCGAGCGGATGCCATTTCTTTTTTTCCCCCGTCTGAGAGTCCCCGTGCACGCCGCGCTGCACCGTACATTACACACTCAATGATCGATTCTAAATCTTAATTAGGGAGACGACAAACAAGCACGGGGCTTAATGAACCGTGTCGCTTGTCAAACAGCTGGCTGATTATATTTATTGAAATATATGTTAAATGTAATGATTCGGGCAATTAACTGTAGACCCCTCTGTAATCTCTGAGGGACAAAAGGGGGCCAGAGACCTCATGGAAAGCAGCTTACAAATATGTGCCACCCCCACAGTGCTGAGACACAGGGCTCAGAGGACCTTGTGTTCAGGAATAAAGATACCATTTAGACGTCACTCCCTTGTGTGCTTCAATCCGTGTCCTTTTGGTTTGCTCTGCTTCGAACGGAGACATGTTCCAGGCAGCTTCTCCGGGACCTCATCCCGTTTAATGATCTTAAGATTTTATCCAATCCAGAATCATAACAAAAGAGGGCACGGTCTTTATTATCGGCGCTTTTTTATTTTTCACGACCATCCATTTCGAACTTCTTTTTCTAAATTGGTCAAATGGAAAGCAGCGGAAAAGCGAGGAGAAAAAAATTAAGCCGAGCCGAAAAGTGCGACTTGGATTTAATATTTTATAATTGCCAAGGGACATTCTAAGATCAATGAATTTTTGCCCGGGACGCACATCAGAAAGAGATGTACTTCAGTCTTTTTAGGGAACATTGGTCTATTTAATTCCAGTGTCTGATGCATGTGAAATATGCCTTCCATGGCCTCCTTCTTCTTCCCCCGGCGCTGCCACAGGCACACATTACAGCTTTTAATGGGCCGCCATGAGAAGAGGCAAGCCAGCCAATAACCCATCCGCGCTAATGGATCGCCTTGTTTGTTCTCTTCCGCCATTTTCCAAAGCTAATTTTAGATGTTCTGTTTTCCCCGTCGCAAAACAAAATAGAGGACAATGCATCACAACAACATTTTAGCACAAAACAATGAAATGTATGAACTAAAGGACGCGTGTGAACCGTGTTATTTGAGCAATTAATTGACATCTCTGAGGTCGGTTCTGCTCGTAATGATCCCTCTGACAGTGGGACACGAGGAGACAAAGGTGCTTTTGGACGACGTAGTAAAAAGCTAAGAGTGGAAGAAAGGCAGTACTTAGAAGCAGTCGTTTCATGGGCGGCAAGAGATAAGCTACGATGCAGTAAATGTAAAGATGGTGCCCCATTATTTAGGCAGAGGTTGAAGCGGAAAGCTTACAGCGATGCACACACGATGAAAAGTCCTGAATCAGACCCTGGAAACTCAAACTACTCCATGTTGGCATTTCTGCCATACGTGGAGTATTTTGCCGACGCCGTACATATTACCCCCTCCCCTCCGCTGTCCTTGGTATTATTCTGCCGCCCCCCCCCTCTGCCCTTACTGCAAGCACCTAATGAAAGATCTTTTTTCTCCTTTCCTCCCCCGGGCTAAAACCCTGACAGCTGACAATAGAGCTGACATAAAACTTATGGTCAAAGAAAAGTTAAATGCGAATGCACCTCTCCGCGGTGTAGCTCTGCACAAAGCAATCAGGGTTATATCTAACAGCATCACAGGAGGTCCTATAAAAAAAACAACAGTAAGTCACACAAAGACACGGGAGTTTCTTAAGCGAGCCAAAGCAGAAAGAAGTCTCCGGGCTCTCCACTATGTACGTTTCAGAGGCTCCGTGTTGACAACTTCATTGGTTCTCGAGTCTCTCAACAACATTAGCGCGTTAAGATTAAGGCCCAGAGTTTCCATCTCTTCCAGGATGAAGGGAAGCGGGCGCAGGATGGCAAATCAGGGATCCAGGCGATATCCCTGTGAGTGGGGAAGATGTAGGATGAGTACGAGTGGGCTCGCTCAGCAGGGGGCCGCGATGTTAGGCTGTCCCCACGTCCCTGGCCAGCAGGCTAGCTAGAGAGGCAGCCATTATCCGCTCGCCTCCATAGCAACGAGGCGGAGAAGAGGGGGGGAAAGCAGCACATTTCATTCTTCAGAAATTTAATTATATCAAGATTAACAAGGGAGGTAATTAATTTCTTTAAGATGGGTATCTTTGAAACGCCTGGGGCTCAACTTTGTTGTCAAAACTGTATATTTAACATTATTCCAGGGCAAAGTTTTAAAGGCAGAAATGAGGGGGTTCACTACTTTGCCATGAATATGGATGTATAGGAGGTTCTTATCTAAACAGGGAGATTACAGTGTTAACACTCATTTGTACATTTATGTACATATATAAATATATGTGAATTATGAGGAATTAAGCATCACAAATGTATTGTATCAACTACATTTAAAGTGATTCAAACATGTATAGTCATTAGTAAGAGCTCAGTGTTAAAACAAAAGATAGACCACGTTTGCACCAAGAGTCTTCCAGGACTTTTGTTTAAGTTTGTAATACTTCAATCACAACAGCTAACCAATCAGAGCAGACTGGGCTCTGGTTTCAGACAGAGGGTGAAAAGAGGTGATATACATAAATACTGATATACACCTGAACATCAGCAGGAGAGGACTCTTTAAAGTAGAGACACTACATACTGATATACACCTGAACATCAGCAGGAGAGGACTCTTTAAAGTAGAGACACTACATACTGATATACACCTGAACATCAGCAGGAGAGGACTCTTTAAAGTAGAGACACTACATACTGATATACACCTAAACATCAGCAGGAGAGGACTCTTTAAAGTAGAGACACTACATACTGATATACACCTGAACATCAGCAGGAGAGGACTCTTTAAAGTAGAGACACTACATACTGATATACACCTGAACATCAGCAGGAGAGGACTCTTTAAAGTAGAGACACCACATACTGATATACACCTGAACATCAGCAGGAGAGGACTCTTTAAAGTAGAGACACTACATACTGATATACACCTGAACATCAGCAGGAGAGGACTCTTTAAAGTAGAGACACTACACACTGATATACACCTGAACATCAGCAGGAGCGGACTCTTTAAAGTAGAGACACTACATACTGATATACACCTGAACATCAGCAGGAGAGGACTCTTTAAAGTAGAGACACTACATACTGATATACACCTGAACATTAGCAGGAGAGGACTCTTTAAAGTAGAGACACTACATACTGATATACACCTGAACATTAGCAGGAGAGGACTCTTTAAAGTAGAGACACTACATACTGATATATACCTGAACATTATCAGGAGAGGACTCTTTAAAGTAGAGACACTACATACTGATATACACCTGAACATCAGCAGGAGAGGACCCTTTAAAGTAGAGACACTTGATATACACCTGAACATCAGCAGGAGAGGACTCTTTAAAGTAGAGACACTACATACTGATATACACCTGAACATCAGCAGGAGAGGACTCTTTAAAGTAGAGACACTTGATATACACCTGAACATCAGCAGGAGAGGACTCTTTAAAGTAGAGACACTACATACTGATATACACCTGAACATCAGCAGGAGAGGACTCTTTAAAGTAGAGACACTACATACATACTGATATACACCTGAACATCAGCAGGAGAGGACTCTTTAAAGTAGAGACACTACATACTGATATACACCTGAACATTAGCAGGAGAGGACCCCCATCCGTTAAGTACGATGCATTGATATCTAGGTATCACAGGAACAATCATCTGTATGTAAAAGGTCAATTCAAAATGTGTATTTTATGGTCCGTTAGACAATCAGCCCTTCACTCAACATGTTTAATTACTTTTTCTGTAACTGTGACTAAATGGAACATTTCACCTAAATTAGTGGTGTGTGTGTGTGTGTGTGTGTGTGTGTGTGTGTGTGTGTGTGTGTGTGTGTGTGTGTGTGTTACAGATCTTGGAGGTTCTTTCAGCCGCCTTCCATGAATGAATACATTACAGCCGGTGACGATGAGTCAAGTTGACAGTTACCATACATTCAAGAGCTAAAATACAATCGTGGTGGCTACAGTATGCTCTCCCATACATATTTTAAATCGTGTGCAGAGAGCGAGATACAAACATGTCAGAAAGTAAATCATCAAAACCACACACGCACACACTGACTGGTTGGGAGAACAGAGACTGTGGAGCAACCGGGCTATTCAGAGGCTCACTAAAATACAAACATGGTGAACATCTTACGTCTGCTCCGTCATGTCCGTGAAGATTTTAAATGAAATGACAAAAACAATGTGTGTGTACTAAACACATGGCTTTATGAATGACAGTGTTGGTTATGGTCCAGACTAAAATATCTTTTTAATAATTCAACATTCATGTTCCCCAGGGGATAAACTCTGCTGGTCGTCAGCACCACCACGATGCTGACATTTTTTGTTTCTATTAAAAATCAACACATTTTCATGAAATGTGGTACAGATGTCCACGGTCACCATTTAAATGGTCACCATGGTTACCAGCGGATGCATTTAGATGCAATTGGAGATCACAACTTTCCCGGTAGCACGCCCCAGGAAGACATGGCCATCTCCTGAATGGACAGATACACATAGACAACATTCATGGTTCCAATGAGACGAAGCATCCTGACTTTGATGATGTCGACTTTTCCTCTATAGTGCAACCATTGTGTTGACGTTTGGATTCAAGTTCCTTTACCACTATGTGGCGAAGGTGGCTGTGTCACTATGGACTGACGGCTTCGGGCCGGGTGATATGGCACTTTGTTGGCGTGATTGCACAGTATAGGTTGTCTGTGGGTGATGGGTGTGTGCACCTGGTGTCCTGTGGTGTCTCCTCCCCCCTCACCTGTGTCTTGTTGTGATGATTGGAGGGTGGGTATTTAGGCTCTGTTGCCCTGAGGGCTGGGTGTGTGTGAGAGATCCTCGTGGCTGCAGGATGGGTGGAAGGAGAACCGCAGATTGAGGCGGTGAACTTTGTGCCCATGTTTTTAATAAATGCCCTCGCCGGGTTATATTTTTGGACGTTCTGCCTCTGCCTCCGCTCAATTGCCTCAGCTCAATTGTCAGCTTCACACACTATTTGATGGTTTCCCGATACATTTTGAACACCCTCAGGAGGTGATGTAATAATCTTCTGCCTCAAAAATGTTATTTTGTTGAATGCTTTGGTTTAAAGAAGACGCATCATGTAGGAGTTGGTCTGTTCGAACCACTAAACCACTGTAAATGAATCAATGTGCTCCACTCTAGTTTCCTTTGGGAATACCTGCACAACTTTTAAAATGTCCATCAGCTTCGGCTTTATGTTAATTATCATTATATATATTTATATTATATTTGAACAAATCTGCACTTTCTGCTGTTTTGCACTTCTGGTTAGATGCTACTACATTCGTTGACTTAAAGGTCCCGTGTCATGGCCATTTCTACTAACCATAATTCCATTGTTGAGGTCTACTGAGAGTCACTGATAAAGCACTATAATAAATATAAGTATTATTATTATTATTATTATTACTAGAATACCTTTATATTGTTCAATGTTCAAACTCACATTGGTGTCTCACAGCATCTCTGTATAGCATGTGTATTCACTCTCTGTCCTAAACGGCTTGTTGGAGCTCCCCCCCTCCCTGTGAGCCCAGTGGCCGTCTGCGAGACAGGGACACACATCGAAACCCAGCCCGAAACACACACACACCCGCAGTCTGGCTGGGAGTTTGTGTGTGTGCCCAGGCTGAGTTCCGTGGTGTCTCGCCAACCCCACACCAGTTGTCCAGCTCACAGTGTCCCGCTCCTCGCAGCACAGCCTCGCAACGTCCCGCCGAGTGTGTGTGTGTGTGTGTGTGTGTGTGTGTGTGTGTGTGTGTGTGGTGGAAGTCCAACCTTTAATACCTGTACTCTGTGCAATGACAATAAAGTGTAATCTAATATAATCAAGCACTAAAGTAGGAATTGGAATATGGTACACATGATATGGTACTCATTTTAAGACGTCTATCAATAATCATAAACACAATTCATAAAGGTTTGTGCCATGTGTGTGTGCAGCTACAGTAAAAAAGATACAAGCAATACTTTAACTCAGGGGTGTCAAACTCAATTTCATCGTGGGCCACATTAGCATTATGGTTGCACTCAAAGGGCCGGTTGTAACTATATAAATATACATATATAAATACATAATATATATGAAATAATGTATTATATTACATTATTGCCTCTGAATTGGATTATTATCGGATAGGGTAATAACTTCATAATTAACTACGTCTGAAAGCAGAAGTCTAGGGCAAATAATTGCAAGTCTCTTCAGTGCACATGTCACAAAATGAGATGCATTGTGGGACATGTAGTTTATAGGCAACCTGCTTCTGTAAGATAAGATCAGATGGACCTTTATTAATTCAGTAGTTTAACAGCAACAGGGTAAGATTGAAAAACAGGACAGCACAGATTAATAAAAATAAGGATAAATCAAGATACAAATAATAAATAAATAAAATAATAAATTAATTAAAATGAACATATATATAGTAGATATACTGTAAAGTAGCATGTAACCATATAATAAACGTATTATATTCTTTGCAAGCTCTTGCGGGCCACATCAAAATTAAGTCGCGGGCCGGATTTGGCCCCCGGGCCTCGAGTTTGACGCCCCTGCTTTAACTGTTTAATTCAATGTATAATAATGATTATTTCCAGGTTAAAATGTCATATTTCTAAGTATTAGGAGTCCTAGTAGTTCGATTGGAAACATGCATACTCTGTGTATTTTGATTTAGAACTACATTTGGTGATCTCTTTGCCATACAATAGAATAAAAAGCTAAATGTTTTGTATTTGAATGCTAAGGCTACGGCTGCATTTTAAATGCTTTAACCCAGACTATAGTGAACGGACCACTTGTGGGATCCCCGATGCCGAGCACTGAGCAGGAGGGAGGAAAGTTGGCAAAGTGCACCGTGTTAAAGCTCTAGGAGCGCATGGCACCCGGCCAAAGAGCCCCATGTAACTATTCTGAAGACTCGACTCGTCTCCTTTGTGTCCGCGCTGGAAAACACAGAACCGCCTTAAGACGAAAAGTCAAACTAATATTACAATCTTCTTGACATAACGAAACCAATAGCAGCCTCTATGTGCCCTCTTTAATCATCTTTATATAGTATGTAGAGAAGGCTAACCCACAGGAATCCTTACTGTTCATTACAGCCTGATGGAAGTGATGCTAAAATCATCGCGTTCTATTTTGAACTCCCACTCTGCATTTATTAGGCGGTGAAATAAATGAAAGCAACGGCTAATCAGGGGTTAATGTCAATGCACCGGCGGACTTAAGAGAAGTGTCCATATCGTTGAGCAAAAGTGGAGCTCAACATGAAAACAAAACAAAAGAAGGTCAAGCATCCACTGAAAGATTCCACTGTGTGTTTGGAAATAGGGCTACACGTTTAAAAAAGAATAACCAATTGAGATTACTTTAACTGATATTGCAATTATCATTAAAACATTATCAAGGTGTGGTTTTTAAAGAAGCTTTGTAGGAAACATCTGTTGTGTTAAAGGGGCCCCATTCTGCTGATGTTCAGGTGTATATCAGTATGTAGTGTCTCCACTTTAAAGAGTCCTCTCCTGCTGATGTTCAGGTGTATATCAGTATGTAGTGTCTCTACTTTAAAGAGTCCTCTCCTGCTGATGTTCAGGTGTATATCAGTATGTAGTGTCTCTACTTTAAAGAGTCCTCTCCTGCTGATGTTCAGGTGTATATCAGTATGTTGTGTCTCCACTTTAAAGAGTCCTCTCCTGCTGATGTTCAGGTGTATATCAGTATGTAGTGTCTCTACTTTAAAGAGTCCTCTCCTGCTGATGTTCAGGTGTATATCAGTATGTAGTGTCTCTACTTTAAAGAGTCCTCTCCTGCTGATGTTCAGGTGTACATCAGTATGTAGTGTCTCTACTTTAAAGAGTCCTCTCCTGCTGATGTTCAGGTGTATATCAGTATGTAGTGTCTCCACTTTAAAGAGTCCTCTCCTGCTGATGTTCAGGTGTATATCAGTATGTTGTGTCTCCACTTTAAAGAGTCCTCTCCTGCTGATGTTCAGGTGTATATCAGTATGTAGTGTCTCTACTTTAAAGAGTCCTCTCCTGCTGATGTTCAGGTGTATATCAGTATGTAGTGTCTCTACTTTAAAGAGTCCTCTCCTGCTGATGTTCAGGTGTATATCAGTATGTAGTGTCTCCACTTTAAAGAGTCCTCTCCTGCTGATGTTCAGGTGTATATCAGTATGTTGTGTCTCTACTTTAAAGAGTCCTCTCCTGCTGATGTTCAGGTGTATATCAGTATGTAGTGTCTCTACTTTAAAGAGTCCTCTCCTGCTGATGTTCAGGTGTATATCAGTATGTAGTGTCTCTACTTTAAAGAGTCCTCTCCAGCTGATGTTCAGGTGTATATCAATATGTAGTGTCTCTACTTTAAAGAGTCCTCTCCTGCTGATGTTCAGGTGTATATCAGTATGTAGTGTCTCTACTTTAAAGAGTCCTCTCCTGCTGATCTTCAGGTGTATATCAGTATGTAGTGTCTCTACTTTAAAGAGTCCTCTCCTGCTGATGTTCAGGTGTATATCAGTATGTAGCGTCTCTACTTTAAAGAGTCCTCTCCTGCTGATCTTCAGGTGTATATCAGTATGTAGCGTCTCTACTTTAAAGAGTCCTCTCCTGCTGATGTTCAGGTGTATATCAGTATGTAGCGTCTCTACTGTCTATCTATCCATCCATCTTTCTTCCTGGGATTCTAAAAGTCCATATTGCGGTTTCGATATAATGTTGATTAATAGTGCAGCCCTATTTTGTGTAGAGGAGCCAGAAGAAAGTAGGAAGGAGGGATGTTGTGGTCGTAAAGAAAGAGGCATACTGTAAACTCCTACTGTACCAACAAGCAGGCAGGACTCTCTTAACCAAACACTCTCGCCAGCAGATTGTGGGCAGAGAGGAGAGGAAGAGGAGGAGGAGCGAGATATTTCCTCCACGCTGTCCCTTCCACTATATTCACTCGGCCAGCGCGTTTCTTAACCAAACAGCCTGGTTGGTCCTCGTCCTCCTCGTCCTGCCGCCCCCCCCTGCAGCTCAGGAACCCTCCGTGCTCCGCCAGCTTCCTGTTTGTCTGGTTGAAGACCTGGCCGTTTTTTTTTACTCCCAGGCGGCACACTGGGAGGGGACGCAGGAGCAGAAGAAGAAAAGCACCCGAGAAGAAGGACAGAGGGGAGGTTGGCGGGGGAGAAGGCAAAGGGAGAGACACTGAACACTCCCGAGTTGGGATTGATTTACTTCATTAACCGAGATTACAAGTTTAACTTACAAACCAGAGGTCAAAATTTCTCATTAACAAGGGGACCGTGGAGAACCTCGGGGCTTGGAGACCACTCTTATTACTGACTACACATTTCAATCTGTCTTTGATGTTCCATGTCTGCCTTTCTACCCCCTCTTCCCCCCTCCTATTTTTTGGCAGCGAGGTTGATTTTAATTGTAGCTATAGAACAGAGCATAGTTTGCCTGTAAGCCAGCCTCCACATCTGTAGTGAGTGCAGCTTTAGTGATATTGGGTGCAGTCCATAGCTCGGGGCTAATTTTAATGGTCCCCCCCCCCTCCTTCCTTCATTGGAGACTCAGATTGTTTTCCACGTGATTCCTGTTAATTTCGCTGGAGGAAAGGGCATCAGTTTTCCTTGTGCTTTCCCCCTCTCTCCCCATTGCCTCGCACTCCTTCTTTCTGATCTACAGCCTCAAAGAAAGAAGGTGAAATGAATTCAAATGGAAAAGTAGACCGTGCTCACTATTATATTAAATCGCCTACCTTTGTCCCTCGCCGGTGGAGGACGATACGGGGGGAAGGCAGCGCGCCGGTACCAACTGGGGCAATTTAGCAGATATTGTTGCTTTCACGTCAACCAACAAAGCCCTTGCTTTGATGTGATAAATGGCCTGAGTGCCGGGATGATAACTGAGCTCGTAATGTGTCGAGGATGTTTCAAAGCTCTCGGCGTGTTTAACACCGCGGGACACGGTGCGTGGAGGCACGGTTTACAACACACAAGCACACAAGCTTTAATGCTAGCCTTAGATGTACGGCAGGAGTCTCCACGCGGTGAACACAAGATGCACCGAATGAGAAGAGAGGAGATCATAACACGGAGTAATCGATGAGGGGAAATGAAACAGTAAAGTGTTGAAATGATGTTTAACGCGTGAGCGGACAGAATACAAAGGGTGTGAAGGACTCTGAGACGGACTCTTCGAACCACGATGCATTTAAATCCATGTGTATCTCTTCCCTAAACAATACGCATGTGGCTATCGAGGAGCATGTCGCTGGATATGTACCGACAAGCTGTTACCAACCGTTGGCTGCAAAATACATCCAACACATGACAGGAAATGAGCTTCTAGCACTGATAAACATTTGATGTTGTACATTTCCCACACAAGTTTCCCCTACAAACATGACCTCCAGATTAAGATATCCATTTCCAATAGCTCAACACTTTTTAATAAGCCGCCGCAGCATTAGTGTCCACATCTTTAAGCTAATGTTCTGAGGGCATTCGTCACATTTCCATCCTCCATCCTCCTTCCTCCCACCACCCTCTTCAAGGTAGCTCACCCTTGACTTCTGTGTGCCGGACTTCAAAAGCCTGTGTGTGCTGATTGGAGGGTATGGGCGTGTGTGTGTGTGTGTGTGTGTGTGTGTGTGTGTGTGTGTGTGTGTGTGTGCGTGTGTGTGTGTGCGCGCAGTGACCCACCGCTGGGGCCACAGCAGGCCCTCTTCTAGAGAGCCGGCCAGCAGCCCCAGCCATTGGCTCCTCAGAACTAATCCACCCTGCGGAGCCCTGTGAGGCCCCTTTGTTCCCTCCTGCAGACTAGATCAGGCTGCAGACAGACTCCCCAGTCTTGCCCGGCTATCAGTTTCACCGCCCGTGGCCACAGAGCCCGCGCCCGGCCAAGCCACCATCAAATTAAAGGTGGGAGAATGGGGGCTGGGGGTCGGGTTGCAGGGAGCGGAGGGAAATTGTGTCACCTGAATTCCGTCACAGTCCGAAAACACGGTGGTAAAAAAAAGGTGGTCTGGTGAGGAGACGAACAAGCAGGAAGGAAAGGAATATCGAAGAGGAGGGATCTCAACAAGGCCATTATCTGCCTCCTAATTTGAGCTCTGGCACAGCACTGAAGGGCTGCCTTTGTCTGGGAGTAATGCGGGAAGCTCAGGATGCGATGTCAGAGGGAAATAATCAGCATGGGCCCTTCATAACGTTGGCTGCTGCTTGCGCTCCTGGCCACGGCCCCCCGGCTCATTTCTGTGGAGATGAAATCTATGACAAGCCCCTCAGTGAAGCTAAGAGCAGGCAACAGTCCAGAAACACCCACAGGCCTCCAGGCATCCTGTGACCCCCTTAGAAAAGTCACATTCACTTTGCTCTGGAGGAGGCAAAGAGAAGGCCGCGGGCGCTTCCAGCCCATGTGAAATGAAGAAATGCGAGGAGGTGAAAACGAAGTGAAAATAAGTTAAGATTCCTCCTCCACCCCCTCCGCAATCACTCCAGAGGAGGCAGCGCGCTGAAGTCGCTTCGTTATGCCTCTCTAATTAAACACGAACGGGACGTTGAAACACAGAGAGGATGGAAGATAATGTGTATTCATGTTTACGTTGTGTAACGGCGTTTGGGAGAGGAGTTTGAGATAGCAGCTTTGTTGTCATGCAGCAGAAGGTCGCGGGCTAATGCCCATCAGGGTAACACATTGTGAAAGAGGTTGGCACTGCACTCAAGGACCAGAAGTAATGCTTTTATGTTGTTATTTATGCCTTTTCACCGGGTGCATTACGATGCTCCTCTGCTGCACATTGCTGCTAAGCGAAGGATGTGAAGAAGCAACTCGATAAGCAGGTTTTTAAAATGACCAATTGGCATTCAAAATTCAGACTTATTTTACATATTTACAGATGAATATGTGGGATTTGAATGTTTTCTACTCGCGCCTCGAGGAAAATGCAACTTGGTACGGAAACTGTGCATGACTACCGTACTTTTCGGACTATAAACCGCGACTTTTCCCCCCATTTTTGTTGTACAGCTAACGGCCACTAGGGAACCCCCCAGATCTATGGATTTTACAGGTACAATTAACCACCTTTAACTCTATGGGCTCTATGACCGGTCCGCGCCCGCCACCTTTAAGGGGCGGGGCTCCAGCAGGAAAAGCTGGAGGCCGGAAAAGAGTGAGACAGGCCGCGCGCCAAAGTGTAACCGAGAGACAGAACGAGAGCAAGACAGACGGACAGTTTAGCTGCTGCGGCTTATATGCGGTGCGCTTTATAGTCCGAAAAGTACGGTACTTCGTGTACGACTAAGAAATATGATCCTCAAGTCGCTGCTTCTCCTCAAACAGGAGACTTTGTAATAGCAGCTTAATTAGGAACAGACTAGGCAAGTCACATGGGAGTATGTCACCACGCGGCAGATACTTCCTAGCATCTTCATTAGCAGACGTGAGTTGGTAACTAGTCAGATCTCCAGGCGTTATATTTAACAGGTTAGGCATGAAGGTGATGTCTTAGGAACACAATGACTCAACATTAAACATTTTAGGGAAGAGAGGCGGACATTTGCTCATCTTCAACCCCTTTTTAGATGCGCAAACATTAGAACAATAGTTTATAAGGTTGCACACTTTGCCGCCAACGCATCAGTGATCTAAAGACGCCAAACTGCAGCTGAATCCTACATCCTATCGGTGATCTGTCTCAGCTAAATATAAACACAGACGCATAAATATGTAATAAGATGAAAGCATCTGCCTCATCTCATCTGAGGTGCTGTAATACATTGAAATACTTGCTCATGTGGACGGTGACATGTTTTAATGCAGCGTGGTAGTAACCCAATGACCATCCGTTCACCCCGTCACACGCTGTGGCTTATTATCCTTGCAATTCCACCTCATTGACTTTTACCCACTATTTTATTCCATTTTATGTCTGCTGATCCGTCATGCTGCTTCTCCTATACTCAATGTACAGATACCTACAACTGATAATGTACTTCTCCTCTATGCTAACTGAGGATTACACATTTCTGTATTTTAATAGCCTGCAGATTTGAGAGTAAGAGAGGCTAAGACGTAAAGATGGATGATTTGATATGCCATCGCTCAACACAATCTAACCAAGTTCTGACTCTTCAAATCGATACGGATTTTCTATAGAAAAGTACACAAAAAAACGGTGTAATTGTCGTCCTTTGAAACTGTAAAAAATGTCCACATGGGGGACGACATGTTTACGGTCTAGTAAGTGTGTCTTCTTCTCTGTTTTTATTTGCAGATTGTTGGGAGAGGCTGGTTTAAAGGGGTCCTTTAAAAATGGTGGCATCACTATGGAACGTTAGCGCTTCTATATTAGGGTATCTGCAGGAATCCTGAAGTCACATGTAAAACCTTTTAAGACCTTTTTTTAAGACCCTTTCCATACATTTTAAGACCTCATCGCCACTTGGAGTTTTAACCGGTTACCTTGGCGACACACTTTACCTCACATTGACTACTCATCGCCACTTGGAGTTTTAACCGGTTACCTTGGCGACACACGTTACCTCACATTGACTATATACAGTATTGATTGTCCTTCCTCCTTATCTTCCAACCATTTGGACGCAGACTTGCATTTCCCCATAACGATGTTGCTTAGCAACCGGCGTAAACGGGCCTTCGCGCTATCAAGCAGTGAGCGTGCGACGTCCCATTCAGATGACGTCAGATCCAACGGGATGCCATCAATAAACTCCACAGAATCACAATACACACCTACGCCATGACTACATTCAGGCACACTGTAGAGTACAACCTCTTTGGACACTTTAAATACAAAATGTAGCACCTTGGAAAATGCCCTTTAATACTTTTTAATAGCCTTAATTTTTGCTAAATTGATTTATCAACCCTGTATAGGCTAGCAATCCGCAACATTGTACGTGATAAGGGGCGGGGCATCTCTAAGCGGTTGACCAATCAAAACAGCCGGCCAGCTAACCAATCAGAGCAGACTGGGCTCTGGTTTCAGACAGAGGGTGGAAAGAGGTGCTGCAGCACAGGCAGTATGAGAACAATGAAGAGCTTTTTGAACATTAAAGCATGGAGACATGTAGAGACACTACATACTGATATACACCTGAACATCAGCAGGAGAGGACTCTTTAAAGTAGAGACACTACATACTGATATACACCTGAACATCAGCAGGAGAGCACTCTTTAAAGTAGAGACACTACATACTGATATACACCTGAACATCAGCAGGAGAGGACTCTTTAAAGTAGAGACACTACATACTGATATACACCTGAACATCAGCAGGAGAGCACTCTTTAAAGTAGAGACACTACATACTGATATACACCTGAACATCAGCAGGAGAGGACTCTTTAAAGTAGAGACACTACATACTGATATACACCTGAACATCAGCAGGAGAGCACTCTTTAAAGTAGAGACACTACATACTGATATACACCTGAACATCAGCAGGAGAGGACTCTTTAAAGTAGAGACACTACATACTGATATACACCTGAACATCAGCAGGAGAGGACTCTTTAAAGTAGAGACACTACATACTGATATACACCTGAACATCAGCAGGAGAGGACTCTTTAAAGTAGAGACACTACATACTGATATACACCTGAACATCAGCAGGAGAGGACTCTTTAAAGTAGAGACACTACATACTGATATACACCTGAACATCAGCAGGAGAGGACTCTTTAAAGTAGAGACACTACATACTGATATACACCTGAACATGAGCCCCTTCAACACAACATAGACCCTAGAGTAGAGGCTGCGTTTGTTAAATCAACAAAAACCCGTCTCTGTATTATCAGTAAACGTGAGACTGAGAGCCAACAACATGTCAAACTGTCAATTTTTCGACATGACATCTGAATAGCCAAAGAGCAACCCTTTGGAGAGGTTAAGGTCAAACCCCCTCAGGGACACTCTCCGTGTCTTCTTATGTATTCTGACGTCCTGACTTCATGTCACATACGTTGCATAACATGAAGGAATTAGGCGCCTAAGTTGTGTTTTCACGATATTTTAAGCTTGTTTTTAAAAAGGCAAACTAATATATAATTGAAATACAAGCCAATTAGTAGTCCACCAGAAGACCCACGTGTAATTCTAACAGGAGTTGGAGAAGATACATTGGAGACAAAGACTGTGTTTAGTAATATAATAATAAGGAATGATGATATCTGTTCATTTAATTAATACGAGGATTCTGTATTTATTAATGTATATAATATCTGAACCAATAACCTCTGCATTCAGCTCAGAGCTTGAGATGTTAAGATGCGCGTTAAAGAATAACTGTAATACTTACTTGGTTATTAAAATGCACATGTGGGGGAAATAATAGAGATGTTCTGCTGAACCTTAAAGAATTCATGACGATAGCTAATAGGTTGATAAATAAAACCGGCAACATGGAAGAGAAGGTGGGATGCTGTCGGGGAACGCGTGGGGGTTCAACTGGACACAAAGCAGAAAACCACGGTCGATTGCAGACTATTGATTGTGTGTGTCCGAGGTGCGAAGTCGGTCAAAGCACTTGGGTTAATAATGTCAGGAAGTCTCCGAGAAACCGTGACCTTCAGACACGTGAGGCGAAGAGGATTCTGTGCAAAAATAAAGTCGACACAAGACGACACATCAGATTCAAGAGAATATCCTGCATTCAAAAAGCCTCGTGCTTAGGAGGCGTAACAGCCTTCCAGCAGTTGGGTTTTAATACGGCTGCCTCACCTGCAGTGATGGATTCCTATTGACTATCTTAGAGATGGATACTCTGACTCATATTTTTTGTTGCATATCTAGCAACCCTCCGTTTTTGAACTTACTCCAGTTGGGGGTGACCTGGCCGTGGACATTACCATTGAAAGCCGTCCACAAAGAACACGTTTGCTGGAAGAAAATCTAAACTGATAAATACGTTATGTAAGATTATCTTTTTTAGCAGAAAGCCCGGTTGGTGGGATGCGTTTGTTGTTATAGTATCAGCAGAAGGCCGGTTAGAGGGACGAGGCAGATGAAGAGAGTGAGGCCGATATGTCGTCCTCACAGAGAATACAAAGAAAGACTTCTGCAAAAGATAATGGTGAAAATAAAACTGGATTTTGCCAGAAATATATAGCCGTAAAGGACCCTCACCATGTCCTCTACATCAACATGTCCCCTCTTCTCCTGTCTCTTCTACATCAACATGTGTCCCCTCTTCTTCATGTCTCTTCTACATCAACATGTGTCCCCTCTTCTTCATGTCTCTTCTACATCAACATGTGTCCCCTCTTCTTCATGTCTCTTCTACATCAGCATGTGTCCCCTCTTCTTCATGTCTCTTCTACATCAACATGTGTCCCCTCTTCTTCATGTCTCTTCTACATCACCATGTGTCCCCTCTTCTCATGTCTCTTCTACATCACATGTGTCCCCTCTCCATGTCTCTTCTACATCAACATGTGTCCCCTCTTCTCCATGTCTCTTCTACATCAACATGTGTCCCCTCTTCTCCATGTCTCTTCTACATCAACATGTGTCCCTCTTCTTCATGTCTCTTCTACATCAACATGTGTCCCCTCTTCTTCATGTCTCTTCTACATCAACATGTGTCCCCTCTTCTTCATGTCTCTTCTACATCAACATGTGTCCCCTCTTCTTCATGTCTCTTCTACATCAACATGTGTCCCCTCTTCTTCATGTCTCTTCTACATCAACATGTGTCCCCTCTTCTTCATGTCTCTTCTACATCAACATGTGTCCCCTCTTCTTCATGTCTCTCTACATCAACATGTGTCCCCTCTTCTCCATGTCTCTTCTACATCAACATGTGTCCCCTCTTCTTCATGTCTCTTCTACATCAACATGTGTCCCCTCTTCTCCATGTCTCTTCTACATCAACATGTGTCCCCTCTTCTCCATGTCTCTTCTACATCAACATGTGTCCCCTCTTCTTCATGTCTCTTCTACATCAACATGTGTCCCCTCTTCTTCATGTCTCTTCTACAGCAACATGTGTCCCCTCTTCTCATGTCTCTTCTACATCAACATGTGTCCCCTCTTCTTCATGTCTCTTCTACATCAACATGTGTCCCCTCTTCTTCATGTCTCTTCTACATCAACATGTGTCCCCTCTTCTCCATGTCTCTTCTACATCAACATGTGTCCCCTCTGTGGAAAGAGACTCTGAAAGTTTCAGGAACAAAGATTCTCTCTCTTTTTGATCCATTTCTATAAAAACCTGTCTGAAAATGAGCTGATCAGATTTTGGCCACTTTGTGATGTCATAACGATGTTTTGTCTTGAGTAACCATTAGCCAATCAGCACCAAGGTAACTTATCACCTGAATCTCCTCTAGAGCTCCATTGAGTTCTTTGTAACCAAATGTCTCTCAGAGGGGCGTGGGGAGGGGCTCCTTGTTTTCATCCAAAGTAACAGACAGAGAATCAGCACTTTTGAAACAGGGCTGAAACAGAGGGGATTATGGGTAATGCTGCAATGATCTGTTTGGTGTTTCAGCCAATCAGAGACATGTTCTGGATATATCTGAGACCTGATGAAAAACAGTATAGTCGGGGACCTTTAAGTGAGAGCCGTTCTTACCTCGGTCCCTGATGGTGTGGCCCCCGGTGAATCCATTTTACGTTTTTTTCGGGGTCCGATGGCGGCTAGCGCTGTAAGGTTAGCCTCTCGCTGCCTCACCTGAGCCAGTTCCTGCTGTTGCATCTGGTGAAGACAAGGCGAACGTTAGAACATCATGATATCAACTTCACTAAATAGGTTGTCGTGTTGCACCAGTATCGCCTTATGCACCAGGGACCCCGACGCTAAACCCAAACATGTTATAGTTCGAAACTAGAAGTGAATGTTGCACCAATATCGTGCATCCCTAATTAAAATGTATGATACAAATCTTTAATCCGTCCTCTTTGTGGTGGCTTTAAAGATTACAATGCCAAAGTCTGCAGATACCAAACATTCACACCAAAGTCTATAGAAGTGCACATTTCCCCCATGTGTGTCTTCCTCACCGCTCCCAAACTGAAAAGGGGTTGAATCGTATCCTGCCCGTATTAGTGGATCATTCCATACATTGAATTAACAACAGGACTGTGTTTAGCCTTTTGCTGCTGAAGCAGTTCATAAGCCAACAATGACATAAAACAGTCAATGTACAAAGTTACATTTTCATAATTGTGAATCTCTGCAGCCACGCAGCATACAGTCAGAACTGAGCACACCATACATTAGGCTGAGGTGAACAGTAGCTTCAAGATTAGCTGCAGATAAAGACCCCGATGAAAACGTCCGAATGCCCGCTGGAGATAATAACTGTTGGTGATACAAAACTGGTTCAATCCAATTGTTCCGCCGACAAGTAGTCAAAGAGATGGTTGTCTTGTGTGTTGCCAAAGAGATGTCCGTCTTCTCTCCAATGTAATGTCTCTAGATCAGGGGTGTCAAACTCAAGGCCCGGGGGCCAAATCCGGCCCGCGACTTCATTTCATGCGGCCCCACAAGAGCTTGCAAAGAACGGTTACAGGCTGATTTACAGAAGCACACAAACTACATGTCCCACAATGCATCTCTCATTCGACTTCTCAGAATTAGACTTTTATTTCAAGATTTCACTTTTTTTCT
This sequence comes from Champsocephalus esox, assembly GCA_036324585.1. Lineage (NCBI taxonomy): Eukaryota > Metazoa > Chordata > Actinopteri > Perciformes > Channichthyidae > Champsocephalus > Champsocephalus esox. The sequence goes on along the minus strand of CM070479.1, from coordinate 8,750,084 downwards.
TTTTAAATCATTTTGTGACATGAAGAGACTTGCAATTATTTCCCCTAGACTTCTGCTTTCAGACGTAGTTAATTATGAAGTTATTACCCTGTCCGATAATAATCCAATGCAGAGGCAATAACATTATTTCATATATATATAACATATTTATATATGCATTTTTATATAGTCTTAAAGTTACAACCGGCCCTTTAAGTGCAACCATAATGCTGATGTGGCCCGTGGTGAAATTGAGTTTGACACCCCTGCTCTAGATGGTTGTGTCTACTTGATATGTTTGTGTTGTGTTATTTTGTCTGTTCCTTCCTCTGCCCTGAACTCACTTTTGACTTGATGGTCCAAACCTCAGAAACAATACTTTCTTCCTCTGTCTCTAGAAAGCCAGACGACTGACAAGTAAATATCAACCATTTCTGCTTTTAAGAGAATTTGCCACCGTAGCCGTCACGTTTGAGAGCGCCACAAGACCTGGTGGACATGAGACGGCAATGAAGAGTGTGTAGAAGTTAAAATGTAGAGCATATCCCTCTGTTCAGCCCCTATCTGTCCATCCATGTATTGTATAAGCTCTCTGAGCCAAACAAAATGGAAGCCTGTTGTCAGCCATTAACAGAGCTCCTGTCAAAGATCGTGTGTGTGTGTGTGAGTGTGTGTGTGTGTGTGTGTGTGTAGTCACATGGTCCCTTTGTGATTTTTGCAGTTTGTGATATATAAGGGGGAGGTTGTGTGGAGGCACCGCCCGAGGTAATGTCATGTCTAGCCGCGGGGCTGAGGGGGAGCCCAGCGTCGCTAGGAGCTGCCCTTTCTATTGGGTGGATGTGTGAGGGCCTGGGGCCATGGCACACAGGGTGTCAGCACACACACACGCACGCACACCCACACACACACACACACACACACACACACACACGCACACGCGCCTATCAATCGTGGCCACAGCAGAGGGAATGCCTACCCACCAGCTTGCCTGCGTGTTGCCTCCTGGGTTGAAGCGAACAGGGACAATCAATGCTCGCTTTCATGTCTTTCATGTTCTTTTATGTTATCTCTCAGCATGTGCACCGGGCGCTCGTGTTTGTGTGAGGCACGTATATGTTGTCTGATCGGGAGAAAATTCCATGTTACTTTCAGATGGCGTCCTGTAAAAGGTTGCTTTGGTGTATAAAGTCGGATTTAAAATGTGCATGCAGTTGCCTCTGATTTTTTCCCCCCGAAAAACGCCCCAGGCAAGGCATGCCCTTTAGGGTGTTGCCACTTCACATTTAGCACGGCGGAAATGTTGAAAGATTCAAACACGCTGACAACACAAAGTAGGGGGAATAATAGCAGCAGTGCCAAACAGCTGAATATCTAAACCCCGTTTCTGTGTGTTTTAAAATGGATGGCGGTACACAATGTAGTTCAAACAAATACTAATTAGTGGTAATGTAAATGGAGACAGATGTTTTAGTGGAGAAATTAATTGGGGATGATGGCTGGATGTGAAGATGCCCCTGTCCACATGGCAAATGTAGCTTAACGTTATCAATGCTAACCCTATTAGGCTTTGCCACAAACAAGACACAAATCTCTCCAGGCTTGACCTTAAAGAATCCCTCGCAGAGAGAGAGAGAGAGAGAGAAACAGAGCCGGCTCTCTCTGATGGCACCAGGATGCCGGCATCTCTGCCTGGCAGTTGGCACCAACATGGTCTTCGAGCGCCAGAAGCAACTGCCTGCATTTTCAGATTTATGACTGTATGATAAATGAAAACTTCATTTTACCATCTGCAACCCTCCAGTCTGCGTTTCCCGTCAGTAAAACGGCCGCCATGACACTGGGAGACTGATTTCTGATTTCAATCTGGTGCCACTACGCCGAGTCTACCTTCCTTTAATGACTGCCAACTGATACAAGCCAGATTTGGCGCAGGCTTTGATAGATTTGTTTTGTCCCCGAGGAGCTGTTCCAACCACCGTTTAATTCAAACATTTACATAAAAGTATGTTCGTCTAGACACACACAGGTGTACCAAACATGCCAGAAAGTAGTAGCAGTGGCAATGAAGGAATGTGGATACATGTTGCCTTCAAAACTGTTTCAGTCCTTTTCTTGTCCTCACTGATTGCACCAAGATGCACCAGCTGTACAGATGTAGTCACTATTCAATCTATGTACCGTACTTTTCGGACTATAAAGCGCACCTGCATGTAACCCGCAGCAGCTAAACTGTCCGTCTGTCTTGCTCTCGTTCTGTCTCTCGGTTTTACTTTGGCGCGCGACCTGTCTCACTCTTTTCCGGCCTCCAGCTTCTCCTGCTGGAGCCCGCCGCTTAAAGGTGGCGGGCGCGGACCGGTCATAGAGCCCGTAGTGTTAAAGGTGGTTAATTTTACCTGTAAAATCCGTAGATTTAGGAGGTTCCCTAGTGGCCGTTAGCTGTACAAAGAAAATGGGGGGAAAAGTCGCGGCTTATAGTCTGAAAAGTACGGTATATTGAAAGGTGTTAAAAGGGACAGTTCGTGACAAAATCCAAAAATACCCAATTGTTCCACCGACTGGTTGTAAAATAGATGGTTTGCCAAAGAGATGTCTGTCTTCTCTCCAATATAATGTCTCTAGATGGTTGTGTCTACTTGATATGTTTGTGATGTTCTGTCTGTTCCTTTTTGGACTCTTCGTTGTTTGTATGATAACCTTTCAAATTTGGCGCATGTTTTTATTGTATTCATGTTTCTGTGGTCTTGCTTTTTACTTTATTTGTTTCTTGTGAAGCACGTTGTGAATGTTATTTCTGTTGTGCTATACTAAATAAACATATTATTATTATTATCACTCGGTTTGCGTTGCTCAAAGCACCAAATAAGTATGTCTGAAAAACTCTAAAGCATTGCCTTTTCCAAGAAACCATGACTTCAAGGTAATCACTTTGATTTTGTTGTTATTAGGGACTATTTTCTTTCTATCGAACTACACCCGTGAAACCATATCACAAAAAGAGGGAAGCCTGCCAGGTCATGATTTCTGGGAAGAGACGTTGCTGTTGAGTTTTCAAATGTTCTTGAAGATGTCCGCATCTTAAGATGAACATTATGTAGCTCCATTGTATTCACTCTACGGCCAGTATCCACCAATCGGCCGCTCACACCACATCAGTTGTTTGGTGAACGGCACTACACTACAAAAGGATGTCATCAAACTCTGCAAGCCAGTTTCTATGTCCCACTGCACAGGTATTGTATCTTAAAATGATTTAGTTATGTCGTCATTTCAGAAGGAATTGCAATCTGTGAACTACAATTTCAAGAATGTCTCTCTCCGGTTAATATGTTGGCAATGCACCGTAAGTCACAATCAACACTGAAAACGGCAAAGGTCACGAAACAGAGATTCCTCCCAGAGTGGAGGAATAACCGTCTGGCAGACTGAATACATTCGCCTGGTTCGATCGATGGTGCCGTATAAATATCTGCTGTTCTAAAGTCACCTAAATACCAGCGCTTCCAGTCCGCCTGTGTGCCCTTTCAAAGCTGGGAACTCCAACTTGTAAAGTCGAATTATTAGCAAAGGTCAGGAGATGTAGAACATTTTCAAGATGCCCGACATAATCAATCTGCAGCTCTGTTAGAAAGACGTGCAGTCCTGATGCAAACACCTGATGATGGGGAAACTGGAAGTATGAACACTTCGGAGGAAACGCTTTGAACAGAGCGCTGTGATACGAGTGAGTATCAGTTAACACTTTGATGTGCAAACACTGAATGTTAATCTGATATTAATCACATCAGGGTCTGTGCTCATCATGGCTCTCAGAATTACCCCTAATCTGCACTGGAAATATGATTACAGCTAAAAATACTCTGTTGGATTAAGCTTCTCCACACACTCTCTGCAGGAAGTTAAAGATCTCCTTTGAGAAGGAATGGTATCTCCCATGTTTGAAGAAAACGTATATTAAATTCACAATATCTCGAGCGACGACTAAGAACCACATTGGGTTAATATATGCTTGAAAAAACTAGACCTTCGATACCAGATCACATGTATTCATCTAACAGCTTGTGTCATGGAGTTATGTCCCAGAAGATTCTTCCAAGTTCATATTAAGGCCCGGACACACCAGGCGGAAATCGGCCTTTTTCGTTAGTCGGACGACGAAGCGTGCCCTGTCGCCCAAACTCAATTTGTTGCGTCCCGCTCCGTCGGCCGCGACACGCCTTATTTGGCCTTTCGTCGGCCACTGGCAGTCGGACAAAGAAATCACTCCGATTGGCTGTTCAGCTAGCGAATCAGTGCGTGAGAAGCGAAACGGTTGCTCGAGAATGTCTTCCACCAGCAACACTGCAATGGCCGAAAGCTCCAGTCCCGCACGAAACGTGTTTTCGATGGACGAGAGTGAAAATGGAACGCACACGGTCTGTTCTTCTTCTCTGTCTTCCGGTCGTTGCCTCTTTTGAATGGCGAATACACACTACCGCCGCCTGCTGGTAAGGAGAGTTATCGCACTGAAGTCTTTGCGGTGTGTTCCCGTGCGACATATGGCCGAGACGCAGGAGAACGCGGCGACGCAACAGCCGGCGAGTTCTCTGGTGACTGCTTGGTGTGTCAGGGCCTTTAGAACAAGAGTAAGACCTCTTGTTTGAAAGCATCGTGTGTCAACATATATCAACAGTGTAAATGGCTGGTATGCACGTTCCTTTATATGTTGCTAACAAACTAAAATGTGGTGTTACTGGTCATGTTTTAAATAATAACAAAATCAATCAACCAGGAAAATAAGAAGTCAAGCGTGAGAATTAAGTGACATTTATGCCTTTAACATATTGGCTAGAAACGTCCAAGTGAGAAATAACAGTGTTTTCTCAGAAGAAAGACACGTATGTTCCCTTATGATGCAAATATGTCCGAAAGACGGCAAGACCTCAGAGCGGTTTGTTACGCTCCGAGTGAAAAGGAGCTGCAGGAGCCATGATGGCCAACCTGCCGCTCTCTGCTGTTTTTTAACAAAGGCTTTTCTCTCTCTCCATCTTCCCTCCCTCCCTCCCTCCTGCCTCCCGGCCTGGGGGTCTGCTCGCGGCCCCCCAGACGCTTACAGACAGATGTCCTTGGTGGAGCAGAACACGCTCTGCTTGACGTCACAAGCAGCTCCGGGGCTGTGGAGGAAGCTATGTGCCCTGCAAAGACCACCGCACAAAAGCCAGACCCTGTTTTTTTTGTTAGTTGGACGCTCTCCCCCCCCCTCCCCCTTAGAACGCTCTGGTCCAACAGCCCAGCAGGGAGCCTGTTGTATATAGACATAACATATGCCACTATCCCCCTTAAAGAGCTTTGGTATGAAAGCGTGCATTTTAATAAAAAACAGTGGATGGATTTAGCTTCAATCAAAACTCTAATTCTAAAAGTATAATGTCCCACAAATGCAACTTGTGCTCGTCTCATATTGTACTTCTTAAATATATCTGTAAACATATATTACACCGTGGTATTCATGTGTAAATAAGACCACTTTTCAAATACATTAAATTCAAGTTGGAAACATTTTCTAACATATCTGAGTTGATAAGAAAAAAGCCCAATTACTTATTTACCCAAAAAGCTTGAAATACATCCTTCCTATTTCTCCTTATGACAATCAATCCGAGGCTTCTGCTTTAAGGTATAGCTAAACACTCACAAGCATCATTTACCTTCATTTGGTTAATGTTGCTAACTTCTAACTGAACCTATGAGGCGACATACCTCTAGTGAGTGGCCCAGCCCTTCGTATGTTTCTCTGTATGTGGCCCTCGGGGAAAACAGTTTGGTTACCCCTGATCTAACCTGTGCACTGCGAGCCGATAGGTTGATCTACAGCACGATGGAAAGTGTTTAATGGACTACGTTGAGAATGAAGAATGAAGCTGGATCTAAATGATGTCAAATAATGTGTAGAAACATATTCAAACTACTCAATGGTGTAGTAAGTGCATGGAAGAGTCCCCTTTGTGCATTTCGACACACCTTCATGGTGTGATGGTAGACATTCAAGGCTGTTATTGTCATTCGTGCATAGCTACAGTGCAGTCATGTCGATGCACATCTTAGGTCACAGGCTCCTCCAACAGAGCAACACAATGAAACAGACACAATAGTTTAATGCATTAAATGGTGTTGGTACATAAACTGAAATGTTAACGAATGCAGGAACCAAAACTGTCTTTATGTTACAGTATGACTGTTCCCCGATCTGAGTTGGATCCTATACGGCTGCACAATATATCTATTATTAATATTGGATAGTAATAGCGATCTCGATTTTCCACAAATAAATCAAAATGATATACGGCAATGTTGAGATTTAAAATGCGTGTTCCGCTAAGAAGAAACTCCCCTTAACATCCAATCAAGAGTTTTCTAAAATAATAGGCAGGAAACTGAAGTCCAAAGTCAAACAGTAACAAAAAAATAGCTGGAATGTAACGACGTGAAAGGAAAGCAATGCCCTGCTGATTCTATTTGTATCCATACAACATAACAGCGATTAACAATTTGCTCGTGGACTCTAAACTATACACACATTAGCGCAGTGTTAAATTAGCTCCAATAATAATGATATTCAGCGTCAGCAGCGTAAGACAAAGCTTTGGAGGACATGCCAGGCATTCTTTCACAAGATACAGATACAAATCAGCGGCTTGATTTACAACCAGAAACCTAGAAAGGTGCTGTCAGGTATTTAAGAGCCACAGGAGCAGCACAGGCCGTTTTAGAACAACTGGACACCGGCACCTGAACAGCTCCATAAATCAGCATCAATGTCAGGGGGCAGTCAAAACTATGTCTGGTATCTTATCTGCGGTAACTATCTGTGAAGTAAGTCCATCTTGGGAGGTCCTAGCCGAACTGCGACCTTTATGGCATTTTGTTTCCCCTTTCTTTTACAGAAACAGCCATAATTACACCAAAAATATACACAATTTAACATGAAAAAACACAATGTATACACTGTGAGCTGAACACATGTTGACTTCACATTGACATTAGTAGAATAACACAAATGTATAAGCCCTGAAGAAAGACATTTTGTTATGTTTTCAACCATTTTAACTATAAATCAAACCAAAACTAGTACTTTTGTACGAGTGACAACTATTTTATTAATTTAAAGGGGACCTATCATGCAAAATGCACTTTTGTATGTCGTTTATACATGAATACGTGTCAGAAAACACAACTCTCTCTCTTTTCCTGCATACCCAAATCTCTAAAAACGGGGCTGCAACGGATCTGATACAGACTCGAATGTTTCTGACGTCAGAAACGAGGAGCTCTGCCTATATGGGAAACTCTCCACCTATCAGGGGAATAGGGGAATGGGGGGTTGGGGGTTGGGCCACGGCCATTGCCGCTCGAAAGCGCTGGAGACGCTGTAGTACATATGCCAGGCCTGTAAGTGGCGCTGTAGTTTGCCACAAAAGCAGCGAAGAAGACTTCTCATAATCAGCCTTTGCAAAAACAGGGCTGGAAAAGAGCAAATAGAGGCATGGCTAAAATGCATGATCTGTTTGGTATTTTGAAAAAAAACCTTCACAGACATGTTTTATATAGGTATGGCCCTTCAATATATTATTAAAATATAGCATGATAGGTCCACTTTAAGTCATGCTAGCAGCATTGTAATGTTAGTCTTTCGGTGTTTACTATTTTGGTCCAGTCTTAAGTATCTCATATGAAGCTCAGCGTAAGGTCAACCAGGAAGACCGTCTTTACTCTTCATTTACTATTCCCACGTCACGACTCTCTCTCCTCTCAATAAGTGATCCGGGGGCGTCACTCTCCAGCTTAACCAATCACTTTGCTCTATTCCCAATAGCCTATCATAGCGCTCTGCCAAACCTTTTAAGTCTGCTCTCCCCCCTCTGACAGCTGTCATTTCAGGTGACTCGACGCAACCCTCCTCCCCCACTTTTCACCTCCTGTCCCTCTGAATCCAGGGTCAAGCTAAGCCCCTCCCCCTTCAGACCGAACACCACCAGGGTCTAGACCCCGGGGGGTTTCATCGGATCGGTTCTCCCCTCCCGAATGATACTCCTGCACAGCGGGGGCCTAATCACCAAAATCACCATCACATCCATTCGTGTATCTCTGCAATAAATATGTATTCTTACATCAAAACCGTCTCTCCTGATTGAACCATAAATCAAACCAAAACTAGTACTTTAGGACGAGTGATAACTATTTTATTAATTTAAGTCATGCTAGCAGCATTGTAATGTTAGTCTTTCGGTGTGTCTACTATTTGGGTCCAGTCTTAAGTATCTCAACAACTGTTGGATGAATTGTAAGGATTCACGGTTCCCAGAACATTAAACCGTATGTGCTTTTCATGGTCCCCTTCCTCGAGTAACACGAGATCCCATCTACAGTTTTGAGCGCAGTAACCGTTGGTGCTTTACACATTCAAGTTCTCATTAAGATGTGTTTTGATTTTGGTGATCTGGTCCTACTGTAATCTCTCAACAACTGTTCCATTACATTCTGGATTCACGGTCCCAAGAGGATACACCCTTATGAGCCTTTACATTTACAGTTCTATTAAAATGTCTCAACAAATATTAGATTGATTGTCATTCAGTTTAAGACAATCATGTTCCCATTAGGATGAATCGTAATTTGGTCATGTCACTTCGGTGTATTGCTGACCTTTCCACAGAGGGCATGATTAAGAAAACATTTCAATGTGTACAATAACATAGTTTGGTTCATGACTAACCTTCCTTAGCCTTAGCTGTACTTTAGGTTTTGTTTTTATTAGCAATTGTGCGCATGCTAAACTAAGAAGGTGAACAAGCAAGCTTAGCATTAGCATGTTAGCATTGTCATTGAAAGCCTGTTAGCATGTTGGCAGTAGCTGTGCATACGTGCATCCTTACAGAGTTGCGTGCACATATTTGAGTCGCCTTCTCTTAGACACTAGCTTGACACAAATTAACAAAACTAAATCATTTGTGCACGTTTGCTATCGGTTATAAATGCCTACAAATATCAGATGGATTGTTTTCTTAGTACGCGCGGGTTAACATCAAATCTGTACACACGTTTCATCGGTTAAATTCCCTCGGCTTCAAATCAAGAAAGACAGGATATTCTTCTCACAACTTCAACACCGATTCCAGAAGCCGTTATCCCAAAAGCACCATCCTTTGTGTGCGCTCCCCTCTACCTCACATGAGAGTGCGGACATTTAACAAATGTGTTTTATGCATGTCTGTAATCCATGGATCTCATTCACCTGACGCCCACATGGCCGACATTACGGGAACATCTGGGAGCTGCATCTCGAGGCCTTTCTTCATGTGAAGTGCCTGGCAGTTAGTTTGCTGCAGGCTGAAGCGCCATTTGCAGTAACCAATCAGGTTTCACTTCTCCATCTGCACTCAGACACTACAAAGAGACGAGTTGAGCACTGACCCGCTAATGGAGGCGAGTCTTTGTGCTAAATCTGGAGAGAGCATCAACAGAACTCAATAATTACATGTGGCAGCGTTCCTCAAGATAAAATATGGAGTAGTGAATTGTTAATATTAAGCATGTTTCATGTGTGCGTGCTGTGCCGCTAGCTCGCATGTCTAATTGCCCTTATAGGTATTAAAGATATACAGTAAAGTCATACGTATGTATTCAGTTGTTCAAGGCTTTTGTCACCTTCATGTATAACCTTTACTATATTTATCAGCCTCGACGCCTAAAAACTATTTGCATGTATTGTGCCATCGTCTTGAACAGAAGACGATATATCCGTTAAGAAGGAAAATGTGCATTAAAGATGCAAAAAACTATTTGAAATTCTGTTTCATCATCAACACACATACAGCTGCTTAAATATTCAAGCGAATCTGTTTGTGATTATATTATTTTACCTATGGAGATGAATTCAAAATACACGCATGAGCTAATCGTATTGGCTGAGAGAGAGGCATGTCCTCTGAAGCTGGGGATGTCAGAAGTGTTTCCAGGGCCGAGGACCAATTATTCGGAGCCCGAAGCAGACCCCGGAGCTAAGGTCATTATGTGGGTGTCACTATCCTGACCCTGTGGGCATCATCATCTGCAACTTATTTGCAGGAATTAAACCGTGTAGAGTGTAGAGGGGGGGGAGAGTCAGGAGTCAGTATTATTTTTGTAAATAATAACATTTATTCAGACATGTTGCCATGGTGAAAGTGTTTAATGAAGAAGCCAGAAAGCATATTCTGACGGCTTTCCACCGAGAGAGCGGTGATCATTAAAAATACTGCTTATCTAAGGGGAAATTTCCTACTTTAAATGTTCTCTCGCTTTGTCTCGTTTTACGCTGTCGTGCTGCGTCGAGCAAATCTTCTCTCTCACCGTCTCTCCCTTCTTTCTTTTTTCACATTTAGATTCGCCGCTCGTCACCTTCTATTGATCACGTCTAATTTGCATCCAGGAGAAGATGAGAACTCAGATATTCACACTCCGAGTGAGAGGACGATCTCAATGATTTATTCATTTCCAAATCAAAAAAAGGTAGATGAGAAGGGGGAATCTTCACAGGCAGCAGGCGACTAGCAGGCTCTGAGGCTGGGCTCCTCTTCCCCACGCCCCCCCAGGCTCATGGTGTGCAAGTCCTCCTAATTAACAAGGTGAATCATGCTGCCGCTCTCTAATTAGCCAACATGACAATCTAATGGAAACATGCAGGCCGAGCTGGCACACAAAGACCCCCGGTACTGTCCTTCCCATGTGACTTCTGCACAACAATGACCCCTCAGGAGGAAAGGTGGAGCAGGGAAGTGGGTTTTAGAGAGAGGTCAGAAGGGAGAAGGTAGCTGGTGAGGTGTTGTCTCCTCTCCTCCCATGCCGCCTGTGTGTGTGTGTGTGTGTGGCGTTGGTTGCCTAATTGAAACGTGTCCTGCCTCTCTTCTCGTTTCGCAGGCAGAGGAGCTGGCACCTCGCCACCAGCGTCACTCAGCACGCCCAATTCCCCCGCCGCTCGAGTCCCAAGGAGTGCTCTGGCGCACAAAGAGAAAAGTGAACCTACAGGCTGGAACAGCGCGGAGACGAGTCGCTATCTCCCTCTGAGGCACAGAAAAAAAAATCTCCCCTTTTGTGTTGTTTTCCTTCTCATTACAGCACTTTGTAATATTGGAAAACACACAGGGACACCAAAGGTACTTTTAAAGCCTGTTTTTCCGCAACATGTCTTGAGGTGATAAAAGAAAGTTGAGACTACCGGCAACAAAGCAACAAATAAAAATAGGGTTACAGTGTGCTATTTGGTAGCCCTCACATCTCTAGGACCGACATAACAGAGCTTTCTTTAGATGATGATATAATTATACACAACACCTTGTTAGCTCTTCAAAAAACATAGCTGAAAGTATATCGAATAAAAGGACACCTGCGTAACCTAATTTGCAAAACACGATGTTTCCACGTGAGCACAACATGAAGTCCTTCTATATATATTAGGGATGCCAGCGATTATTCGATTATTCGATTATTCACTACAGTCTCCATAAGCGAATATTATTTTTAAAAATCGATTTTATTTATATATATATATTTTTTTCTGGCTTAGTTTCAACCAAAATATATATAAATATATATATGCTAAGAATAGTAATAGTATTAATAATTGTAAATGGTCATTGGTCACACCACCAGTTTGTTTTATCGATTATTATTCGCCAATGGCTGCCGAATAATCGATTTTGATCATGGTCAGTTTCTGGCAACCCTAATATATATATATATCTATGAGGCCAGAAGACAAGAATATAACAACTACGAATAGAAAGTAGATTCTATTCGTAGTTGTTACGACCCTAACCCTAACCCTAACCCTAACCCTTAAAACCCTGTGCGTGAACGGTGTGAACGGTGTGTGAGCTGTGCGGTTTCTTTGAATGTGTTGTTTGTTTATTCGACTGCACGGCACTTTGGTCTGGAGGTTTTACTGTAAAGTGCTTTGTAAATAAAGCTGTATTGTACAAGTTATTCTACTCATGATTCCACGAACACTCTATTTATAATTAAGGTGTTGTATATCTATGAGGCGAGAAGACACGAATATAACCACTACGAATTGGGACGCACGAAACAGCAGGAATTCTCTTTGAAAGTCAGAGAACATGGAGGAGGGGAGTGGGCTCTGTGCCCTGAGGCCTGCCTGACAGGGGCCTCTTTGAGCACAGCACTTTGCGGAGAGCCAGAGGAGCAGAGCCTCTGAACTCGCAGATATAACCAGCCTAATAAAAAACAGAGGGGCTGCTACAATGTCCTCCGATACGCCTCTCCTCTCCGAGAAGTGCGAGGCTCTGGCTGACGGGGCTTTCAGTGTGGGAGGATTCAAATCTCTCTCTGACCTGGTCACTTGAGGAGGATGGCAGGCCAATCAGGGAACGTGTGTGTGTGTGTGTGTGTGTGTGTGTGTGTGTGTGTGTGTGTGTGTGTGTGTGTGTGTGTGTCCTAGCATTACTATACTTGTGGGGACCTAAATCTGTTTACACAGACACGTGTGGGGACTCGCCTCCCTTATGGGGACAAATTGGAGGTCCCCATGAGGGGGATCATTAATTTTAGGGTGAAGACTTGGTTAGGTTAAGGTTAATGGTAAGGGTTAGGGTTAGGCATGTGTTGGTTATGGTTAAGGTTAGGATAAGTCTCCAGGAAAAGCATGTAATTCAATGTAATGTCCCCTGAAGTGATGTGTGTGTGTGTGTGTGTGTGTGTGTGTGTGTGTGTGTGTCAACAATGTGGTCAAACATCCTCAATTAGACCAAAGTTGTGCATATGTGACAAGATTATATACAAGTCTAATTCGATTCATAAACATATATGCTCGTAAAGCAAGGAAGGTTGTATGACTGCAGGCTTTTAATTGGAGCCATGCGAGGTTTAAAGTTGAGTTAGGGCGGAATTAATTCGGCAGAGGTTCAAGACATTACAAGTAATTCTGGTGCGTCAAAAAAGAAATCGCCTGAAGAAGAAACAATATTTGAGGAAGATTATTCCAACAACAATCTGTGAGATGCCTTTTCGACAGCTCTTGGTGTCCTCTGAAATCGATCTATGCCAGAAGTGGCTCGCCGCAAGGTATGGTAATACAGAAGAGAGAAAGAGTAATAGTTTATGACGGTATCTAACTCATCTTAACAATGCTATACTTTAGAAATACACTTTAAAACCTGCCGACAAAGTACAGAGGAATAAAGAAACGAATGAAATGCAAAAATCACACAATGTCACAAACCATAAGTAGAACATACAAATAAAAAGGTAAAAATAAACAAGAAACGTTGAATGCAAAGACGTGGGTTTTGAGACGAAATGTTCAAAATATGCTTTGCACGGTTTGCCGTTGCAGCTAAACGGGCCCGAAACACGAGCTTTGGGACAGATTTCGGCCATCCGTAGCAGCCCATTCGTCTTCCTCGTCAACACGTCATTTCGGTCGGTCAAAAAAAATCTCTCGACGTCTGAAGAGGAGGTGATATTGGTGATGAAGAATATAAAGATAATAATAGTTCATGACGCTCACGAACTCATCTTAACGATGCTAGAGATTGGAAGTATCCGTGGCACAAACGGGCCCGAAACAGGAGCTTTTGGGCAGATTTCGGCCAGCTGTTGGAGCCCATTTGTCTCGCCCTCGTCCCTCTTCCCTGTCCTCGCTCCACTCCTCTTCCTCAGCTCACTTGTTTCCTGTGTCCAGTTGCGCCTGCAGACGCGGTTGCGATGATGAATCTGTGGCTGCAGAGTGTCTGAGCGTCTGACATCGTGATGTATCTCCACCGGCCTTAACTCCCTCTCTATCTCGCTGTGCCTCCCCTCTCTTTCTCCCCCCCTGAAGTCTGGTTTTTTCCTCTTTGTCTCTCTGTCTCGTTCTCTCACTCTCAATGATTAGGCCTCCTGCCTCAGTGATGGAACAGACCGTACACACACTACCATCAACAACAACAAACAGGAAACTGAGCTCCACGATTTGCCCATTGATTTTCACTGGGGGCATTTTTTGAAATAGCCCATCTGACCTTTTGGCCAAATGGCAGTGGAGAGGTCTCTCTCTCTCTCTCTCTCTCTCTCTCTCTCTCTCTCTCTCTCTCTCTCTCTCTCTCTCTCTCTCTCTCTCTCTCTCTCTCTCTCTCCTCTCTCTCTCTCTCTCTCTCTCTCTCTCTCTCTCTCTCTCTCTCTCTCTCTCTCTCTCTCTCTCTCTCTCTCTCTCTCTCTCTCTCTCTCTCTCTCTCCTCTCTCTCTCTCTCTCTCTCTCTCTCTCTCTCTCTCTCTCTCTCTCTCTCTCTCTCAACACCAAACAGATCATTGCAGCATTACCCATAATCCCCTCTGTTTCAGCCCTGTTTCAAAAGTGCTGATTCTCTGTCTGTTACTTTAGATGAAAATAATATAATTTTTCAACTAGATGTTGGATATATCTGCAGAAAATAAAGACCTGAGGCAAACAAACAATCATGATACTTTGAAGTAAAATAACATAATTATTTTATTTTTTAATTGCCAAAAGTAAAAAGCTAACGATAGGCTTTAAATGAACTGCATCGGCGTCACATGACTTCACATTTCCACCACTAAGATAATGGCGGATGTTGTCCAGCGTGGTTACGTTTAGTGGTTTAATTCAGACACTTGTTAGCAACTGCCTTTGTAAAGACACTACATTTAATGACACCTTAAAGGGCACCTATCATGCTATCTGTAGGCAGTAGCACAGGTCTCAGATATATACAAATATATAAAGAACATGGCTATGAAGTGTTTTGCTCAAAATACCAAACAGATCACGCATTCTAGCCATGCCTCATATCCCTCTATTTCACTTCCTGTTTCAAAAGTGCTGATTTGGGTATAAAGCTTTAAAAAACAAATAATTACTAAAAAACAAAAGGAGGGTCTGAGCTCATGCGGGACCCGGCAGCTACCGTCTAAACTAAATGCTGCCGTGATGAAACGCCATATCATGGATTATCAAGGATCTGAAACAGTCTGGAGCTCAAAGGCTTTCTCTCTTGCCGGTTATACCACAAGGTGAGTTCCTTTTTACTTCCTGCTTCTTCACACACATGCTCTCTAGTACAGGTTAGCTCTGAGTGCTAGCATGCTAATGTAAACACCGACCATATTACGTCCAAAACAGTCGGGCATCGTTTCTGACAGCAACGTTTCTGATTGGGCCGTGGGTCCACATTTCAGATATTACGTCATATCGGATCAGCTCCGTTGTAGCCCCGTTTTTAGAGATTTGGGTACGGAGGAAAAGAGAGAGGGTTTTATTTTCTAACGCTGCGTGAGTTCCCCGACTCACCGGGGACACATGGTGATGTATAATAGACATAAAAAAGTGCATTTTGCATGATAGGTCCCCTTTAATGTTTTAGAGCTAAACATTAAAATATCTCAAGCTTGTGTCACCCACAGATCTTATCAGGTAACTAAGACCACAACAATAGCCTTTAATTGAACTATTCATATTTTAGACTGCACTGTAACTTGTATCCATGTATTTTATTAGCTTTTCTTTTTTAATGCTTCATGTCTTTCATTTTTTGTAAAGCACTTTGAATTGCCTTGCGTTGAAAAGTTAAATAAACTTGCCTTGCCTTTGAGGCGAAGGAACCGGAAGTAAAATAAAATGATGACTTATTTTCAGGTTTTAGGACTTAGTGCTAGTTTAGAGAGTGTGAAAAGATGGGACAATATAATTGTGTTGTGCTATCAGGATAACAAAGAGACTGTGAGTAATACTAATTATTTGACTGAAGCTGTTGAAATCACCTATTATCCACAGTGTGTGTGTGTGTGATATCACTTTCTCACACACTGCAACTTAAACCAGAGTGGAGCACCATGGATACACATTGGAAAAGAAACCCCTCCTCTGTTGCTCTTCCTGAAGCTTCTCTCCCTATCTCTTTCAGTTTTCCTCCAACAATGCAAAGTCTAAGGATGGGGAAGTTGTGTCGAGGTTCATTCCCCTTTGAGGTGAATTTGTGATTGTCGCCAATTTAAATGAAATTGACTAGACGAGACAATAAACCTGAGTTTTACCATGCCTGCTATGTATTTGTCGGTCTTGTGTTAATGAGTGGTCGGGGTAGATTTGGCATTGCAGGAATAGTTTCACAACACACTGCACCGGCCTTTAAAAAAACAAATTGGCTGAGTTTACACGCCGGCTTGAGTATATAACACTCGGTAATTCCATCTCTCTAAAATGATGATTGTTTGGAGGTGGTGGTTATTTTGTGAGTGTGTGTGATCAGTGAAAAGGGCTTTAAGAGAGAGGCTTGTCCTCGCCTGGAAGAGTCGCTCGGGCTCATTATCCTGATGAAATTTGCACAGATGTGTGAGCTGCCGACAGACTCCGCAGCGACACAAACAGGTGATGAAAATCAGAGAGGCATAGAATAGAAACGACGGCCATTAAGCATGACAAAAAAAAGAGTGGAAGAGGGGTGTTTTGAGTAGGACACTTCCTCTGCTCTGTCTAGCGGGAGAACGCATTACATAAAGTAACATTTTTCCAAACCATCTCCTTAAAATTCCAGATGAAAATGCGTTTGGCAGCGTCTCCTCGCGAGGCGCTAATCTGGCCGTATCCAGATGACGAGCGGACTGCCACTTAACAGGGAGGAGATCCGCTTTGATCACATGAACCCCGGGGCAAACCTATCGCACTGCCTATTACGCTGCTTCATTTGCATATGTGGGGCTTATGGGGAGGCTGAGACGTAGTGTGAATGCTTTAAACTGCAGCAGGGGCTCGGTTGCTAGAAAGAAATGTCCCGGAGAGATGCAGAGAAAAGACGGAGCGCTGCCAGGAGCCGGAGGTGAGAGAAGTCCATCTGAAGGTCACGAGTTCACAAGAAGATTCTAAACATTGAATACTTTAAACAACAACACTGAGTCCTTTAGTGTTGCCTCTAAATGTGTGAAAGACTTCAGGAGGAAAGCTGTGAGAGCACTGAGGAAAGAATGACTCGGATCTTAAGTAAAGGTAGTAGTAACTAAGGGGACAGAAACGCAGTTACACATAAAAGTCCTGCAGGCGAAGTGTTACTTAAGGAAAAGCACTAAGGAGTCCAAATATACTAAAAGTAAAAGAAACGATTGTGACGAACGGGGCGGCAGTCGCTCCGTTCGGAGGGAAATGTTTAGTTTGGGGAACCGACGGGTTGCCAGTTCCCGTCCTGATCGGACCCTTACTGTCAGCCTCTCTGCTCCTCATCAAATAAAATACAGGGGTTTGTGTATCTGTATTCAAACT